>CM060990.1:70844595-71444595 GCA_030765065.1 Deroplatys truncata | reverse complement strand
GGGGAAAGTAAATGCCATTAATCGTGATTTGTTTGGAGGACGTTATGATGGTCATTTTAGGGTCAATTTAATTTTTTTAATTGGAGCCTGACCCTAAAATGACCTTCAGAACGTCCTCCAAATAAAACATGACTAATGGTATTTACTTTCCTCCATAATATCAAGCAACTTTTATTAAAGCCATTTCTTTCCACACCGCTTAGTTTTGGAGATATTGTACGGTCTCAACTTAAATGTTCCACCCTGTATATCAAGTGACAAGGTAAAAACTAGACTTCTTCAAGAAGATTTTCTAAGAACAGACACCTTGTATAATGTAAGTGAATCTGATTAGCAGCTCATAGGCCTGTCCTACGTAGGAGTAAAAACTCCAAAATAAGCCTTTCAGAAATATTATCTGTCATAACTCATATGACTAACAAAATAATTCATAATATAAAAAATGAAAGGAAGCAAGTTACCGTTGCCAATAACTTAAACCTCGAAAGTGTCGGAGCTGGTGTTCAGCTTTTATTGAAAAATTCACAAAATGTTAGTGTAAAGGTTGCTCTGTACGTCCCTATCATATCTACTAACTTATTATCAGTTGGTAAAATTGCTTAAAATGGTAATAATTTTTATTGTAAGTCATGCAAGATTTACTCTGAAAATGACTGTAAAGTTAGTGGAAAGTGAGAATTTTTGCACCTAATATAAATGAAGTCTTAAGTTAAATAATGCAAAACTTATTGTATCTGAATGTACATCCCAACGTTCTATGAGAGCAAAAGTAATGGAAAAGACTGATAAGCCTATTAACGACAAGCCTATATCTAACAAGATTTTCTAGCTGTCACTGTATCTGAAGATATTTGGCAGGTTGGACATTTAAGTCTTAAAGGTATGAACTTATTAAAATATGGTCTAGCTGATGTTATTAATTTTTCTATAACAGAAGAAAAATCTGTGTTTCTTGTGTAGGAGGCAAGATAACGAGAAAACCATTTACACTAAGGGTCAAAGTAGACGAACTACTTCTTTAGTGTAACTTATACATTGTGATATTTGTGGACCAATGGGTGGTTCAACCTATTTATTAACATTTACTAATGATTTTCAAGAAAACCTTTGGTTATCTGTTGAAATGTAAAAATTAAGTGTTAAATAAATTCAAAGAATTTAAAATGGAAGTGGAGAAACAAAGTGGTCTTCAAATGAAACACTTAAGAACTGATAATAGTAAAGGTGAATATGAAAACCGGCGGCGCCGTGGCCGAGTGGTTAGACCGCTCGCCTCCCACCGAGGCGGCACGGGTTCAATCCCAGGGACCCGCATGTGGGATTTGTGGTGGACAAAGTCTGGGCGGGTTTTCTCCGGGTTCTCCGGTTTCCCCCGCCAATCATTCCACCAGCTGCTCCATTATCACCTTTCCTTTCATCCATTTCACCATCATTCCGTTTCATCTACTTCCTTCCTTCCATACCAGGCATCGGGCTGATCACCCATCCTGGATATTCTGTCTGATCCGTGAGTGTCTGCTCCTCGACGGGCCTCTGACCCCAGGCACCCGTCTGTAAGTCCTACATAAGAGGAGGTTAAACAGATAAAGAAGAAGAAGAATATGAAAACCAACAGTTTTCAAGCTTTCTTCGATAAAATAGTATTGTGCATTAAGCAACGGTTCCTTATACACCAGAACAAAACGGAGTCACCGAAAGAGTAAACAGCACACTTGTAGAAAAGACAAGATGTCTCCTTCAAGATTCTGGATTAGATAAACGTTTCTGGGGGAGGCCATCTTCACAGCTATTTATTTGAAAAATAGAAGTCCTACGGCAGCTCTCAAGAATGCAACACCAGAAGAAGTTTGGACCGGACTCGTACAAAGTGAATTTAAAACACTTACATGTGTTTGGTTGTAAAGCGTATGTTCACATACCGAAACAGTTTCGGAAGAAACTTGATCCAAAGGCTAAAGAATGCATTATGGTTGGCTATTGTGATCACACCATAGGCTACAGATTGATTGAACCTATAGTCGTCCTCCATGGTGTAGTAGTTACCATGCTAGGCTCTAGTTCCCGAGGTCGCGGGTTCAAACCCGGCAGAGTGTGATGGATTTTTTCGGGCGTAAAAATCCTTGGCATGGCTTCCTTCGGAAGGGAAGTAAAGCCGGTGGTCCCGTCTCGTAGATTTACGGCACGTAAAAGAACGTCAAGCCTGATAAAGAGGCCTCTGAGCAAAATTACTGGTCTTTCACGCCCAATATAAAATGGGACGCTACGGACCACAGCAGTTAAATGGAGTCCATAAATAAAACTCAACTATTATTTGATTGAACCTATGAAGCCTACATAGGTTGTCAAAGCACGTGATGTTATATATATTGAAGACAACAGTATAAACGAGTCACCTATTTGCAACAAGGTCTCAAGAACAGTTGAACCAGTATTTGACAATATTGTACCAGTGATTGAAAATATTGTATCATTGGATGACAGTATTGTTTCAGTTGGTGAAAAGCAACTGTCATTACAAGATCATGTACTATTAATGAAGATGCGTCTGAAGTTGAAACTTCAAAAATTGAAAACAAAAAAACTGTTCGTGAAGTGAAGAAGCCTAAATGAATGCAAGATTACGTTTATCCTGCAATAGCTGATAATTTTGTCGAACCAGAGACATTTCAAGCTACGGAAAGTAAATTCAAAGAAGAATATATAGAAGCAATGAATTTAGAATACAACTCGCTAACCAAGAACAATGTATGGAAACTTTCTGATCGTCCAAAAGTTGAAGCTGTCCTAAAGTGGATTTATAAAGAGAAGAAATGCAGATGGAGATCTTGATAAGTTCAAAACGCGCCTTGTAGCTAGAGGCTGAACTAAAGAGTATGGTGTTAATTACAGAGAGACTTTTTCACAGTAAAGCGTTATTTGACAATGCAAATATTATTCTCAGTTGGAAATGAACTAGACGAGCCATATTAATATAAAACAGCTTTTTTTGCATGGTTCTTTGGACGAAACCATTTATTCGGAGCAACCAATGGGTTTTGAAAAATGTGGGATAAACGTTTGTCTCTTAAATAAGAGTCTTTATGGACTAAACCAAGCTAGCAGATCATGGAATAAAACTGTCGATAAAGTGCTGACAAGTATTGGTTACAAACTGTCAAAATATGAACCATGTGTATATACTTAAAACAGTGTAACTATAATTTCTCTGTATTTTTATAATTTTTTGGGGGGGGGATGCCTTCACTAACGATAAAGAAGAAAAGCAAAACCCAATGAAATATTTAGAAGAAAATTTTGAAGGAATGTTTCTTGGACCTGTAATTAACTGTCTTGGTGAAAGTCATAAGAAACAGAGAAGAAGGTGTTATCACATTGTCACGGAGTTAATATGTTAAAGAACTGCTAGAAGCTTTGGTATGTCAAAACCTAAATCAGTAAAAACTCCTTTGGCAATAAACTCGAAACTTGAAAAAGCTAAAGATCAAGAAACATCTAAATCCCTTATCAAGAGTTGATTGGAGGACTTTTGTATTTGTCGTATGTACCAGATCTGATGTAGCCTATGAAACCAATTATCCAAGTCAATTTAACACTGTCATGACGAGAGACATTGGGTAGCTGCAAAACAGATGCTTCGCTCTCTAGTGGGTACGGTTGACTATGCTCTCGCCTTTACGAAGACTTCGAAGCTTTGATTTGTAGGTTTTCGTGGATGCACACTGGGGAGATGATGCGACAGATCGTAAATCAACAACTAGATTCGTCATGAGAATTGGGAGCTGTGCAGTTTAATGGGAATCACGAAAACAGCGTACAGCTGCTCTTTCCAATACGGAGGCAGAATACTTGCCTATAAGTAATATTGTGAAAGAAGTGTGTTTTGTGTGTGTAATTGTTGGCTTGGCTGAATCTCATGCAATTGTAGTGTATAATGGCAAACAAAGTACGCAAATGTTTCTTTCTAATGAAAAGGCACATAATCGTACCAAACATATTGATGTTAGGCAACATTTTGTCAGAGTAGCTGTTCAAAAAGTATTATAGTAATTACAGAGACCGGAACTTTGGCAGAATGCCTTTTTAAATGTGTTAAACGTATCTTCAATTTGAAAGTGAATCTGTACGATTTACATCTTTGTGATTGAAACGCCGAAGTTTTATGTTGCCTTTTTCCGCCTTTTTAAGGGTACAAGGTTCTCTGAAATGGTCAAAAATCACATTTTTTGTTTTAGGCACCAATAAAATCTCTATTATTTCCAGTTTCAGAAAATATATACTTTTGGGGGGTTAAAAGGTTTTTAAGACATTTAAATACCATTTAAATGCTAGTCTGTATTTCTTTAAAGCTGTCATGCAACGCCCCTTTTTAGAACATTTTTGTAACTTTCAACAACGAACAATTATATCATTCCCAGCGAGCAGTTCAGCAATCAACAAAAGAGGCCAGACCAAGAGAAGGCAATCAAAAAAGCTGCAGCAATTCAGGAATGAATGTGCAAATGATTATAACTGAATGTACTGAAGCGTGTCAGAATTTTAATGTTCAAACTTCAAATTCAGTTTTCTCAAAAAAACATTTTTGGATACTTAGTGCCTTTTTCTCAGAACGTATGAAAGATAGAGAGCTCAAATTTTCAGTACATATATACAACACAAAGTTTAACTTTCTGAACCACAATCATAATTTTATAATGTATATTAGTGATATTAAGAAAGTAACAACATTGCAAATTTTTCACATTTTTACTTTTTTGACTTTGCAATTTTTTTAGTTCCTAGTGAACCGATATACATAACTAAATAATTAAGGTTCAGAAGATAGCTGATTATACTAAGAACAAACATGGAAAAGTGTGATTCTGTATTGCAAGCAGGATCAGAGAAAAGGTACATGAATTCACTTGTTTTAAGAGTACATTTTATTATTTTTCTGCTGAATGAAATAATTTTTACGGACTCAAATACATAAGCTATCAATGCACACCACCGCTTGAAATAATTGTCATGATTTATAGAGTAATTCATAAAAATTTCAGGAAAAACCATTGAGAGCTTTAAGAGTAGTGGTAATTTATCACACTTAAAGCGTAATTTCCATGTGTTCAGACTACCTTGTCCCCTTAATATAAATGCCTAATTATCGAAACATATGCCTTTTGTTGCCTTTTTTATTATTATTTATTGCTTTATTATTAAAAATTGCCTACATGTGTATTTAATTTATTTCTGTAACCGCTACAGTGAATGTGACTGCACCGAAACTATGTTATTTATTGCCTTCCAGTCAGTTCATACTCCCTTTACAAGCACCAATGGGTGTCGCTGTAAAACGAGGTAACAGTAGGTAAGGGTTTTACTATCGCTTGTGTTTACCTGGCTTCCTATCGGATCATACCTCCTTCGAAAGCAGCAATGAGTGCCGGAGCTAAACGTAGTTTCATGATTGTTCTAAATTTATCTTTCTTCAAGTTTTCATTGCAGCGTTGTTGTGCATGGTAGCTAGTAAATGCCAAAATTCAGTGTTCCTTTAAGCAGTAAATTACAAAGTTAAATTAATAATTTTGGATCCGACTTGTTTTCCTGACGATGTGCAAAATATGTCAGCAGTCAGTGAACTACGAAAATAAATATTTCATTTCTCAACGTATCAGTACAACCAAACACAAAAATGCACTTTCCATGGTTACTGGGAAGATTTCTTTCCTTCCAACGACAGTTGCAACATCAATTCGAAAATAGCAGTTTGCATTCGACTTACGTAAAGCTTTTATTGTTGACGGAATCCCTTTGTGGAAACTACAGAATCCTACATTAAGACAGTTTTTGAAGAAACTGTGACCAGTCAGTCAAGTTTGCGAAAATGTTACTTGAGTGAATGTTATGATGGTGTAATGAAAATAATTAAAGATGAACTAAGAAATAAAAAGATCCGGATTTCAATCGACGAGTCAACTGATCCTATGGGTCGTTTTATTGCCAATGTCATTATTGGACCATCAGATCCTTCAGAAGGTGAATCAATAAAAGCATTCCTGCTTAAAACAGAGTGTCTGTAAAAGGTTAACCATGGAACTATCGCACAGTTATTTACCAATTCATTACAGTTACTGTGGCCTGATGAAATTCAATACCACAACGTATTACTTTTCTTCTCAGACGCTGCATCATACATGAAAAAGGCTGGGGCAACTTTAAAGCGCTACTTCCAAACATGCTTCACGTGACCTGTGTAGCAGATGGTTTTCACAGGGTGTCAGAAGAGTCACGAAGCTTGTTTCCGGGTGTCGACAAATTCATTTCCAGTATTAAAATATTTGTGAAAGCCCCGTCAACGATTCAGACATTTAAATGCGTTGCACCAGATATACCTCTGCCCCCTGAACCTATCATAACGAGATGTGGGACATGGATTTCCACAGCAGTTTACTACGCTTCAAATTTCCCGTATATAGCTTAAGTGGTCGCCGCTCTAGAGGATGAAGCATCTTTAGTTGTAGCAGCAAAGAAACTTCTCGAATCTTCGGAAGTGAGAATTGACTTAACTTTCATTGCGGCTGAGTTCGGTTTTTTTTTTTTTTTTTTTTTGAAAATTGTGGATGATGCAGTGCAAAGATTGCAGAGTGTGCTGGGGAAATGGGGTTCATTAGTTACGGAGAAGTGTAAAATGGTGTTTTCGAAAAATCCTGATCTTGACAAACCTAGAAACATTTAAAAGATTCTAAAAGGAATAATTCTATTGCAGTAGAAATGGACACTACAATAGTTTTAGATTTGCTTCATTTACCTCTGTAGATGTTGAGAGGTCATTTTCTCGGATAAAAAATGTATTATGTATCTGACAGAAGACTCAACCTGACTCCAGAAAATTTTAAAAAGCATTTGATTGCCATGTGCAATCAATAAGCTGATAATGAATTGTAATGCATAGGCTTTCAACAAACATTTTCATTTTTCTGTCAAATACAATTAGCACTTCGTTTAGTCGTCCTCCGTGATCTAGTAGTACCATACTAGCTTGTAGTTTCCGAGATGGCGGGTTCAAACCCGGCGGAGGGCAATGGATGTTTTCGGGCGTAAAATCCGTAGCATGGCTTCCTTCGGAAGGGAAGTAAAGCCGGTGGTCCCGTCTCGTAGATTTACGGCACGTAAAAGAACGTCAAGCCTGATAAAGAGGCCTCTGAGCAAAATTACTGGTCTTTCACGCCCAATATAAAATGGGACGCTACGGACCACAGCAGTTAAATGGAGTCCATAAATAAAACTCAACTATTATTTGATTGAACCTATGAAGCCTACATAGGTTGTCAAAGCACGTGATGTTATATATATTGAAGACAACAGTATAAACGAGTCACCTATTTGCAACAAGGACTCAAGAACAGTTGAACCAGTATTTGACAATATTGTACCAGTGATTGAAAATATTGTATCATTGGATGACAGTATTGTTTCAGTTGGTGAAAAGCAACTGTCATTACAAGATCACACTATTAATGAAGATGTGTCTGAAGTTGAAACTTCAAAAATTGAAAACAAAAAAACTGTTCGTGAAGTGAAGAAGCCTAAATGAATGCAAGATTACGTTTATCCTGCAATAGCTGATAATTTTGTCGAACCAGAGACATTTCAAGCTACGGAAAGTAAATTCAAAGAAGAATATATAGAAGCAATGAATTTAGAATACAACTCGCTAACCAAGAACAATGTATGGAAACTTTCTGATCGTCCAAAAGTTGAAACTGTCCTAAAGTGGATTTATAAAGACAAGAAATGCAGATGGAGATCTTGATAAGTTCAAAACGCGCCTTGTAGCTAGAGGCTGAACTAAAGAGTATGGTGTTAATTACAGAGAGACTTTTTCACAGTAAAGCGTTATTTGACAATGCAAATATTATTCTCAGTTGGAAATGAACTAGACGAGCCATATTAATATAAAACAGCTTTTTTTGCATGGTTCTTTGGACGAAACCATTTATTCGGAGCAACCAATGGGTTTTGAAAAATGTGGGATAAACGTTTGTCTCTTAAATAAGAGTCTTTATGGACTAAACCAAGCTAGCAGATCATGGAATAAAACTGTCGATAAAGTGCTGACAAGTATTGGTTACAAACTGTCAAAATATGAACCATGTGTATATACTTAAAACAGTGTAACTATAATTTCTCTGTAGTTTTATAATTTTTTGGGGGGGGATGCCTTCACTAACGATAAAGAAGAAAAGCAAAACCCAATGAAATATTTAGAAGAAAATTTTGAAGGAATGTTTCTTGGACCTGTAATTAACTGTCTTGGTGAAAGTCATAAGAAACAGAGAAGAAGGTGTTATCACATTGTCACGGAGTTAATATGTTAAAGAACTGCTAGAAGCTTTGGTATGTCAAAACCTAAATCAGTAAAAACTCCTTTGGCAATAAACTCGAAACTTGAAAAAGCTAAAGATCAAGAAACATCTAAATCCCTTATCAAGAGTTGATTGGAGGACTTTTGTATTTGTCGTATGTACCAGATCTGATGTAGCCTATGAAACCAATTATCCAAGTCAATTTAACACTGTCATGACGAGAGACATTGGGTAGCTGCAAAACAGATGCTTCGCTCTCTAGTGGGTACGGTTGACTATGCTCTCGCCATTACGAAGACTTCGAAGCTTTGATTTGTAGGTTTTCGTGGATGCACACTGGGGAGATGATGCGACAGATCGTAAATCAACAACTAGATTCGTCATGAGAATTGGGAGCTGTGCAGTTTAATGGGAATCACGAAAACAGCGTACAGCTGCTCTTTCCAATACGGAGGCAGAATACTTGCCTATAAGTAATATTGTGAAAGAAGTGTGTTTTGTGTGTGTAATTGTTGACTTGGCTGAATCTCATGCAATTGTAGTGTATAATGGCAAACAAAGTACGCAAATGTTTCTTTCTAATGAAAAGGCACATAATCGTACCAAACATATTGATGTTAGGCAACATTTTGTCAGAGTAGCTGTTCAAAAAGTATTATAGTAATTACAGAGACCGGAACTTTGGCAGAATGCCTTTTTAAATGTGTTAAACGTATCTTCAATTTGAAAGTGAATCTGTACGATTTACATCTTTGTGATTGAAACGCCGAAGTTTTATGTTGCCTTTTTCCGCCTTTTTAAGGGTACAAGGTTCTCTGAAATGGTCAAAAATCACATTTTTTGTTTTAGGCACCAATAAAATCTCTATTATTTCCAGTTTCAGAAAATATATACTTTTGGGGGGTTAAAAGGTTTTTAAGACATTTAAATACCATTTAAATGCTAGTCTGTATTTCTTTAAAGCTGTCATGCAACGCCCCTTTTTAGAACATTTTTGTAACTTTCAACAACGAACAATTATATCATTCCCAGCGAGCAGTTCAGCAATCAACAAAAGAGGCCAGACCAAGAGAAGGCAATCAAAAAAGCTGCAGCAATTCAGGAATGAATGTGCAAATGATTATAACTGAATGTACTGAAGCGTGTCAGAATTTTAATGTTCAAACTTCAAATTCAGTTTTCTCAAAAAAACATTTTTGGATACTTAGTGCCTTTTTCTCAGAACGTATGAAAGATAGAGAGCTCAAATTTTCAGTACATATATACAACACAAAGTTTAACTTTCTGAACCACAATCATAATTTTATAATGTATATTAGTGATATTAAGAAAGTAACAACATTGCAAATTTTTCACATTTTTACTTTTTTGACTTTGCAATTTTTTTAGTTCCTAGTGAACCGATATACATAACTAAATAATTAAGGTTCAGAAGATAGCTGATTATACTAAGAACAAACATGGAAAAGTGTGATTCTGTATTGCAAGCAGGATCAGAGAAAAGGTACATGAATTCACTTGTTTTAAGAGTACATTTTATTATTTTTCTGCTGAATGAAATAATTTTTACGGACTCAAATACATAAGCTATCAATGCACACCACCGCTTGAAATAATTGTCATGATTTATAGAGTAATTCATAAAAATTTCAGGAAAAACCATTGAGAGCTTTAAGAGTAGTGGTAATTTATCACACTTAAAGCGTAATTTCCATGTGTTCAGACTACCTTGTCCCCTTAATATAAATGCCTAATTATCGAAACATATGCCTTTTGTTGCCTTTTTTATTATTATTTATTGCTTTATTATTAAAAATTGCCTACATGTGTATTTAATTTATTTCTGTAACCGCTACAGTGAATGTGACTGCACCGAAACTATGTTATTTATTGCCTTCCAGTCAGTTCATACTCCCTTTACAAGCACCAATGGGTGTCGCTGTAAAACGAGGTAACAGTAGGTAAGGGTTTTACTATCGCTTGTGTTTACCTGGCTTCCTATCGGATCATACCTCCTTCGAAAGCAGCAATGAGTGCCGGAGCTAAACGTAGTTTCATGATTGTTCTAAATTTATCTTTCTTCAAGTTTTCATTGCAGCGTTGTTGTGCATGGTAGCTAGTAAATGCCAAAATTCAGTGTTCCTTTAAGCAGTAAATTACAAAGTTAAATTAATAATTTTGGATCCGACTTGTTTTCCTGACGATGTGCAAAATATGTCAGCAGTCAGTGAACTACGAAAATAAATATTTCATTTCTCAACGTATCAGTACAACCAAACACAAAAATGCACTTTCCATGGTTACTGGGAAGATTTCTTTCCTTCCAACGACAGTTGCAACATCAATTCGAAAATAGCAGTTTGCATTCGACTTACGTAAAGCTTTTATTGTTGACGGAATCCCTTTGTGGAAACTACAGAATCCTACATTAAGACAGTTTTTGAAGAAACTGTGACCAGTCAGTCAAGTTTGCGAAAATGTTACTTGAGTGAATGTTATGATGGTGTAATGAAAATAATTAAAGATGAACTAAGAAATAAAAAGATCCGGATTTCAATCGACGAGTCAACTGATCCTATGGGTCGTTTTATTGCCAATGTCATTATTGGACCATCAGATCCTTCAGAAGGTGAATCAATAAAAGCATTCCTGCTTAAAACAGAGTGTCTGTAAAAGGTTAACCATGGAACTATCGCACAGTTATTTACCAATTCATTACAGTTACTGTGGCCTGATGAAATTCAATACCACAACGTATTACTTTTCTTCTCAGACGCTGCATCATACATGAAAAAGGCTGGGGCAACTTTAAAGCGCTACTTCCAAACATGCTTCACGTGACCTGTGTAGCAGATGGTTTTCACAGGGTGTCAGAAGAGTCACGAAGCTTGTTTCCGGGTGTCGACAAATTCACTTCCAGTATTAAAATATTTGTGAAAGCCCCGTCAACGATTCAGACATTTAAATGCGTTGCACCAGATATACCTCTGCCCCCTGAACCTATCATAACGAGATGTGGGACATGGATTTCCACAGCAGTTTACTACGCTTCAAATTTCCCGTATATAGCTTAAGTGGTCGCCGCTCTAGAGGATGAAGCATCTTTAGTTGTAGCAGCAAAGAAACTTCTCGAATCTTCGGAAGTGAGAATTGACTTAACTTTCATTGCGGCTGAGTTCGGTTTTTTTTTTTTTTTTTTTTTTTTTTTTTACCGCAAGTGATCTGCCAGATTCAAGAAAGAGGGCAGCCTTTGACGAAGTCAGTGAAAATTGTGGATGATGCAGTGCAAAGATTGCAGAGTGTGCTGGGGAAATGGGGTTCATTAGTTACGGAGAAGTGTAAAATGGTGTTTTCGAAAAATCCTGATCTTGACAAACCTAGAAACATTTAAAAGATTCTAAAAGGAATAATTCTATTGCAGTAGAAATGGACACTACAATAGTTTTAGATTTGCTTCATTTACCTCTGTAGATGTTGAGAGGTCATTTTCTCGGATAAAAAATGTATTATGTATCTGACAGAAGACTCAACGTGACTCCAGAAAATTTTAAAAAGCATTTGATTGCCATGTGCAATCAATAAGCTGATAATGAATTGTAATGCATAGGCTTTCAACAAACATTTTCATTTTTCTGTCAAATACAATTAGCACTTCGTTTAGTCGTCCTCCGTGATCTAGTAGTACCATACTAGCTTGTAGTTTCCGAGATCGCGGGTTCAAACCCGGCGGAGGGCAATGGATGTTTTCGGGCGTAAAATCCGTAGCATGGCTTCCTTCGGAAGGGAAGTAAAGCCGGTGGTCCCGTTTCGTAGATTTACGGCAGTAAAAGGATCTCAGGCCTGATAAGGAGGCTCTGAGCAAAATGTCCGGTCCCTCATGTCCAATATAGGATGATACGCTAAGAACCATAGCAGTTAGAGTCCATAAATAAAACTCAGTTTATTTAGCATTTTGTTTAAAGCTTTAAAGTTACTTTAAAAATATAATACAACACGACGTTAACATAAATATGCCGATTGTTCGATTGTCTGAATAGTGCAATCTAGTAAATAAATAAGCATAATGTAAGATTTTTCTATATTGCCTTTTATTGCCTATTTTAGCTACTTATATTGCCTTTTGCCTGCCTATTTTAATGATTTATAATGCCCAAATTTCCGGTTTCTGGTAATTAAGTGTATGCCTACCGAAAACATGATAGCTGATACATTTACCAAATCGCTCCCAAGCCCTAAATGTTCAAATTTGTGACAAAAAAATGGCTGGAAAGTAGTTTCAACTGAAGCAGAAGTTTTTTTTTATTATTTTGCAAATATATTTGATTAAAATTAAATTGTGTTTTATTTATGGATGCTCTTTAACTGCTATGGTTCTTAACGTCGCATTCTATATTGAGCTTGAAATACAGGAAATTTTGCTCATTGCTCTCTTAATCAGATTTGAGGTTCTTTTACGTGTCATAAATCTACGACACGGGACCATCGGCTTTATTTCCCTTCCGAAGGTAGCCATGTAAAGGATTTTTACGCCCGAAATAAAATTCGTCGCCCTCCGCCGGGTTTGAAACCGCGACCTCGGGCACTAGAGGCTAGCATGGTACCACTAGTTCACGGAGGACGGCAATATTTGATTAAGGGGAAGTGTTAAGGTTATAGCATACTTAATTGTAATCAAACATCTTAATATTTTACATGTCCGTGGGCTTATTGCTCTTAATATTCCATGCACTTCCTGTTCTTCCCTTTCTTTTTATGTTATAATCTTCTCACATAATGTGATTTAAATAAAACAGATTATGTTTGAAATTAGTGTTTCCTTTCGCTCTGCCCAGCAATGGTTACCAGTAACGATTATGTGTAACTATATTTCAATATGAACGATGTCGATACAGACTTACTTTGTTATTTTATGCAATCTAAAGAGAAGTTACTTTAGCTGTGTCAATACTTTTATTATTACGGTGATTTATAAACGCAAAATGCATACCCACTTACTTTTACATTCCTGCGCGTGCGCACACACACACACACGCACATGCACAAATGTATTCCTCTGCGTTGCCTTTTCCCTGTTGGCTAAGCTATTCGCGCCTAAGTTCGCTTTTCTTAGCACGTGCAGATGGGAACAGAACAGTCATGAGCAAATGAAAAATCATTACATATATTCGTGCAAAACGAGGTCGTAAGCACGCACTTGGGCAATATTAATAAATAATATTAAACTTACAATTATGGTGTGGTTTGGTAATGAAGCAAGCCTTTCAACTTCGAGGTTTGATTCGGGAAATTCTTATTTAACCCCATCTTATATCTGTCGGCCTTTCATTCTTCTTTGCTATGCAAGCTTAAAGGTGTAAATATCCATAATAACAAATCAAAAGAGTGGAAATACACACCTTTCACACGTGCTTTTCGAATTCGAAAGTCGGAGAAATTTCACTTTTTTAAACTAGAGAGTAGACTTGAAATTGTGCTAGCTGGATCTTGAATCACCACTGTTAAAATGTATGTACCGTTGTTTGAGGTTAACGGTCCGCGCATATTTTGCTACGAACAGCATTAATTGTTCATTCATACCCATCTACCCGCAATGTATAAAAATTCGTGCACCTATAATGTATGTGAATAACCATCATAATGCAATGCATGCAGCTTTGCTTCCTGAGTGTTGATTTACTTGTGGCCTGTGACCTATATTCGAAGCAATAAGCAGCGTGCTGTAGTAAACAAATATGTACTTGCAACCCCGTGCGAGGATGACTCAAGTTGTAAACCACGTGAGGTAACTAGTTCTCGATAAGCGATTCCAATGCACATGCAGTGAATGATGTCACCCAAGCTCGGTTGCAGTTTCCAGTAACCGTTAACGCGATAACTAATTGTCTCGTTACTTTGGTAACTGTTATTGATTAACTAGTTACTTTGTATTCGTTATTTTGGTAACGGTTACTGGATAACTAGTTACTCTGTATTCGATACTTCGGTAAACGTTGCTGGGTAACTAGTTTCTTTGTAGTCGTTACTTTGAGTAACTAGTTACTTTGTATTCGTTACTTTGGTAACCGTTACATTAAAGTAACCGTTACGTTATTTTCTGCCCATCCTTAAACTTAAAATGCTAAAGTTATATTAATGCAATATTATGTACTACACATCCAGTCATAAAATTAACAATATAAAAAATAATAATAAATAACGTGATATTTGAATCGAGGAGCTAATGAGCGCAAGCAGTAGCTTATAGGCGTTACCACCAAGAAACACCGTTATAAGGTGACCATCGCGCTCACAGGGTAGAGATCATTCTACAGTTTCTGCATGTGCGTTGTGAACACAGCTGTTACGAAGGTATACGAAGCCCTCCGATCATACATTGAATCTGCTGATGACTCATTTTTTGTCCACGGGTGTACATCAAAATCTTAAATGTTTACCCCCCTCCCGCCACAACACGCTTAGGCCATCCTTTATATGCAAAATTTTTCGATATTTTCGTTTTTCTCAAAAATGGCGTTAACGATTTTGGTTAAAATACCCTATATATGTCAAATCTGTTTTGGTGCTGAAACTACATTATAAATATAAGTTTTGCGTGTAATTAAGAACTGAAGCATAGTGAGAAGAAAAAGAATATTTTAAAGTATGTGAATGTAGGAAAACTGAAGAGAGCAAACGAAAATGCGATGGAGCATCATTCACTTGCCATTCTCATTTTTACTTTCTCTGCTATATATATAGTAAATATGGGAAGTATTGTTTTCCATCCAAAAATTCTGTGTTGAGATTTCGCCAGAAATACATGTTTTGAGGCCTCCTGTACTTTTTAGAAAAAGATCCGTGAGTGTGTCTGTCTGTGAACAGGATAACTCAAAAACAAAAAGTAATTAAAACCAAACTTGGTAGAATATTTAAGTTCAGCATCTTCCAAGGATGCGACACTACGATTTTAAGAAAATCTCCCATCCCAAATTACCCTTTACATAGAAAGCTTTTCGAAAAATTTTATTTTCTCAAAAATGGCTAAGGATTTTGATTAAAATACAATATGTTTAAGATTTTAATGACAAATGAAATGTATCTGAATTCTCTGGGTAGCGTTTGAAGTCCTCTTCATTCTGAATGACTTCTGCATAACTGGTAAACGTAAGAGATAAGATAATCTTACGACATAAAAAAATGTAGATCTCGTTAAAGCACACAGTTTTTGTCAACTTTTTTTTAGTTAACCATTTCCAAGATACTTTTTGTTATTGGTTAGCATTTTAAAATGCTATTACTTTTCTCAAATAGGAAGTCGTTATTCGTTTTGTTTCCCTCTATCCCTTTCTCTCTAGGTCATGCAAAGAGAACGAAATTTATTTCAAACCCATCACACTGTAACCCACTCTTAAAAGATTTGACTATCGCTTAAAGTCTTCTTTACTCTCCTAATCCCTTCGTACCTACAAGGAAATATGCAATAAAACAATTTCTGTAAATATTTATCTCAATTAACATGAACTAGATAATCAGGCCTTGTAAGAATAGCTTGTACAAGAGTGAGTAGGGAAAGCCATGTGAGTGAAACACATCAGATTAGTTGATGAAGTATTTACAATCGACAAAAGGTGAAAAAGAGATATGGGTCCTCCAAAAATGGAAATACAAGAAGCAAAATACTGCGGAAGGAAACTAGAAGGATTCTGTTAAGAAAATTAAGATCCTGATGACTCCTATGCATTCCAATCAGAAACCACATCTGAAACCTTAAATTAATTTTCCCGAATGACATTTCTGTATTAAATAACGTTTTTAGGACCTATGAAACCTAGAGTGCTGAAAATTTCAGATGATATTTCTCACAGTATAACACACATTTTAATGTAGAAATATCCTGCTGCGGATGTAATAGAAATTAAAAACTTTCATTAGCAGCTTTTATCCAAAATGTTAAGCTCTTAGAATGAACAAAGCACTAATTTTGAAAAGCAATCCAGGAAAGTTAATTTCTATTTAGTTTTAAAAGAACCCATTAAAGAGTATACTAAGTATCATATTGAGAGCCGATCGAGGTGGCTCCGCGGTTACAAGTGAGGGCCGCAATCGGGAGGTCCCGTGTTCGATTCCGGGCGACCGCCCTCTCTGACCATGGGTTTTTCGTGGTTTCCCCAGGTCGGTAGGCGAATGCTGGGGAGGTTCCTCTTCTACCACGACTTTCCTATCCCTCACTTCTTATACCCATCATTTCATTCATCATTATCTGTTCCAGGGTTGAAGGACCAGGCGACGGTGTTCTGCGTGTTGCGGCTGGACGGTGGAGGTGCGCTTTGTGAAGGTTTCTCCCTGGCGTCGGTCGGACTGCTCAGATAGATCCTGCCTCCGGTTGCTCGTGTAGCAGGCTCCCCTTCCGGGGGGGGGGTTCAGGGGTTTGGGTGGGTGTAAGCGGCGTCGGATGCGTTCAGTCTGGAAATGTTAGAGACCCCGTCTACGCTTACGCACGTCGTCTCCTGGATTTGGTCGTTCTTCCCTCCCAGGGGTCACGTTAGAAGCAGAAAGGGCTACAATGGCCTACGTGCGCTGCTCTGCTTCGGTTTCGGGGGCCCCTCTGTGATTTGTACCTTTACCTTATCATCTTGAGAAAATCTTTCGTAAGATAGGCATTATGAAATCCCCCGCTGGGTAATAAATGGAATTATATATGTGAAAAAAATTAGGGAATATTCTCACGTAAACTAGCTGAATACGTTTAGCTGCAAAAAAACAAAACCTTCAAAATAACACAAAACAGTACTGCCAGCCGGTACTGCAGGTGGCTAAATAGAGGCAAAGCGGAAATGCAGGCAGAAAAATTTACTTAAGATTAGTTGTTAAATAGCTATCTGGAACAGAACATTAAATAACAAAATTAATGTACTTCAAACAGAAGGTGATATTCGTACGTTATTAGTAGGACGTCCATGCACCTAATTCCTATCAATTACATTACAAAGTCTTCTGAGAACAGATTCTGCGAAGTCTGACCCGTGCCTCAGAATTTCTTAGATTGACCGACGTTCTACCAACAGCTGGATTGCTGTCGCACAAAACAGTCTTGTTTTATAACAATTAGTAACATCTGTAGCTGAAATATCATTGTTTATATTTCAGCTACTAGTGACTCAACTGCCTCGGGCAGAATAAAGGACAATAAAATGTATTGTTGCTGCCAAAATTATGCTATGTGCTTCCTACCTCCTGGAACAACACGTGTGTCAGTTAAACCTATTTACTTTCACTGCCGCATACCTGGTAGATAGAATAAGTATTGTATTACACCTATAAATTCGATGTCGAGATTTTCACTGAAATGCATGTTTTGAGGCCCCTTGAATCCAAAAAGCATTTTAGTAAATATGTGTGTGAACAGCATGACTCCGAAATGAAATGTGGGATAAATACCAAATTTGGTATTCAAGTTCAGCATCTTCCAAAGGTGCGACACGACGATTTTCAAGAGAATTCCCCAACTCAAACCATCCTTTACGCGTTTAATCTTTCGTTGATTTTGATTTTCTCAAAAGGGTTGTAACGTTTCTAACTATAATGCCATATATTTAAGATACTTACATGACAAATAAAAAGCATATCTTGAATTTTCTGTAAATAGCCTTGAGGCCTCTTCATTCGGAATGAACTTTTACAATTTTGTATAACTCGTAAACCATAAGAGATAGACAAACACTTAATGCATGAAAATGTGGATCCCTTTAAAGTTACAGTTTATTTTAACTAACTACATTTGTTACATCAGCCATTTTCGAGATATCACGATTCACTTGTTTATCGCAATGTCATGGAGGGTATGGAATTTCAAAGCCAGCATGGAGCGACCCGTTTTTAAACTTCTGACTATCGCTTCGATTACCTATATCCCCCTTATACCTACAACGAAATGTCTAATGAAACTACTTCTGTAAACGTTTATCACGATTAACTTAAAGAAGAAAGAAAAAATAAGCCTTTGTAAGAATAGTTTGTAGAGCCTATATACAGATAAACGATAGTGGGCAGAAAAGTCATGTCAATTTAAAACCAGATAATTTGTTTACGTATCTGTTGTGCGACCAGCGGTTTTCCTTCAAGCAACCGTCAGCAAACCCTTTTTTTTCACTTCTGACTTTTCAAATTACCTTTTAGGAGTGTGTGTTATTTAGTTAGCCAAATTAAATACTTTACAGATTTGTATTTCGTGAAGACAGAAGAAACCTTTGAGGTTCAGGACACTAATAAGGTAGTTATAGAGACAACCAAAGAATAAATAACTGAAAGTTTATTAAAATTAAAAAATATAAAACACCATGAACATACAGCATTTCCAATGAGATGTTGAAATAAGGAGGACACAGGTTATAGGAAGAAATAACTACATTATTGAAACAAATTTTAACCTATTAAGAATTCCAAGAGAATGGAAAACAAGTATTTTAATTCGAATGTTTTAAACAATAATTCACAGGAAATGAAATGAAATGAAATCATTTTAGTATCTGCTGAACAACAAGGTTCTGATCAGGACGTCCATGCAATGATGCGATCTTTATTATCGGCTAAATAGTAGAAAAATATTTAGAATATAATAAATAGGGTTTTTATGCTTTGTTGACTGGAAAAAAGCATTTGATAATTTACAATTAAATATAGTTTTAAAGATTTTGAAGAAAATAATGTACTAAATGGGCAAATTTTATTAATTAAAGACATCCTTATTCATAATTTTACAAAAATAGAAGTAAATAATCAAGTGGCAACTGAAATACCATTAAAGAAGGGTGTACGACAAAGAGATTCTCTGAGCCCACTATTATTCAACATTGTTATGGATAAAGTCACCAATTGGTGAAGTCACTCCTAACTGGAACAAGGTTACCAAATGGGAAATGGACACATAAATATAGTTTGCTATGCGGATGTTATAGTATTTGTTCTCGGATAATGCGGATAATCTACAAAGACTATTATATTTTTGCTAAGTTGTAGGGGCGTTAGTATGGAAATGTCTACTAATAAAACCAAGTCAATTACAATAAATAAAGAATCAGTTAGATGCAAATTAGTAATTGGAAATAGTATAATACAACAAGTATGGTTTTAAAATATTTAGGAGTGGCTAGAGCAGACACTGTAAATACAAAGAAATTAATGGAAGTATCAGAAATGAGAACCCGAAGAAAAATAATGGAGGTAACGAAAGTTGATAGAAACAAGAACAAATATATTAGGGACCAATGCAGAATAAAGAAAATTGTGGAATGGACAGAGAAAAGAAGAGAAAATGGAATGATCATATCTTAAGAATGGCACCTGATAGATTTGTAAGGATATTTAGAGGTAATATTCCAGAAGGGGCAGAAGTCCAGGAAGACCGAGTAAAAGATGATGCTATACATGCTCTAGAAGAGAGAGGCTAGTAGAGTTAATTCAAAAGAAGAAGAAGAAGAAGAAGAAGAATAATTGAACTGCTCGTTCCATGACACTATTGTACAAATACTTCACATGTTAAATTCAAAACGTATTATGGTTTACCAAAAATATGTAGGTCTATATTTTTCTTTAAGCTAAAATAAGTTCTAAAAAGTGATATTGCCAATTGACTTTAAGTGGGAGGTCATATCACACTTAGTGAAAAACTTGTTGCTGGATCTTACTGGCAATGCCATTTATCAAATAAACTGCTCTTTTTGTGTACTGCTTGACTTTTCACGAAATTAACTACTCTCTTCTTTCTTTCTTTCTTTCTGTCTTTGTTTCTTTCTTTCTTTCTTTCCATACGGAGGAAGCAACTTTATGGTTTGTTTGGAAACAATTCTTTAGGTGGGACATCAAATTTAAATTAAAGTAATGTGTTAGAACCACATTAAATTAAGGCCATCTTCGAATATACACAAAATAAAAGCTCATTTTGTTTCTTTTTCCTGTTTGCTTGCTATGACTTCAAATTCCCATTTCCACTGCCTTGTTGAAAAACCCTGCCTCTTTCCACGGGCCGAAATTCTTAGGTTCAGCCCGGCCTGGCCCGACCCGAGAACAGGTTTTATAGTAGGGACGATGGTTCTGTGCCGGTGACCTTTCCTCGCGCACTGAAGAGAGTCTATGCCTAACGCCAGGCAGCTCTCTGTCCGCCTGCCTGCTGGAAGACGTAAGACTTTGCTGATACGACATAAACATACAACACCACACCACTGCACGACTGGTTTATTGTCACTATTGTCAGATTGCTCTCATTCTTCTATATTTACACATTATACACAAACCTTGTTACGTAAATGCATTGTCGTAAACTAGCAGGGGCTTTATTAGTGTGATAAACACTCTACACCAGAAATATCACCACCGTCGTTTTCTTCTGCAAGACTTTTCCTTTCATCGTCATCAGTCTTCTTCTCGTTCGCTGTCACTATATTTCCTAACCTGGATTACAGAACCTTCTAAGACGTTTTTAAACAGGCCTTGTTGTTCTTCAATGTATTTGTCTTCCTACTTAATGTGTTGAGAGTCATTTTCCCTCACCTCTCTCCTTCCTCCCGGGGTGTGCGCACAAAACATCCTTTGGGGGTCGAGCTGATAGGTGTCTCCTTCGTTAACTAGTTCTATCTTATCCTATGAATCATCTTGTGGTGGAAGGTATTAAAAGTTTACGCTAACAACGTAGCACAAACGTAATAAAGAATAGTGTTACATTTTATCGCTCTCGGTTACCAAATTTGAAGTGTAACTTGCACAAATATTTTTTTCCATAAACTGAAGCAATAGATCATAACCAATTCACGTTTGTTGCAACAAAAATGTAAAACTGTTTACAAAATAATTGTATCAAGCTAATTCTCTACTCTAATTTATCCTGTATTATAATGCAAATATGTTACAGCCCAAATTTCATCCAGTTTGCTCTAATGGTTTGAAAGTTAGGGTCAAATTTGTTTGCTTTTGTTACGTCTCTTGTCTTTTTGAACGGATATTTTAAACTTAGGTTCATATTACATGCACTTTTAAACATTTCTGCATATCTCTTACAGTTTGGGCTCTAAACATTTTTTAAATTATCAATGTTTCTTTTTTTTTATAAAAATGTTCAATTTTTGTGATTGAAAATAAAAAATATATACTTAAATGCAACTCATAATAAACCCTACAGTAATTTATATTCATTGTGGCTCTGTGAGCTCGTGTGGCAAATGTAATTTGTTACCACAAAAAGTGCTCCACAAGGAGTATTTTACAGGAAGAAAAATGCGAGAAATATCAATAACTCGAAAACAGCACAAAACATTTGAATGCATAACTCACACTAAAATCCACCAGGTTGGTAGGCTGTACATTCAGATTTCTTTTTCCTCTCTTGTGTTGCTGTTTTTCTTCTCTAAAATTTTAGTTCTTACCTTGTACGATGCGAGTCAGATCTCGCTGTAGCTACTGATGCTTTCCTTGCGGAAACTATTATATTTACTACATTTAAACATGCGTTTAAAAATAGTGTCCGGAAGCCAATTATACACTTTTCGGATTCAGGAATGTTTAAAGTATTTTGTAGTATTAAAAAAATAAGGTTTTTCGTCAGTTTTCATGACATTTCAGACATAAGTATCTTTCAGAGTTTATTACACAATGATAGTCCATGCTGCGGAAATCATTTCTGGATCTAAATTACAATTACTTTCCTTAATGAACCCCGCCTTTGCTGATTCTACATGACAGATTAATAACCGACTGTCTTTGCCTGTTGGAAAGTTTAGTCCCCCATTACCATAGGAATCTTGCCAGATGCATTTTTTCGTGTGATTCTGGTTAACCAGCGTTTCATCTAGGTGAAAATTGGGCGCTCATCCCCTGCAATTCTTAAGTTGTGCATATTTCCTCATTCCATATGGATTTTTTCGCCCAACATTCTTTTTGAATCCCATGCCTCGAGATTTGTCACTCAGTTTTTCACATTGTGAGCTTTCCCTAGAGACTTGAATATAGAAGCTCGGCCTTCCTTAAGTGATACCTTTACTTCCCGAACAATCTCAGAGACAGTGTGAACACTATCTTTACCACAACCTTGAACGGCGGTTCTTGTGTCTTCGTAAACTCTATTGTTTTACGTTTCGATTGGATAGGGGGTTTCTTTAAAAATATATACACATTGAAAATAATGTTCCTACTTTTACCCCAAAATCCTTCAGGTGTTTTCAATACATACTCTCACCACTCGTGTTGGTTCATTAAGGTTCATTATTTTAAATTAAAACTCTAGATTTACAATCTACAAAATAATGACACGACATTCCGTTACTGCACATGGCACACTTCTAGCAAGAGTGGAGGAATAGGGGAGGTAAAGGCAAAGGCACATATCACGAGGGGCACTTTGTGCTTCGAACGCGACCCCTGGTAGGGAGAGATGTAGGATGGACGCGAAAGGCGACCAGATCCGTGACCCCATGCGCAAGCGTGGACGAGGGCCCTAAGGATTCCAGACTGAACTCATCCAACACCACTCAAGCCTGCCCACAAGCCCCTAATCCCCCCGCCCGGGTGTCCCTTAAGAGAAGCACCAGAGGGTGGGTTCCGTCAGCAGTCTGACCTACGCCAGGTATAAATCTTCACAAAGTGCACCACCAACGTCCAGCCGGAACACGCCGAACACCGTCGTCTGGTCCTTCAACCCTAAAACATGATCATGGAGGAAATGGTGGGCAGGAAAGTCGTGGTAAAAGACAAACCACCCAGTATTCGCCTACCGACCCAGGGAAACCACAGAAAACCTATGGTCAGAGTGGGGATCGCCGGTAATCGAACCTGGGACCCCCCCGAATACAAGTCTCACACTTACCTAAATTAAACTGAGCTTTATTTGTGGACGCTTTTAACTGCTGTGGTCCTTAGCGTCCCATTCCATATTGGGCGTGAAAGACCAGTAATTTTATCACGCTTGAGGTTCTTTTACGTGCCGTAAATCTACTACGCTCCGAAAAAATCCATCGTCCTCCGCCGGGTTTGAACCCGCGACCTCGGGAACTACAGGCTAGCATGGTAACCACTACACCACGGAGGACGACTCTCACACTTACCGGGGAGCCATCTCGCTCGCTAGGAATAGGCGAGATAGCAACATGATTTTTATAGAAATCATTCTAAGAGGGTGGTCCTAATGATACAAAACAAATACTGTTTTTGAAAAGGGAAGATAAAGGTTCTTTTGCTGCACACTGCTCTTTTTTCCCTAATTACAAAAGAAACAGATGCCGTTTCTTTTAGAAGGGAGGAAACATATTCTCTAGAACTGCATGCTGCTCTAACTTGTCTGCCAATATATATATATATATATATATATATATATATATATATATATATATATATGGGAATTTCAGTCATGTTCAGAATTTAACACTCTAAGCCATGGCGGTTTTACTGTATTCTTATAGGAAGATTAATCACTGAGCGCAAATGAAAAGGCAGGAGTGTGACTCGTATTGAATATCGCTGTTATTGAAGCTCCGTCGTATATGCCTTAAGTTCTGCGGCACTTTATTAAACTCGTCCGTATCTGCCGCAAATATTCGGATAGCATCGGCAATAGCGATAGCCACTGTTGCCAAATCGAGTTCACATTCCCACGTTTGGACTATTGTAGTCTTTCTGTCTAATGTTATGCAGGGTGAGGGGGCCTAATTTTCCAAGGTAAAAAGGGGGCGCGAAATACGGAGGCTTGAGAACCGCTGAAATAAGACATACATTGCTTTACTCTCTGCGCCTACCCCAAAAGAATATGAAATATAAGGGGTACACAAATAACATTCACAAGATCAAGCTCAAGACGACGACGACGAGGATGATGGTGGTGAAGATGACTTAGAACGTTCATATGATGCACCACCTAGTTGCACGCGCGCCGCACGTTCACCGTCCTCGAAGCTTATTTACTTCAGGTAAATTATGCACGTACTATCACTGGCTACAAAAATCTGCTATGAATTACTAGTGTAGGACTAGGACTACAAACGGAGGGGGACTTAGCACCTCGAACCTATAGGATCTTTTGTGCCTAAGCCCCCCACGGGGTGCCCCCGGGAGGGAGGGGTGAGCTGAGAGGAGACATAGGGCGGCCGGACCAGTAGGCACGATAGGGCAGAGGGCAGGCCTTTTACAGATTGAAAGTCCCCTGATAGCAGCTGGTATAACCGGCTCCCCTTCCCCTGCAGGCTTGCACATCCCGTTGGGGGGCCCCGGACTCGAGAACCGCCACCATTCCGGGGGACGAAGGGTTACATAGAGCATTCTTTCCCCCTGCCATGGAACCCAAGACTCCCGCGGACACTTTCAACCCTGAAACAGACCAGCTGATGAAAGGTGAAGTGAAATGAGAATGGAGGTGAAGGGGAGGGATAGGTAATTTCGGGGAGGTAATGAACCTTACCAGCATTCGCCTAGTGACCCGGGGAAAACCCGAAAAAAACCATGGGTCAGGAAGGTCGGCCGCGGTTGTCGAACCCACGACCTCCGAATGCCGGGCACAGACGTTACCGCCTGAGCCATCCCGCTCGGTTTACGAGTGTAAACCAACGTTATTTATAAATCACTAATTTATGTTTATATTCTTACACCTTTGCGATCCTCAATGACAGAGAACGCGACTGATAGCCATTTAGCTGTCTATTTTGGGGTATGTACAATCATGTAACATCATCTTGAAGTTGGCAACACTAAACTAGCTTGCACATACGGGTATAGGAGTGTTTGTCTGCTCCCCGCGTGCTATCACGCATCAACTTAAATTATGAAGTGAAACACAAAACGGCAAACTTCCGATGCGGTAGCTTAGATCGGGCCGGACCCTCGTTTAAATAAGTCGTATGGTTTATCTAATTCTAGCTGTCTTACACAGCATTGTCTTGGTACATTCTATAAGTACAAGGTTGAAAATAAGGTTAGGGCTAATTTTTTAAAGTCGCAGGTAGTCTGTCGGCGAGGTGGCCGCGTGGTTAGACCGCTCGCCTCTCACCAAGGTGTCCCGAGTTCAATCCCAGGGATCCGCATGTGGGTTCTGTGGTGGAAAAAGCGGCGTCTGGGCGGGTTTTCTCCCGGTTCTCTGGTTTCCTCCGCCATTTCATTCCACTGGTGCTCCATCTTCACGTTTCCTGTCATTCATCTCGCTCATTTCCATCAACAGAGAGAGCCAAAAAACTACGAACCGGCTGCGCGGTGTTTTTCCTGTCCTTGGCGCTTGTTCCGTCTGCCGCTATCATAGAAACGCGCGGATGAAACCATACAGCATTTTTAAAACTACTTTTAAAGGCCTAACGTACCAATTTTATGAAAGGAGATGCTGAAACTGGCCACCGTCGTTGTCCGAGGTTTTTTTTTACACATCATACATTTTGGCACCTCTTTAGCAAACTATCCATCACTTGCCGTAGTTCAGGTTGAGAAATACCGGCAATTTCCTGGCGGATATTTTGTTTTAATTCTTCCAGGGTGTGTGGGTTTGTCTTATACACTTTATGTTTTAAATTACCCCAGAGATAGAAATCGCAGGAGTTTAGCTCGGGGATCGAGGGACCACAAATTTTTACTAATAATTCTGTCCTCAAACACACTTTCAATTGTTCTCATCGAAATATCAGCCGTATGAGCTGCTGCAGAGTCTTGTTGAAAAAAAGACAAAATCACTCTCCCTGTCTGTTAATTCTCTAAAAAAAGGGGGAGGGCAAAATTGTATTCACGTACGGGCGTCAACTGTTGGTCGAAAAAAATTGGTCCTATAACTCTTTCTCGGCTCATGGCGCACCATACACCAACTTTTTCGTCATAAAGGGGTACTTCATGAACAACATTAGGTTAGTCAGAGCTCCAATAACGATTATTTTGTGTACATACATATCCATGAAGGTGAAACTAACCTCGTCCGTGAAAAATATTAAATATGGGTCTATTTCGTCATTGTGTACACTGTTGAGACTCCACTCACAAAACGTGCGTCTAATTACAGGATCACCTGGTTGAAGAGCATGTGCCACAGCTATTTTATATGGTTTTAACCTCAGCAAGTTGGTAGCTCTTCGGCAGAGCCATTAGAAATACCTGCTTGTTGTGAAAGACGCCTAAGTGATTTTTGGGGGGAATTCTCCAAACGATGACCGATGTCATCTAATGTTTCTTAGGTAAAAACCGTACGCCGTCTTTTAGGTTTCTTAGCCTGAACACTTCCTGTGGCCTGAAATTTATTGTAAAGTTCATGGATTGTTGTACGGTCTGAAACTTTTACACCTGGAAATCTTTCTGCAAATCGTACTTTCACTTGTCGAGCTGACTGAGTTAACACATACGAATCATAAATAATTACACGCTGTGCAGTAGAACACATATACTGAGCCATAATATAGTGACTAAGTACAGGACAAAATAATAAATAATTCGTAATAACTGAACTACATCACATCACCGTCAACTCAATACTGCACTTCTCACTACAGAGCAAAACCACGCCAACAGCGTGACCTTGTTTATAGCAACAGTGCGTTATCATGTTTCCACACGCTCAGTGGAAAAACACCGCACAGCCGGTTCGTAGTTTCTTGGCTCTCCCGTTATCATCTGCTTCGTCGCTTTTATCCCCGGGCGTCGGGGCTGATCACCCTCCCTGGTTGTTTAATCTCTCAGATCCAAAGAGTCCCTCTGTTCCTCGACAGACGTCTGACCCCAGGCATTGGCTTATAAATCCTACATAAGAGGAGGATAAACAGCTGGATAAGAAGTAAGTAGTCTGTAATCTGTACTTGTAGCTAAAGCGTAAGTGTCCAAAGTTTTGTCCACATTGGTCAAATAGTGACAATTTGTACATAAGGGCTTTTTGAAGTTGTATGATATCATTTAACTGTCGCCAAGTTCTATAGTCAAAGTGCGCAAATTTGTGCCCTTTTTGACCAAGTAGTGTAGTTTTATCTACATGGAGTTGGAAATAAAGTAAGGGTAGCTTTTCGAGTACTATATAATTCAAAATAAGCATTAGATGGTTCTTTTTTTTAAGTTGTCACGTAACCTATGGTTTTTTCCAACTTCTCTTGTATAATTGTGCAGCATTTTGACCATATGGTTTAAACAGTGCAGATTTCTACATAAGGGGCTGAATCATCTAGATAGGCCAAAGAATATTGATCTGTATGTTAGGGGTTGAAAATAAGGATTGAATGTAAGGTAAGCTTATCATTTTTGTCAGTTTCTGGAATCCAAAGTACCCGGTTTTGTCAAAATCATACCAAAACTATAACGTGATAAAGCTTCAGTGAAATATGAGGGAACACAGTTTTAAAATATTTTATGACTCCCCATTTACCCCTTTGGGCTTGAAGTCATTACAAATCTGCCATAGTTGCAATAAAGTGCTAAAACTAGTCTCTGATATCCATTTTCAAGGGATTGAAATTTGGTGACATGAATATGAGAAAAAAAAGCCTAACCACACCAGTAATAAAAATTTCGGAAACATGAAATAGCCTGTGACTATCAGAAAGAGTAGACTTTTCAATGGTGAAAATATAGAAAAATCGGTTGAGTGGTTTTCGAGATTAACACACACACACACACACACACACACAAACACACACACATTTTCTCTCATTATAATATTAGTAGAAATAATGACATATCAGTAACACATTCTGGGCATGTCACAGGGTTTATTAAAACCGGAGCAGGTATAATTTAATTATTTTGTGGTTAATATTGTTCGTTTATATACATAAACAGAAAGAAGGATTAAACAAATATAAAATTTTGCTTATAAATCCAACCTCCTTAGAAATTGTTTTTCTTAACTATCTTTGCAAAATTGTTGTTAGAATAATAAAAATGAAATGCAGCATGGATTATAATAGGAAATGGCACACGTCATTTTAAAATTACAAGTAAATTGCCAAGGGACTACAGAACTTTAAAATCGCGAGGTACAGCTATCAAAATCATTATACCTGCAGATAAAGTGTAATAACTTATATAATTAAAAACAGTTCTAAATCACAATAGGGAAATACTTGCAAGTGCTCGTGTAAAGATGTGATGAGTTAATTCACATGATTTTTTCTGCCCACTATAATTTATTTTTATATAATTTCTACACTCCATTCTTAGGGAAGCTTGTTTTTCTAACTACTTTTCATATTAATCGAGATAAACTTTAGAGAAATGGTTTCACTACACATTTAGTTGCAGGTACACTCGCTTCCATTTATGTCACCGCAGCTTCGGGAGGCATTTTACTAATCTCAGCGGGCGCGTACATAGCAGGGTAGGGTGTGTCTGGAGCGTTCCGGCTTTGTTGTTTGACCAAGCAGTGGTGTGTTTAAACGTAGCTCACGCGATGTATGCAAATATTTCGGAGGTGCATCGGGGAAGAATTGTGGGTATGTGGGAAGCCAATTTACTATTTGAAGACTAGGGCAATTCCATGCAGCACTCATATGGACAGATTATTAAAATAATGTGTAGTAAATGTATCCTCTTTGAGAGCATAAGGTATAATTTAGTTCAGTTTTACATTATATTGTCACTAACATACTTTTTCATGGAGAAATTGTGCAAAGCAGTGTTTTTAGTTGTATATTTAGATTGGACAGTTGATCTAACAATGTCTAGTAAATGTGTCCTCTTTGAGAGTAAAAAGTATAATGTGTTTCAGTTTTACATTATGTTGCCATAATATTTTTCGTTGAGATATAGTTATAAGTGATGACGAGTAAAGCTATTTCTCAAGGTTATATATTCATATGCGAATAATCTAGAACTGTGTACGTAAAACAGGACGCCACTTGTGCGCGAAAAGGTAAACAAATACATACATCTCCTCCTTGCTATACATTCCCCACCTGTGAAGGCCAGTAGGATGCCGCCTGAAGCTGCGGTGACGACATATATGGAAGCGGGTGTACAAGGGGAATACAGGAAACCGAAGCGATAGTCAGATGTTTAAAAGTTGGTCGCTATATGCTGGCCTTGAAATTCCATACTCTTTCCATGACATCGCGAGAAATAGCTGAATAGCGGCAACACTAAGAAAAGTAAGTATTGAAATATTCAAACCAATAATAGCGAAATATCTCGAAAATGCTGATGCCACAAAAGGTTATTTGAAATAAATTGCGTGTTTTAAAGAAATTCCGTTTTTTTTTGCAGTAACTTCTTATCTGTCTCATATGCTTTACAAGTTATACAAAATAACACAAACTTCCTTCGGAATGAAGAGGACTTCACAGCTATTCTCAGAAAATTCAAGACATACATTTTATTTGTCATGTGAATATCTTAAATGCATGGTATTTTAATAAAAATCGTTAACCATTTTTGAGGAAGTCGAAAATATCAAATATTTTTCAGTGCAAAGAGTAGTTTGGGTTCGGGGTATTTTGTTAAAAATCCTCATGTCGCATCTTTGGGAGATACTGAACTTAAATGCTAAGTTTGGTTTATTTATCCGACTTAACCTTTTGATCGTTGCTGTTCACAGACACACACACGCACGCGCGTTCGAAGCTTTTTTCTAAAAATGTATTTTTTATTCAGGGACCTTAAAACATGTATTTTGGTAAAATATCTATATCTAATGTTTGGTGGAATGCAATACTTCCTCTACCTAATAGGTATGTGGTAGAGACAGTAAAAACCAATAATGGGGAATCAACAGTGCATTCGCAACTCGATCATTTCTCAGCCAATGAATCAACTTATAGATACTGAACTCACAAATGAGGATCGAATTATATCGATAGTACCTAACATGGTGCTCATAAACTAATAATCGAATGCATTTTTTCCCCCTGCGTGCACTTCTTTTATTTTTAGAAGCGTTTCATTCGCATGATCTCAGATTTTGATTCATTTTATTTTGCTGAACTTAGCAATGTTTCTATTATACAAATACAGGTTTTCATTTTTATCACAACTGCCGTGGATTTACTTGTTTTTTCTCCTAACAAGCGCTTATTTTGAGGCAAATCTGGCTAGTGATTGGAAGTGACTAATTAGTGAAATAAATGAGCCCATTGAAAAGTTCACACCTCCGATAACCAAGAAGAATGAAGCAATGGTATGGAATCAGTTTACAGAATAGTTACATACGTATTTACTAAAGTAACAATTATATTCAGTGCAGTGTAAGTATCAGTGTTCGGCTAGATAAAATAAACTGGAAAGGTCAGAGGTATAATGTATGCTATTGGGAGTTAATCGTATTATATTAGTTGAGTTTTATTGATTTTCCAAGGAAGCCATAGTCAAGCTTATCAAGCTCGTCTCCGTTAAGCATTCATAGATAGCTCTTGTGCATCTACAATCTCTGGGCTTATAGGGAAATAGTGTAATGATGTCTATAAATGTCGAATTCTTAAATCATCTAGCCGAATTTCACTCGCGCTAGATAGTTTTTTTTTTTGATAATTTAATTTCGCCTTTAAACTCGTATTTATGGTTATGCAATAGGTAACTATTTCTTGGCCTGGGCTTTCAAAATAATTATTATGTTAAGAAAAACTCATTTGCGCTCAGTTAAATTATGGAAAACTATCCGTACTTGTGACATTGTTGTTGATAGTAGTAATAATATTCAGATTGCAGAAGCAAAAATTAGGTCCACAGAAATATAACGAAAATAAATTTAAATTGTCTTCGATGTATCAGTATTTTTGCTTCTTGTATTTTATGGTGACCCGGCGCCGTAGCCGAGTGGTTAGACCGTTCGCCTTCCACCAAGGTGGCCTAGGTTGATCCCACGGGTCCGTATGTGGGATTTATGTCGGACGAAGCGGTGTCTGGGCGGATTTTCTCCGGGTTCCCCCGCCATTCATTTCACATTTGCTCCATCATCACTTTTCCATTCATCCATTTCGCCTTCATTTCCTAGCATCTTCTTCACTCTCTTACCTGGCCATGGGCCGATACCCCGTGTAGTAACATTATTGTAGCCCCACGTTGTGGTAGCCAATTTGTAACGGTATTACTTACAAATGTTTGTTTACATCACGTGTGTTGAAGCCATCTTGTGACGTCATTCATTTGTTCGGTTTGTAGCTCCATCTAGTGTTAGCAATTTGTGGTACCTAGTATCAGTGTTTGAAAGAATTTTAAGTTTTGTTAACTGTCCTCCGGCTAGCTATTATCTTATCTTGGGTCGAACATGTGTCTTGATCAGGGTTGTGTAAACGGAAAGGAATCTTTTATCCAAAAAGAACACTGATGAAGAAATTTGTTTTATAAATTTTATTGTCGAACACGTTCACTATCACTTTTACATATTGATCTAGATACTCGCCAAACTGAAACTGTTATAATAACTTCTTACTGATCACTTTTAATCAACGTACTTCAACCTTTTGTATAATTAACTTTACCATATTTTAGATCTTTCATAATTCTGCTGCGCGTAACTTGTGAATCTATATCCGATGTATGACGAACTGACTGACTGAAGACGACGTGTAGTGTACACAGATTTTTGATGAACTGGACTAAATACGACGTGTAATGTATGAATGCTTTCGGCGAACTGAAGGACTGACTGACTTTGCCTCTAACTTGGCTTCTATTTATACGCCTTCATCCAGATACGCCTAAAGATTATAACTGAACTGCAATTGGCTAATAAAACGCGCCAACATTAGCGTCTATTTTAATATCCAATTGAAATTATGAATACATATGCTTTAGGGAGGAAACATTCCAGAAGGTTCTCAACGGAAAAAACGCGCTAACATTACGTAACTTCCTCGTTTCCAATAATGATAAACAGCTCACCCCCCTCTTTGCATTATTGCGCGCTATTATTGACAGTTTCAGTAAGGCCATATAAACTTATTTCCCAATAATAATTACAATTAATAAACATCTGAAATCAATGTCACATAAAAATGCATATTCATATTACAATCATTATTTACATTTAAGTAATTTGTGATACAAATTACTGCATCACCCGTTCCGGGCTCTTCATTCTCTAATTCAATAAATTTAAATTAAATTGAGTTTTATTTATGGACGCTTTTTAACCACTATGGTCGTTAGCGTGCCATTCTATATTGGTCGTGAAAGACCGGAAATTTTGCTCAGAGGCCTCTTTATCCGGCTTGAGGTTCTTTTACGTGCCTAAATCTACGACAAGGGACCGCCGGCTTTACTTGTCTTCCAAAGGAAGCCATGCTAAGGATTTTTACGCCCGAAAAAAATCCGTCGCCCTCCTGACCTCTCTGGGCGGTATTCATAGTCGATTTTGGTCCGGACCAACTTGCTACTTCCGGTGGATTTACAGCGGATCATCGATTTTCTTATTTATAGACCGGGACTTGCGTTGGTCCGGGGATCAAACGCCTTGGTCGGAACCAAATTTTGGTCTACCTCGGAGGGGTAGATTAAAGGCAGACCATCTTTACAAAATGGATCACTTTGGAGTGATGGGCGTGGCTGCTTGCGTAGAATTCGCGAAATGAGGCGGTGAAGTAAAACTATCTACCAAAATTAGGCATAGTTGGAAAGTATGGCGACCTAAACTTCAAAAATAAAGCTTTAGTAAAGCAAAGGTTAGAAAGCTGATAAAACGGATTCATCCTAACCTATACAGTAGTTATCTTTATTGGTGTCATATATTTGGGGGACTTTTCCTGACATCAAAACGGTAAAAAACGTTGATATGAACATGGGTCTGAAAATAATTTATTTCAGAGCTACAACATAAAATCGAAAGTTACAGAAGTTGCTCGAAGTGGCTTCCTTTTGCTTCGATGCATGCAATAAGCCTGCGTTACATGCTCTGGCGTACTCTTTTGAAAATTCCTGGTGTGTTTCGTACTTGGTCAAATCCAGTTTGGATACGTCCTCTCAAAATGTCAACATCAGGTACAGGAGTTGCATAAACCAAGGACTTCAAATGTCCCCAGACGAAGAAATCCACTGGATTCAAATCAGGCGATCGAGCAGGCCATGCAATGGGTCCACCTTGACCAATCCATCTTTGTGGAAATCGATCATTCAAAAACTTACGAACTATCATACTGAAATGAGCTGGAGCACCATTGTGTAAAAATCACATTCGTTGAATGATGTCCAGAGGCACATTATCAGTTAAGTGATGAAACTCATTTCTGAGAAACTGGAGATAGGTTTGTCCATTCAGACGCGGAGGGAAGAAGTAGGGACCAATAAGGTGATCATGAATGGTTCCACCCCAAAGGTTGAGAGAGAACCTCTGTTGATGGTTGTCCTGTCGTTCTTCATTAGGATTTTCAAATACCCAGTTATGAGTGATGAAAATTGAAGATGCCGTCGCGAGTGAAACCAGCCTCATCCATGAATAAGATACTGGCTAGGAAATTGATGAACACAGCGTACTGCTGTAACATGCGTTGACAGAAACGTCTTCTTGGCTCAAAGGCCGCCTCATTTAATCCTTGCACACGTTGAAGGTGATACGGGTAAAGGAGATTTCCATGCAGAATTCTCCAGATAGTCATATGACTCTTTCCCTTACAGTCATACATCTTGTGCTTTATGATGGGTCTGCATTCACAGCACGAAGAACTCATTCTTCACACTCAATGCCTCGTACCGCTTTTGGTCTCCCAACATCCCTAGTACTCCTCTCAAATGCGCCATTTTCTCTCAAGCGTTGGTGAATTCGTGCGAATGTTCTTGCACACGGTAACGGCCTGTCAGGGTACCTTTCTGCATAAAGTTCATGTGCTCGTGCTGCATTGCCGTCAGCACGGCCATACGTGTAGTGCATATCTGTCTGTTCACTCATGTTCACATCTTCTTTGACCTATAACAACGAAACGGTTGATTTTCAGACTCATGTACATATGAACTATTTTTACTGTTTTGATTTCAGGAACACGTCCCCCAAATATATGACACCAATAAAGATATATCCTGTATGACAGAGAATAACCGAGGCTTGAGTATCTCAATTGATACGATGCTAATAGCACTACCATGTTATGCAAGAGAAGGGTATCAAGAAAACACTACTGACCTTAATAAGACGTCAGTAAGCCGCATTATAACTAATGTCTCATGTGTCATTGCTATATTTACCTTCGTTAAACCGGGATTACGATGCACTTAACGTAACATGGCGGGCTGTAACGCGGAGTTAAGAAATTTTACTGAAGTAAAGGTCTAATTAGGATGCACTTAACGTAACGGGAATGAATCTTGATTGATTGTTCTTTTATTACTTCATGCTACTGCTTCACGCCGATTGGTTCTAATTGCCATGCCACATTAAACTCGACGTACCAGGAAGGAAAAGTTTGACATTGCCAAATTCTTTAAGTTACGTCGTTAAAGTAAGCCACGTTAAGGCAACCCTAAATAGCTCCATTTAACACATTGTATAAGACCTTCACGTTATGTCGCGTTGAGTTAAGTCACTTGGGTTAAGTTCGAAGTAATTCAGGCTTTACTTGCGTTTTCCCGGCGAGGAGAGGAGGATTACAACTCCCGGAAGGTTTATGATATATCAATTTCCTCAAGTAATTAAATTATTTCTGTATAATTACTCTCACACAGTACCTATTTAATTATTTGGTTAAGATCCAGGTGATATTTTAATAAGAGCAAATGTTCTTTCCTATTTAAATACGATTTCATTCTGTAATTTTAAGGTTAAAAGTTAATATTCCAGCAAGTTAAATTCTTATTGAAATGATTAACAATGCCATGAAACTGTGTTTCTGGTGGATAAAAACGTTTCCAAAGAGGGAGGGGTGGCAATAGGTTAGTATCATGCACAAAACTGCCTATATATGTATTATCTCCCTCCATGCCTCCTCTTTTTTTTGCGTTTGCATTTGTCAAAACCGATTTGTTTTCAATAATATTCATCATTTCTTCTACTAAGGAAAACAGGCATTTTCCTCCGGCCGTTTTAATGCACGTTTCAGTTTTTGCTGAGAGCGAGGAGTGAGCACTGAACCGATGAAAAACAGCTGTGAAATGACCATAGAAAGTTTAAAAACTAGGGAGCAACAGTGGTTAGTTTACTACTCTATGGCAGTCGCGCATGTGCAGAACTACCTTTATCGTCGTGTAACATTTTCTCTTTGCTGATCCACGGCCTTTCTTGGTCCGAGACATTTTATCGTCTATGAATATCAAAAACTTGGTCGGCCTTTGGTCCGGACCAAATGAGTCTGGAGATAGTCCAGACCAACGTGAAATCTATGAATACGGCCCTCTGAGTTCGTCTGCTCCTCGATAGGCCTTTGACCCTAGGCACGGCTGTAAGTTCTAGCGGTTGTAAACCCTACAACGGGGAGGGTAAGCCGACTAAGAAAGTAGTTTATTATTTGAATCTAATGGCTATAAACAAAGTGAAAATAGAAGTAAAAATATCAAATTGTGAGCTGCAGGTGTTTACTTCCTCCTTTCTTCCATGGCACATTGTTTCATGTGACATCGCTATGGAATTTATTTTCCATAAGGACAGAAACTGATTTTTCTTAAAAACGCTCAAATTAATGGGTTTAACGCCCGTTCTTACTACTCGCGGCACCGCAGACGGTGGACACTGATGATACATGAAACGAAATTTGTGAAGGAAACGTTCCAGGCCCAAGTTTAGGTTACTTTAAGACAGTATTTTATATCACAACGTGCTATGAATGCCACAGTAATTATAGTGTAAGTCGATATTATTATATACACATACTTTTAGATGTTTGTTAACTATAATGATTTGTTAGGAAATAAGTTTGAAGTGTCTAACTGAAACTGACAATAGAAGTTGGGTAACAATAAACCCAAGGGGTGTCACCAAGAAGAGAAAGCAGGATTTGAGCTCAGAGGGTAGCGTGTGTTTTTCAGAAATGGAGGGAATATCTTCCCTAGAGTATATATGTCAGTAGTAGTGATTGGCTGACCAAAAGAGACGCTAAAGTTAGCGCAGTTTGGTAACCAATAAGAATTATATTAGAATGTTTAGGCAATTCGAGATGAAAGAGTATATATTCTCGAGCCATAACGAAGTGTCACACAGTTCTAAAGAATCCCTCACGAGGTACACGTCGCAGAGTTAGTTACAAACGTAAAGTACGCGAAGTAATTGTTGTGCGGCAACTAAAAGGACTGTAGTTACGTTTAGAAATATAACAGTTTCAGTCACGCATGTAGAAACATTAAATATGTCAATTATTAACCTAAACTAAGCGTGACGGCAATAAAAGTCTACGATTCAGTTGTTCTACATCAGTGTTATCTTTTAGCAACAACTCCTTTCGTTACACACCCTGCTTAGAGATACGTGCTCGACTAAATTACAATAGCTAGCCGGAGGACAAAGAACCCAAATTTAAAAGTAATTAAACAACAAGCGCCCGACAAATAAAGATAACAAAAGTCACTGAGATACTGCGACAACTTCCCCGGCATTTGCCCATTATGAGGACTGAGGGAACCTAGAAACCATCTCAGTCAGGGAGGACGGTCCTACAAAGATATGAACAATGAACCTCCTGCTCACGATCCGTGCATTAACGTCTTACGCCACTCGTGTCGTTGCAGTCAGAAAGCATACATTCCAGAAACCGGACAGAAGTTTACGTAAGGTCAGAGCTGCATGACAACGATTCAGCAGCACAGCGTTGCCTAGATATAAACTCATGCTTTCAGTTTATTTTCCCAAGTAGTATTTTTAGCTGTTACTATACTATTTACAGCCTAGCATGCTCGCTTTCCGTTTTGAGGAGGAGCGGTTTAGAAAAGGGGAGAATGTAATTTATGAAAACACGTTTCGACTTGTGTATATCAGAAAACATATTTTGCTTGGGACTGTATTTAAGTCTGGCAAGCTATGTACACCTGCTCAGTAATTCAGACGTCCTTCAGACGTCCTCGTGTCGGAGCTCTTAACGCTGCCCTATTTCCTCTCACTTGAAAACACTGCTTCACCGGGGAGACGCTCGGGAGTTGCCCATTACGAGTGAAAAGCAGGTTATCGATCTTCCAGGGGCTTTACGCAAAGCGATAAATTCGCCCTCACGGAGTATAGGTATACATTTTGGTACGATTTCGCACTACAACCTAAAAGTAACAAAGGATTGGAACTGTATGAGTACATAAAAGGCGAGAAAAGTAACACTCACATTATAAGTCTAGGTGCCAAGCTTGGCATAAAAAATATTTGCTATTTACATGTGCTGTGACCTCGTTTTAGGCATTGCGAAATAAATATAATGCAGCAATAAGATAATACAAAGATTCATATTCTGAGTACATTAACTAGTAGTAGTAGATGAACATGTCAATAACTAATGCAACTTTAGACGAGGATATGGTCTTTGATTGCCAACTTTAGGTGTGACAATTAATTGTGGAGAGAGTCGTGTTGCCAGGTGTCGTGTTTAAAATCCTGCTAATGAGAAACGATGCTATAAAATTAATATTGAAGGTATACTGAGCAATAGTTCATATCAGTATCAACCTAACAACCACTTCGAACGATAACGAAGTAACTGCAGTCCATGGAACAACACTGCAGAAATGTAAAATGGTTACTGACAGGAACTTCCATATACAGAGTGCTTCAAAAGACTCCGAACCGCCTGCGCGATGTTTTTCCTGTCCGCGTCCTCGGCGCTCGTTGCCGTCTGCCGCTATCATAGAAAGGCGCCGATGAAACCATACAACATTTTTAAAACTACTTTTAAAGGCTTTACTTACTAACTTTACGAAAGGCGATGTTGAAACTGGCCACCGCCGTTGTCCATACATTTGTGGCACCTCTTTAGGAAACTATCCATCACTCGCAGTAGTTCACGTTGAGAAATTTCCTGGCGGATACTTTGTTTTAATCCTTCCAGGGTGTGTGGGTTTGTCTTGTACACTTTATGTTTTAAGTTACCCTGCAGGGGTATTTTATGAACAGTATTACCGGCTGCGAGGTGTTTTTCCACTGGGTGTGTGGAAATATGATAAAAACATGATAACGCGCTGCTGGTATAAACAAAGTCACGCTGTTGTGATTTTGCTGTGGAGTGTGAAGTGCAGTATTGAGATGACAGTGATGTAGTTCAGTTATTACGAGTTATATATTATTTTGTCCTATTTTAGTCACAAAGTATATTATGGCTCAGTATATGTTTTCTACTGCACAGCCTGTATTTATTTATTTATGATTCGTATGTGTTAACTTGGTCAGCTCGCCAAGTGAAATTACGATTTGCAGAAAGATGGTGTAAAAGTTTCAGGCCGTACAACAATCCATGAACTTTACAGCAAATTTCAGGCCACAGGAAGTGTTCAGGCTAAGAAATCTAAAACACGGCGTCCGGTTCTTACCGAAGAAACGTTAGACGACATCGGTCATGATGGATAGTTTCCTAAAGAGGTGCCAAAAATGTATGGACAACGACGGTGGCCAGTTTCAGCATCTCCTTTCGTAAAGTTGGTAAGTAAAGCCTTTAAAAGTAGTTTTAAAAATGGTGTATGGTTTCATCAGCGCCTTTCGATGATAGCAGCAGACGCCAACGAGCACCGAGGACGCGGGCAGGAAAAACACTGCGCAGACGGTTCGTAGTCTTTTGGCTCACTCTGTAGAATAATTTCCAAGGAAGACAATATGGTGAAGGATTGGATGAACTTCGAAAAATCAACCTTTTACACCATAGATTAACAGATTAGAAGACGGTTCCTTGGCCGAGTGCTTAGACCGCTCGCTTCTCACCAAGGCGGCCCGGGTTCAATCCCAGGGAAACGCATGTGGGATTTCTGGAGGACAAAATGGTGTATGGGTGGGTTTTCTCGTGTTCTGCAGTTTCCCCCGCCGTTCATTCCACCAGTTACTCCATCATTACCTTTCCTTTCATTCATCTCAGCGCCATTTCATATCATCTCCTTCCTCGCTCTCATACCAGGCTTCGGACTGATCACCCATCCTGGCTGTTCTCTCTAATCCATAGTCTGTGCTCCCCGACAGGCGTCTGATCCCAGGCACCCGCTTGTAAATCCCGGGGATGTAAGCCCTAACAATGTGGAGGACAAACAGAGGAAGAAGAGGATTAACATATTAGCGAACTCATTTTAATTAGTTTCCTGTATTGTAACATAAGCATTGAGTCAATGATTGACAAGGCCATGGTTGTTCTGAAAGTAAAATTAGAATTATCTAGTGTAAGATATTCTGGTATCCACACCCATAATGGTATTGTGGAAAAGTTTGAAAATATCCTTCATCTTTAAAAAACAAGTTGATAAGTTAAGATGCTTCACACACATGTTAGCGGAAGATCATTCTCTCCGTATAATGAGTGAGGATGATATTACAGTTCTTGTACACAGAAATACTCATCTTAATAAATTATTCACCTAGAAACAAACTGCACAAAGTACAGAATGGAGGTAATTTGTTACTAAATTTTGTAGAAAACTCTTACTCAATAATGGAAGTACGTATGTTGACTTCAATACTCAACGTGTATAACATTTTTAACAGAGATAGTTGTTGACTCTTTTTACAAATATATACAGAGAGAGCCAAAAAACTAGTAACCGGCTGTGCGGTGTTTTTCCTGTCCTCGGCGCTCGTTGCCGTCTGCCGCTATCATAGAAAGGCGCGGATGAAACCATATAATATTTTTAAAACTACTTTTAAAGGCTTTACTTACCAACTTTATGAAAGGAGATGCTGAAACTGGCCACCGTCGTTGTCCATACATTTTTGGCACCTCTTTAGGAAACTATCCATCACTCGCCGTAGTTCACATTAAGAAATGCTGACAATTTCCTGGCGGATATTTTGTTTTAATTCTTCCAGGGTGTGTGGGTTTGTCTTGTACACTTTAAGTTTTAAGTCACCCCAAAGAGAGAAATCGCGAGGGGTTAGGTCGGGGGACCGAGGGACCACAAATCTCTACTAATAATTCTGTCCTCAAACACACTTTCAGTTGTTCTTATCGAAATATTGGCCGTATGAGCTGCTGCAGAGTCTTGTTGAAAAAAGGCAAAATCACTCTCCCTGTCTGTTAATTCTCTAAAAAGGGGGGGGGGGCAAAACTGTTGACTCGAAAAAAATTGGCTCTATAAATCTCTCTCCGGTCATGGTGCACCATACACCAATTTTTCGTCATCAAGGGGTACTTCATGAAAAATATTGGGTTTGTCAGAGCTCCAATAACGATTATTTTGTGTACACACATATCCATGAAGGTGGAACCAAGCCTCGTCCGCCCGTGTCTTCCGTGGTGTAGTGGTTACCATGCTAGCCTTTAGTTCGCGAGGTCACGGGTTCAAACCCAGCGGAGGGCGATGGGTTTTATCGTTCGTAAAAATCCTTAGCATGGTTTCCTTCGGAACGGAAGTAAAGCCGGTGGTCCCGTGTGGTAGATTTACGGTGCGTAAGAGAACCTCAAGCCTGATAAAGAGGCCTCTAAGCAAAATTACCGGCTTTCATGCCCAACATGGAATGGGACCTAAGGACCACAGCAGTTAAAGAGCGTCCATAAATAAAACTCAATTTTCAAGCCTCATCCGTGAAAAGTATTAAATATGGGTCTATTTCGCCATTGTGTACACTATTGAGACTCCACTCACAAAATATTTGCCTAATTATAGGATCACCTGGTTGAAGAGCATGTGCCACAGTTATTTTATGTGGTTTTAACTTCAACAATTTGGTAGCTCTTCGCGCAGAGCCATAAGAGATGCCTGCATGTTGTGAAAGACGCCTAAGTGATTTTGGGGGGGAATTCTCCAAACGATGACCGATGTCGTCTAATGTTCCTTCGGTAAGAACCGTACGTCGTTTTTTTAGATTTCTTAGCCTTAACACTTCCTGTGGCCTGAAATTTATTGTAAAGTTCATGGAAAGTTGTTATTGTAAAGTTGTACGGCCTCCAACTTCTACACCTGGAAGTCTTTCTGCAAATCGTGCTTTCACTTGGCGAGCTGACTGAGTTAACACATACGAATCATAAACAAATACACGCTGTGCAGTAGAACACATATACTGAGCCATAATATAATGACTAAGTACGGGACAAAATAATATATAACTCGTAACAACTAAAGTACATCACATCACCGTCAACTCAATACTGCACTTCACGCTGCAGAGCAAAACCACGTCAACAGCGTGACCTTGTTTATAGCAGCAGTGCGTTATCATGTTTCCACACGCCCAGTGGAAAAACACCGCGCGGTTCGTAGTTTCTTGGCTCTCCCGTTACTTTGACGCTAAAGCTATATAGGTAAAGAACACACTTAATAAATATCAATGTTATAAGCTGTAGCCTCAGAAATATACCTACGTATGATGGATTATAGTGTTAAAACTGAGTATTTCTGTAAGCTCTGTGTGTAGCTGAAAATCGCTCGCCTGCCACTCTTGATACTGTGATCCACTCACAAGAACTTCTCTGGTAGGTACAATGTGACCGTTTAATCCTTCTACAGTACCGCGAGCATGCAAAACGGTTGGCAGCAAGCTATTGTTGAATGTCATTTAAGAACAGGGCGATCACATTATGTACTAAAGCACCACCCCTATTGTAACAAGGATTGTGAATGCTGGTCAGGGTCTGATTGTCTCTGCCAGTGTTTTCATATAAGTTTTGAAAATGTTTTCGAATGAACAGCGTGTGTTTTAAGTGTAGATTGTTTCAGAGAAGGTGGTAAATCTACAGAAAAACTGAAATAAAACTTTACAGGGCTGTTCCCATATTCCAGATTACTGTTTCGGGATACTGTTTACGATTTAATAAATAAACGAAGTTGTCATCTGGTGGCCTCCCCTACTGCTCCCCTCTAGACTGTAGGTATATATGTACATACACCTCTCAAGGCATGTCTTCCTCAACGAAGAGCAGTATGAACGCAGTACCGTGCCGACAGCAGTAAACTCTAGTTATCTTGAGTGTGACATAATGAAAGCAAAGTGTGTAAGAACAATGTACTTATAGATACACTCTGTTACAAGTAAAGTTTGCTATTTACATTGAACACCGTGTGCTACAGTAAACATTATAAGAATTAAATGTATGAATCTGTGCTTTTCACAGAATGGAGGATATTTCCATCTTCTATGAAGGGCTAGTTAATTATTGTTAAGTACTTTCACTACAATTTCCTTGTCACTGAATCAGTGTAATGTATTATTGTCAATTTCATGTCATTGTTTTCAGATAATTTTTATATACTGTACATATGGCCTCCGTTGGTGCATGGTATATTTTAAGTGTAGAATGAATGTTGATATGTAATTCGAGCTGTAGTCGAAATTTGAGTTGAGGTCATGAATCACTGTAATAACATAACTACACTACACTTAAAACATATGTCCTCCGTTGGTGCATGGTATACGCAGTATTGCAGAACAAGAGAATGAATGCTCATATACGAGGGCCGATCAATAAAGACTGAGACTAATTTTTTTTTCACAGATATTTATTACTCCATTTCAATGTTGACATGGTCTTTTTCAAAGTAGTCCTCACCTACTTGAATGCACTTTTTATAGCGTCTCTGCCAGTCCTCGAACACGTGGTACAGGCCATTCTTTGTCAGGTCTTTGAGAATCGCCTCACTTTTCTTCAGCACTGCTTCAGTGCTCTCAAATCGAACGGCCCGGACCTTTGCATTTAGTGATGGGAATAAAAAGAAATCACAGGGGACAAGATTGGGGCTATAAGGCAGATGCGGCACACAGGTAATGTTGAATTTAGCCAAAAATTCCTGGACTTGATTTGCAACGTGAGGCCGCACGTTGTGATAAGTTCTGGATGTTTCCTTGCAATGTGCTCCCTCGGTGTAGCCAATAATGACATGTAGTACGCTGCTGTAACAGTGGTGTGAGTGGGAACAACAATCACAGCAGCTGTGTTGATGTTGACTTCAGTCATAGCAGAAGCCGAAGCACCAGGCCCACCTTGCTTAGCACAGAGGACTCGCTCTACTTTGAAGTCTTTGAACCACCTAAACACTGTTGCACGAGGTAGTCCATCTTCACCGTATGCTTGCTTTAGCTTTTCCAAAGTTTCAGAGGCTGTATGATTTAAAGAAAACAAAATTTTATTGCTCCTCTTGTGTCACCTTCATTTTGTGGTATGCGAAATTCAACTAGGGTCAACAATATACAGCATTACTACCAACCTACCGATACGAGAGTGCTGCCGCCTATGGACATTATACATGAAACCCCGTTCTTTTCAAATATTCATGATAGAGACAGGAAACTCTCAAGAAAGCTACAGAAAAAATCAATTTCAGTCTTTATTGATCAGCCCTCGTATAATTCGAGCTGTAGTCGAACTCGATATCGCTGCGGTTACTGATTTCGTGAGACTGGTTCTATTCATGACATTACAAGAAGTAAACGCTGTATTTGTAGAAGTTATAAACCCGATTCTTTCTCCTGGTGTGCTGCAAAGTCAACAGTATATTCAGTTTTGCAGCACAAGAGAATGTGTAGTTAAGTTATTACAGTGATATCAGAGTGATTCATGACCCCAACTCAACGAAGTTGTCATCTGGTATCCTCCCCTACTGCTCCCCTCTAGACTGTAGGTATAGGTATGTGTACATACACCTCTCAAGGCATTTCTTCGTTCAATGAAGAGCAGTATGAACGCAGTACCGTGCCGACAGCAGTAAACTCTAGTTATCTTGAGTGTGACATAATGAAAGCAAAATGTGTAAGAACAATACACTCTGTTACAAGTAAAGTTTGCTATTTACATTAAACACCGTGTGCTACAGTAAACATTATAAGAACTTGTCACATTTCTTAGGATTCTCCGCTGTAACGTTGAGGCTCGCATTAGGGAGGTCGCGGGTTCCATTCCCGTCGGGCCGGCCACTCTGACCAGGGTTTTTTTTTCGTGGTTGCTCCAGCTCGGTAGTTGAAAGCTGGGGTGGTTCCCTTTCTACCATAAATTTCCTGTCCATCATTTCCTTTCATCTGTTTCAGGGCTGTAGAACCAGGCGACAGCGGTTTGTGTGTTTCAGTAGGACGGTGGAATTTGCGCTCTGGAAAGATTTCTCCCTGGCGATGGCGAGACTACTGAGGCTTGCTTCCTGGGAGTGTCGTGTATACCCGGGACCTCCAGGTTGCAGGTGGCTAAGACAGGCCTAGCCGGCGTCAGGATTGGTGTCATGTTGGAATCGCAGCGATTCCGTCCTCGATAGTGCATGTCGTCGTTCTAATCTGGTGCCCCTCCGGCTCTCCCCTTTATCCCTTCATAGGGCTCACGTTGGAAGCACAAAGGACCCACTATGGCCTACGTGCGGTGCTGTGCTCCAGTTACTGGAGGTCCCTCTGTCTGACTACTCCTACCTCCTAATTCCCAGCTTCCAGGTTTTGATTTTATTTAATAGACAGATCAAATAACGCTTGATCTGCTCCAACAACGGACATCAGCTCCAACAGATGTTAATTCCTTTTCAATAGGATTTACAACTTGGTATTCACTGCAGTGGATTTCGCTCTTTATACCATAATGAGCTAAGTAGAGGTGTGATAACTTTTAGATAATTCTTTATTTATATTTCAAAGTGGTCTTTTATTATAAACGAAGTAGAAGTTGCTTGAAACTCTCCCAAAGCGAGTTGAAGACACACGGAGCAACTGGAGTCAAGGAGGAGAAGTTATACTTGAGTTAAGTCGCGTGCTTGAGCTAGGCAAGTTATAGACAAATTCAAACCAACGAGGGATTTGTGCGCATGCGAACGTCATCTGCCTGCTACATGAGCGAAGTGAGTGAAGTCCACCCAAGCCAGGTGAGTAGTTAATTCCTTTGCTTGTTAATTTAAGACTGTTCTGCGCCCATTCTTTTTATAGTAATGCTAAAACAATATTTGTTTTTGGATATACTGTATGTCCGCTTGATCCCACACCAACTTTGAAACTAAATCGCAGTTATAAACTGCTCTGATGTTAGAAGTAATAAACAAAACAATCAGCACAATTACTGCCTAGTTTCTAAAAAGTTTCAATTGAAATGTTTTTTTGCTTTCTTTAAAAGCTCTATAAGCATGAAAATTGTGTTCCACGGTAAAACTCATTAATTCAGATTAATTTAGAACAATGGACCTATACAGAAACCTTTCTTGTTTCCAGCACTCTCTTTCTTTGTAGAATTAATTCTACAGAATGTATTAACTAGAAGTAAGAGTTAGGAGCGAATGTGTTTTTAAAAAGCCATTTCGCTAAGGAACTATCCCCTGGTGTACCGGTTACAAGCACTCGTATGTGATATTCCCATCGAAAAGGTAAAATAGTGAAAAGGAGAAAGATAGAGAAATCAGACATTTCTCGTGTTATGAATTCAAAATTCGGTATCTTGTAAACATTTAAGTTTCCTTTCGTTAATTTACGTTATAGCGTTTCATTAATACTTTTAATTATTTAAAAATACAAAGAAAGTATTAAAAACAATCAATTTGAACCAGTGGATTGTACAGTATTAAAACAAGTGGTAGATGAAATGTTTTCGCCTACTGGAAAAAGAGTTATTGTTAAAGGCACTTGCAAATGTTTCCATATGACATTAATGTCACGTAAAACTTTTTTCGGAAAACTATAACTGCCAATTTCTAACTACACATTTTCTAGTGTTAGGAAGGTATAAACTACTGACCACTATTTTGCGAAATGATGGTAACATTTTGCAAGCATGGGTTTTACTGATGCAGAAGTTTCACGAAGTGTAAAGCAAATCTATTTCTTTCTTCTTCTTCTTCTTTTCTTTTTTACGGACGTAACGCTCTTTTCTGCTTCCCTTGTTTCCTTGTGTGAAACAAACTGCGGCACTGTTAGAGCATTTTGAGCATTCAGCGAAACAATTGAATGCAAGATACGGGCGATCATGTATTGGATTAGAATGATGCCAGAGGATCAATCACTTATAGAACAGTATCCTATAAGGAACAGGTTAGGATGGGATGGAACGAGACATGGACATCGAAAATCGAGATGGGTGGAAAGAATAGAGATAGGCAATATTTGGTTGGAAGGACAAGGAAGTAGAACGAATGTGTAGGGGAAGGTAGAGAATCGACTGAGAGATATGGATCGATAGCAGACACTGGCACAATGTAATGAGGAAGTCTCATTAAGCTTACAGTCGAAACTAAAAACAGAATGGGGTATGGAACAATTCATTTTAGCGGGAAATAAGAGTCAGTAACCAATAGCTTGTTTGGCTAAGCCTGGAATTCTGGAGAGTGATAAAATTTGTTAACGAAGAAGAGATAAGAATCTGTCCTTGGTGTAGAGAGAAAGAAACTTGGGTTTATAATCTGACGCACAGTACCAGGACAGAACAGCTGAGAAGAAAGTATCTGCCAGGTTTCTTTGTTAACTCAAGGAGAGGGTTACAAGCTAGCTGGACCTTACTGGTTGAGAGGGGGAAGCCATTCGTACATTTTTACAAAAGGTGAGGCAGCTCAGATCGGAGTGCAAGGAAGAAGGGAACGCTGGGAGGGGGTTTAGTGCTCTAGGGGCGGGTATGGAGTTTTGTTTATAAACAATAGCGTGTGTATGTGCGCATGCTTTTTTGTTTTGTTTGTTTTTGTGTGCTTTATGTTGGTTTCTTTGTTTTTCTCCAGTTCTTACCAAATATAATTAACTTTAAAGTTCAGTGTGACGAATACAGACCAAAGCATGCAAACTAGAGTGTGTCACAAAAACGTGTATGGTCCAACTGAGCCGTGCGATGTATTATCAATACCTGTTTAAAATGTTTTCAGACCAATAAACACACCACTCTACTCTACTGTACTTATGCGAAACAAGATGCATGTGGTGCAGGGAGTTTGCGAGGTCTTGAATATCTCAGTATGTATGTTAGATAATCAAAACCTTTTTTAACGCAACACGATGTTATACTAGGGAATAAGTGTACTTGTATGTTGTCGACAGAAAAGCGTATGCTTGCTAGAATACAACGTTTCGGCTCAAGAATAATAGCTGATGAATTCTGCAGCAAAGATCAGCGACACGTGGATTTCGTTTTTCGCAACCGAGAGAGCACTACAGTCATGTATTCTTTATTTAGTCCTTTTTTACATAAATGTTTTTGGGGGGAGGCTCTCACCTATTGTTTCCACGAGCTTCCACTGGGAGTGGCGGCCGCTCCTGATGAGCTAATGAACAGTATTGCGAAAATAGTTATTAAGCAGCATAGGAGTTTCCAAGCATTAAAACTAGGATGAAATGAAATTGGGTTGAACTATGACGTCACGGATAAGAAACCACATATATCTGTCGTACAGTCTGTTGGTGTGTGCAGACCACTCACGAGACCATATTTTACCTGCCATCAGTGACCCTTACCTGCTGTAGTTTGCGTTCTTTATACTGATAATGGTTTGAGTGTAGGTAACTTTAAACCAGCTGCCTGGTTATTAACAACTCTTATGGCCATGTGCACCATCCTCGTTAAACCAGCCCTTCAGGGACTTTCAGCTTACCGCGGTAAGAGCTTTACCGGGGTAATCATCACACAGCGCTGCACCAATGTTCACCGCAGGTTAGGTGACCGTGGTTACCTTGCAGGCGCTCACCTTGGTCGAGTGCACAGTTCATTGCAGGTAAACTCTACTGAACGCACCCGGATGTACATCATGTATGTTTTTCACTCGTTCTACCACTTTGTTGAAACGCATGCATGTAGTTCAGCGTGCAATGGAAGAAAGCAAAAGCAGACCAAAGTTTCTCTAGTACGTTATTAAATTTAATATCAATTCTTAAGAAAAGATAGAAACCACAGAGTTAGAAGTAATAACTTTAAAACCGACACGTGGGAAAAGTTGGCCTTACAAATGATTAGAAAAATGTGCTGAACTTTACGCACCTTTTTTGTCTTTCTTTTGACAGTGACTAAATTTCAGTTAGCTTAGTCGATATTCATTTACTGAAAGGCAGGCAGAAAATAGAAAAAAATATATAATTCCCAAACAATACTTGAACCGGAACCTCTGGAATAGGAGGCTTACATGCTACCCCGACACCACAGTGACGACTTCATGTTTTAGACTTCTGCACTGAGCTCTTCAGGTTACCGGATTCTTTACCTGTGCAATTAAAGTACACAATATTCCTGTACTAATTGCACTATATCCATTCATTACTCCCATTATTTCTGCCTTGTTCTTAGAACTATGCTTCAATTAATATTATTATATGTAACAACGCGATTGTGTGGATTTTCGTTAGTCTTGGGTCAGGATATTTATGGCACCTATCGCAAAAAGAAAACAAACGAAATAAAATAAAATAAAAAGCCTTAAGCATTAAAAATTACAAAGTATAATAACGTAAATTTATCAGGATGTATTCATTGGCGAAAATGGAGTCTATCTACTTGTTTGGAATTTTAACCTATACCGTTCCGCCATTTTAACATTTCAGCACAAGTAAAGTTGGAAATAATCGGCGAAAACCGGCCGTTCATGGCCGGTCAGATTTAACCGCGGTAAAATCCTCGATAAACTTTTACCGGCGTCGATGCACCACAAATGACCGTTCACCGCAGTAAAGTCCATATTTTACCACGACAAAATCTTGATCGAGAATGGTGCCCGCACGGCCATTATTTGTAAGTTCAGGGCGGAAGTTTTACAAACGAAGCGAAAGATATAAACGCTCTCACAGTGAGTTCCAATATGCGCGCTGCAGCTGAAGCCATGGAGGGTGTTGCTTTTGTTTAGAGAAAGAAGAGCATGTGCTTGAGCTACGCAAGCTGAACCCGTGAGATGCTTCCTGCACACCTGTGCCATAGCCTGCCATTACGTCAAAATCTCTATGTTCACTACAGGTGCTTCAAATTCATGGGAAGAGACTTAAATGCGTAGATATTCCGCTTCAAGGATACTAGGTTGCATATAATCGTTTCAAAATAAGTCAATTATTTACGCATAGCTGTAATAGTAAGATTTAAAAATTATAAATACTCTTGATCTACTGATCCACTGTTACTTGACTCAAGTTCTTTCGCATTAAATCGTGATTCTTCGTCTTATACATATTGCCTAGCCTCAAAACGATGCTTACTTTCCCCGCACCACCCATATTTCCACATTCAGCACACACTCGCGAATTCGCAGCATACTGTTAACAGTAATAAATGTTTCGTGTTGGATCTAAATACGTGTTTCAACTATTGATCACTTAACCCACGTTAAAGGAATTTATCACCACTGCCGCTGCGCCGCCGCCACCACCAACACCACCACCATAGTCATTTCATTGTATCAATTTCCACGACGCTAATAATTACATAAACCAACACGGCATCTCGGGTAACTTGCCTTTCGCATTGTATCGCAAGAGTTCAATAGTATAAATAAATGTGACTGGCCGGGAGTTTTTAGACAGCGTTGCCCTCTGTTGTAACTTGGAAGTGGAGCCAATTCCAAGGGCTCGTATCATGTTATTAGCTCTTCACGACCAGAAATGAAAGTACTCGAACGATCACGTTAGTATAACGTTGGAAAGTAGTAGGGAAGATAAAAGGGAAGCTGGCTCAGTCCATTGGGTAAGATGGCCGCCATGCGCAATCTGGTGATGTGAGAGACGAGATAGATGGACGGTGGAGTTATCTGAGATGGCTGTTCGTCGTTTTTGGTTTACGATTGATTGTGGAAGAGCGTTGCTATGTCTGGTTGGGATGATGATGGCTAATGTATACTATAAACTAAGGAGGGAAAGCTGAGGTGGGAGGAAGTGGAGATCAGTATACGGGAAGGTGTAATTTATAGATGAGGTAGACGTAGGAGAGTATAAGATAGGGTTCATTTGTGAGTTCAGATGGATTCAACGCACGAGATGGATAGATGAAAGTATGCATACCTGATTGGGCAGAAACCTAGCCGGTCATTTAACATCACAACTTTGGCTGTAGTATCGTCTTACAGAGGTGATGAATGCGGGCTGCTACATTTATGTGGTCTAGGCTGATGATGGAAAATCTATGGTGTTGTGATCTAAGGAGGGTACACTGAGAGAGGTGGGAGGAGGAGGAAGAGGGGATCAATACTCAAGATGGCGTAATTATAGAGATCGGGGTAGACGCAGGAGAGCATAAGATAGCATGTACTCCCTAACTCGTATAGAAATAACTAAGCAAGAGATTGGTAGATGTCATAAGTATAAATGCTGCGAGACATTTCCTCCACTATTCATGATTTAAAAGGCCATGAGGATAAATAATTAATGTTAATAACTATTATCGCAATGCGTGTTGTATGCTGCCATGAGCAGGAAGTTTTAAGATCTCATTTGAATACCAAACTAGCAGCCTTTTGAGAAAACATGATTTTGCCAAGAGCCCTGACATTTGAACCCAACCTAGCCTAATCTAACTTGAGCTAACCTAACATAACCCAACCTAACCTATTACACAAGATCATCTGTATACATGCCATACCAACCACGAAGATAGAAGATATAGCCGGTCATTAACATCACAACTTGTTTTGTAGTATCGCCTTAAGGAGATATAGTTAGTACTAGCATCTGCGTGGAAGATAAAGGTATTTGGCCAGTCAAAGTACATTTCCATTAATTTAATTAAAATCCTATTCGTAAACTCATCATTTTCACACCAGCGAAGTTTGCCAGCTCGGTTAACAAGCATCTCTCAGAGATCTACTTTCTCCTTGTAATAAGCACCGTACATTGTAGTTAAGTTTAAAGGAAACATGACATAATATGGTAGGTTACACTAACTGAACACATTAGCTTTAGGTGTCTCTCTTCTTTTATCTGGGCCTGAGACCACTACCAGAAGGTATTCATGCAAGCCTCTAGTTTCCGAGGTCGCGGTTTCAAACCCGGCGGAGGACGGTGGACCTTTACGGGCGTAAAAATCCTTAGCATGGCTTCCGTCGGAAAGGAAGTAAAGCTGGTGGTCCCGTATCGTATATTTGCGGCATGTAAAAGAACCTCAAGTCTGATAGAGGCCTCTGAGCAAAATTACCGGTGTTTCACACCCAATATAGAATGGGACGCTAAGGACCACGGCAGTTAAACAGCGATAAATAATGCTTAATTTCTAGTGGCAGAGTTACCACTTCGTTTTCTTCTTTCTTCATCATGCGTCTTGTGTGATGGATTGTTGCGTTAAATCCCATGTTCCGTACGTAAGCTCACTGAAAAAATCAATGTCAAACCCCATATCAAATTCTCTTAGGCTGGGTTTGCAATGCTGTAATGTTCAGAAGGCATGTTATGTGGATATCCCATTATCTGCAACTACTCTCTTTTAGGCATAAATTGATAACGTAAATTTATTAGCTTCAACTGACGAATCAATATGCTGATGAGACTTAATTAAGTTCATAGGTGTTCTTACTTTGGCATAGCCCTGAGACAAACCATATAGCTATCGAAAGTGATATAGTGGTTAATACCAGCACCTTTAATATCTTTAACCTTTCTAATTGCACTTCCATCAATATGGAGAGCATAAAACTTTTGTCTCGCCTACAAAGCATTGAATGGAGGTCGAGATGCTTCAAAAATCGATTTTTTATTTTAAATGTGATAAAGAAAGATATAAATCTTCACCTTTGAAACAATAATTATATTATTGGGCAAATTGACCAATTTTCCCCTTTAAATTTGCCAATTTAAACATTGTGGCGCATAGCCACGCCCATTGTATTGTTTATTTCTTCTCAATTTCCAGTAATTTGGTTTCTTTTTCATACTTCAGGTGCACTTTTCTCAAAAAGTATCAAGATATGTACACCAAAATTTGTAATGGGTATTTCTGGGGACTTCCTCTTTTCGCAACTGGGTTTTTCAGATTTTTAAATAAACGTGAGAACTAACAGTTATTTCTGAAAAAAGTATTGGCTTTTTTATGTTACGCATACTGAATTATTTTTTTATTCTCGATAAGTTAAAGGTATCGGAAAAATATTTTGTTCACAGTATAACATTATCTTTTATGTGATTTTGGGAAAATGTTGATCATAGAAGCAAAATTACAGGAGGAAAGTGCTCCTGAAGTATGAGTTGCAGCATTTTGAGGTATGAAGCAAGGTATTACTTATATCACTTTTGCACAACTTTAAGCGAGCTTTAACTTGTTATTTTGTAATCATTATTTCCATAGATGCTTAGAATATAAACAATCCAAATTGGTAATCATTGATGTAATATTTATTGTTTAAACACAATTTAAAGTAGTGGCATGTGTTATTTTCCTTAGCTTCCTAATGATATCCTAGTGCACTTAACCTTTCTGTTAATAATGTTTCTGTTTTGGGTGACTTTAGGATAATCAACTATATCTAGCTGCTCGAGAAAGTGTAATTTATCTTGGTGTATCTCCTGTAGTCACTTGATGAAATAATAAATCTGTATCCATAAACATGATCTTGAGGTTTTTGCAAAACCATAATATGGTAATAATACATTATAATGATGACTGTACACGTGGATTTTAGAAATGTTTAACACACTCATGCCAAATAATAGGTTTGTTGAAGATAAGTTTACGCGGTGTTCTAGGTTAAGTTTATGATTAGTTCTTTCGATGAATGTTGGTTTTTCTACGAGCTTTTCTAATACCTTGCTATCTGTCACAAGACGTATATCTATATCAAACCCTATATTCTCCATAGTTTTCAGGACATTGTTAAACAGCTTATATAAATCCTTCTCAAAATAATTTTACGCTTACTTTGAGGATTGTTGTTAAATTCCACGTAAAGTTATAGCGTGCATGACTGACGAAATTGTAGTGCTCGATGAATATTTGTTAGCCGTAGTCCATTACCAAGAGTTTGTTTCAATGCCATATAATGAACAATATACTTCTTTCGGGTTCCTAGATGAGAAGTTACCTTCTTTGAAGACGACTCCTTAGGTTTCATGCACTCTGGTAAAAAGGGTAAATCATTATGTAGGCCATGGAGTTCTGTAGGATATTCTACATTAACTCTAAGATATACCCAAGAGGATTATCCTTTTTAGCGAATCTAAGTTGATATCCTCAGGAGAAGCCCCCTAAAATCCACCATAAGGTAGGGCATGACACATCGCCCAATCACGTTGGTTATCTGCGTCTTCATATGTAATACATTGAGAGAGTTGCTGAAGAGCAAATGTTCCGTGTAGATGTTGCCTTCAGTATAACTATGGGAAATCCGACATAAACCTCCTCTTATGCCAGATTTCACCATAAGAAGCTGATCGTAATCGAGGAACAACTCAGCTCATTTCTTGTATATAACTGCATAATCTCCCACTTAAATCCACGAAATGCGAAACATTGTGCTGGATCAACGTTATGAGTATAAGGTGTTTTGGTTCTGAATGTTTCAAAACTATCTGTATGGAGAAGTACATCAGAAGTTCCGAAAAAATGGTATATTCCCTTAAATTTGTAATATTATAGTTTCCATACATTCATTAGCCGATTCACTGTCTTGTTCATCAAGTTCGTCTTCATTTAATTTGCTGTAGAACCCTTCTTTTGAAGACAACTGTTTATCTTTCAAAGCACCATATGAAGTTCCTTAGGTGCCATTAACTCAACTTCTCTTCTCCAAAGTATTTCAGTGTTTCAGGATATGATGTTAGACTTTTGCCAGGCTTTTACACAGAAATAGTCAATAGAACCTGGGCTCCATATTGTGACAAAGCCGGTTCTTCCACTAGGGTGGATAACAGGCGTGTGTACTACCTGTCACATGATTGGAGAGTGAGAGAGGGGGTAAGTACTCTCGAAGACTCTGGAGGACTAATCAAGAACGTTGGTGAACTTGCGAGAACTAACCTCCACTGCCACTCGGCGGCATACAAAGTTTCCAGAAAACTAGTACCGAGTATAAAGAGGACCACATTCGCAGCAGGAACAGTTCTGTTGTTGGTGCGACATAAAGTGCTGGCTACTCAGTGAGTGGGGTTATTATCACACATAATGAGTACTCCTACTAGAGCGTTAGCGGGAGATAGGAGTTGAGTCCTCGGTTCCACAGTAATTGAGTGACCGGAAGAGAGAAGAGTCCTGTGTTCCACAGCTAACGAGTGACTGAAAGAGAGAAGATGAGTGCTGTTTTCGACACACCAGTGAATGATGGAGAGAGAGGAGGGCTGCTTTGCGCGTGAAAAGAAAGTTGAAGTGACGGTGAAAACTGAAGAGAGTCACACTCGTGTCAGGATCGGGATTTAAACGCGCGATGGAGGAAATAATTAAACAATTAATAAGTGAAATGAAGAAAACGAAGTCTGGAATGGAGAAGACGGAGACGGAAATGAATTCTGAAATGGATAAAATGGAGTCCGAATGTAGAGGATGGAGACGGAAATGAAATTTGTAATGGAAAAAATGGAATCTGCGATGGAACAGTGAAAACAGAAATGAAATTTAAATGATCAAAAAGGAACAGTAATGACAGTGAATTTCAGAATGGAGAAGATGGATGCAGAAATGAAGAACGAAATGCGAACTCGGTTTTTACATGACTCTGTAAAATCTATGTAAGATAAATATTATGGATAAAGGTTTCAAAGGTGACATTCCAAAAGGAATTAGAAGAAATTAAATCTGACATGGAAGGAACAATTAATATGGTGGAAGAGCGACTAAATCCGCAAGGCGAAGGAAAACAAGAGATGATAAGAGGCCGCAGTGAAAGAGCATCTGAACCAGCATACCAGGGAAAGCAAAAGGATGATGGATGACGTATTTAAGGAGATGAGCCGCCTCGAAATAGAAGCCAAGATCCGTGCCGAAGGTGTAGATGGTCCCACTATTATGTAATAGGCTAATGAAAAAACTGAAGCCCCCGAAATTCGACGGCAGTTCGTTGTGGGTGATGATTAAACGGCAGTTTGAGTCCAGCGGTACCCACAATAGATTAATGGCGGCGGAAAAGGCGACATAGCTTTTGGCTTCCCTGCAGTGACAGGAATCCGAAACCTGTCGGATTATCCCCGCCGAAGACTCGGCCGACGACTTACTTAAACTGCTTGAGGGCTGCTGTGGAGAACATCGCCTGGCCACCGCTACTGGGCCTAGCTGAAGGCAAGAGTGCAAGAACAGGGCGACACCATATAACAATTCGCCATGGAGGTAGAGCGGCTGGTGCACCGGACTCTGACGTTTTAACCACCGGGCTTTATTTCCGGAGAGGCACCCCACGCGTTTATCAACTGGATAAAAGACCAAGAAGTGAAACAACAGCTTCTCCTGGCCGAACACCGAGCACCAAAGATGTCCTAGTGGCTGCCCTCCGCATTCAAGCAGCAAATTACGGCCGGAAGAGCCATCCCGGCACGGACCAGAGCTGTGATGGCCACATATGACGATAGCCGGCGTCAAACACAAAGTTTAACCGTCATAGCACTGGGGTGGGAAACCTACGTGCTGGAGTTACATAGAGCTCGGACACTCAAGAGCAGAAAGCAGATGCACCCGGCCGAGGATCAGTGGTATGGTAGCGCACGGGTAGATTCGGGAGCGTCTCTGCAGGGTTCTGATAGTCACGAGGCTCTCGCTAACCATCGCCAAGCCCGATCTGCTGCGATACTACCAAGGAAGATGACTGTCAGGCACTGAGACTTACCAACCGCACCTGCTCGTGAAAGAGAAAGCTTTTATTTGGTTGACTCTTGGAATCAGGAGGATACAGTTATGACTTTTCGTTGTTGTATTCAACGAAGAAATCATCCCGGCCCTGAACGCTCTTAGCTTTCTTCGATTCCAATGTGGACATTGAGCTGCGCAAATTACCCTTGGGCCCCGACGAGGTCCTACTGAAACAACTGGAGGAGAGGTTGTAGCCCATAAGGCTCTTACTTGCAGAGCAAGAGCTGATTCTTGCGTGGAGCGAGAGGGTAGCGACCTCCCTAACGAGAAACATGATTCTGGACGGAGAAGACCCCCTCCGACCGGAACCAGGAAGTGCTTAGCCGGACTGTCCTGAGGAATTATGAGCCGTACATTTGTATTACGCCTACGGCCGGAACAACTGAGGGCCGAATGAACGCCAAGAATCTGGATAGTCGGCTGGATAACCTTGTCCAGAAGGCGGCATAGAACCTCTCATAAGGTGAGAAGAAGCAAGTCCTAAACGTTCTCGCAGAATTCCAGGAATATCTTCAGCTTGTCAGAAGATGACTATGGCCGTACTGATAGAGTGATGCATCGCATCCGGCTATGCTCGTCCAATTCGGACTTCCAGAAGCTGCAGGCTGTTAAAAAGTGATCCAGGTCAAGGTATAATCAAGAATTATGATGGTTCCTGGGCCTCTCCACATACAACACCAGTTTCAGACTCGGGTATGCAAACATCGCTAAACCGCTGACTCACTCACAGAGGAACAATGAGCCTTCCAGTGGTTCGACCAAGTGGAAGCAGCTTTCCAGACCCGAAAAACGCCCTTTGCACGGCCCCAACACTAGGATATCCCATCCCTGGTAATAGATTCTTTGTGGACATCGATGCTAATGTGGTCGGCATCGGTATTCCTGTCGAAAGGGCAGGACGGAGACGAGAAAGTACTGACCTAATTCAGTACAACCGTGTCCAAGGCCAATCGAAACTACTGCGTGACGTGACGAATGCTGTTGTCTATCGTAGAAAGCCTGAACACCGCAAGTACCATAACGGGCAGAAGTTTCACCTTCGAATGAGCCATTCCGCCCTATAACTTGGTTGTTGGGTTTGCGACATTTGGAACGACAGAAAGCCGGCTGGGTCCAACAAATGCAGGAGTGCATCTTCCTCGGAGCACCCAGCAGAAAGACGTCGTTATAACGAAGCCGAAGACCGTGCCAGGGAAACTGAAACCACTGTGTGAAGGTCGAGGCTTGGGGGAGTGTTGTAGCCTTAGGTCCGGTCACGTTGTAACTTGCAGTCGGTTGGGACAAAGAGACTTCGAGGAGGGAGTAGCTGGAAGTCCTATCCTGACAGACAAACAATCTAGCGAACTACTGCGTGGGCGGACGTTACTTCCAGAATCCCGACCTATAACAGCTATTTCTCGCAGTGGGTCTCCATGGCGGTCAGGAAGGATGTTTTAAAGAAAAACTGGGAGCCTACAGACAGGAAAACCAAGCCCGAATAGTGCTCTCGAGGAGCGGGTGAAGCAAGTTTACGAGGGGAGACATGCTGGTAATACCGGAGGGTACCTGGGTGTAAATAAGACCTTGCAGAACGTAGGTGTCCGATTCTGCTGATTGCATATTAGAAGCAACGTGCAGAGGTGGTACTAGCAATGCGACATTTGCGCGACAAGTCGTGAACTCCAGACCTGCAGCCGGGGCCGAATTGCAAAGTATAATGTGAAATCGACGTTCGAAGAAATTGTCATAAATAAGTACAGGGGCGGAAAACTGCTACTGTTACTGCCTTTGGGCTATTTCACCAAGTGGTCGGATGTTTATGTGATTCATAATCAGGAGACTTTGAATGTGAACATTGCACTAGTAAACAACTTCTGCCAGTTCGGGATCCCCAGGAAGTCCACAATGACCAAGGGACTAATTTAAAATGCAACATAATGCAAGAGTTGCTCAAGCACCTCGGATGCACAAGATCTGTACCACATCCCTTTCCAAAGAGTGGGCCTCTAGAGTGGCGTAACTGCCGCAAGCTCCTAAAGCTAGACCTTGAGCGGGTATCAGATGCGAAGGCGGGTGATGAATTGCAGGGATCTGCACGGTGGTTTTGGTTCATCACCAAACCACTGTGTAGGCTTGTCTCCGAATAATGAACATGAGACTGAACCAACTCCCCAACCCCAAGGTGTTATGCGTTTCCGTGCGGAATGGGTGTATGGCACATGGGAGATGCGTCACTAACGGAGCCTCTGGGATACCACAACCTCCCAGAGTGTTCAGCCTTGCCCCAGTATAGAGGGCTCTGCCGGGGTTCACTGTCTTTCCTCCATACTCGTGCGACTTCAATGAACACGGTAAAACAAAACCCTAAAACTTTTCAAGGATCTCCAGAAGAACTCTTACCACTACAAAACATCTCTGAACAATCTGCTGAGTATCTGGCTCCAGGCATTGTAAAAACCAGGCCAAGAGACTCTCAGGAGCTCAAAGGAATGATGAAGCTACTGCAGGTAAATCTTCAACACAGTAGGGCAACATCTGTTCCCCTATGTGTGAAGATGAAGGCCTGTGATGTGGCATACATCCAGGAGCCCTAGTGTTACAAAGGGGAAATTAAAGGTCTAAGGAGCCTGGCGGTAAATTAATTTATAATAAAACCGATAAGACTCCAAGAATCTGCATCTTGGGTAAATGACTTAAATATATTGTCGTTAATGAATCCCTCTTCCAGGGACCTTACAACAGTCAGACTAAAATCAATGGGGGAGATGGACCGAGAAAATTTATACTGGGATCGGTCTACCTCCCATATGATGATGTCATTTTACCTCCTACGAGAGAATTAGAACAGCTGTAGACCCACCTGTTGTTCCAAGGTACTACAATTGGGAACTGGTTCTAAAGCCAACTCCCATCACATTACGTGGGGGAGTACAGACACAAATAAAAGAGGTGTGTCTCGTTATAATTTTCCTATATCAGTAATCTTGAGATAATGAATGTTTTTACTACAAGAAGGCATGAAGTTATCGCCATAACCTTAGAAGCAATTATGTGGGAAGCATTATTAAGAATTGGCGTATGTCTGAGGATGAAAGTTGTTGAGACCACAGATACATCCAATTTGAAGTGAGGTTTATTTCTAAACAAGTCAGAACCTATCGAGATCCAAAAAGAACTGACTGACTAATCAGTAATCTGAGTAAGATGGACGATAAGATTAATGATTGTGAAGATTTAGAAATTGCTGCAGAGCATTTGCAGGATGCAATAATCTCAGCATTTAATAACTGTCCTTTGAAAACAGGCAAGCCAACAGGAATATGCCTTGGTGGAATCAAGAACTTGCAAGTAAAAGGATGAAAACTCGCAGATTGTTTAACTTTGCGAAACAAACCAAACAACGGACTGTTTATAGCAGATCTTTGACAGAATAAAGCCCTAAAGAAGGCTAAGAAGGACTCATGGAGGAAGCACTGTGAGGAGATAGAAACGGCCCCAGAATGTGCTAGACTTCGGAAGGCTCTTAGAGAAGATTCACAAAGTTTTATTAGTAATCTCCAATAAAGTTCACTTCTCTGGATTGATTATACTGATGAACCTGGGGGAGGATGGGACAGTTTGGGACTGAGGCTCCAGAGAGCCTACAGGGCAGACTGGGAAATCGCCAAGGAAGTCATCAAATATGAAAAATTAAAATGGGCAGTGTTGTCATTTCAACCATATAAATCTCCAGGAAGGATGTAGTAATGCCCATCATGCTTCAGCGAGGTTTTGATGAATTATTAAAAATTGTTATACAAATCCTAAGATAAGTTTGTCCTTAGGATACATTACAATGAACTGGAAGCATCTTAGGGTGGTATTTATACCAAAGCCAGGGAAACCCTTGACCCTGGCTAAGTCCCTAAGACCCATTTCTTTAATGTGAATAATTGTGAAAACTCTCGAGAAATTAATAGAAAGGGATATAGTAGGAGGTACTTGGAAGGTATATCCTGCACACCAGAATCAGCATGCCTATCGTACAGACAGATCAACTGAAATTTCCGTTTTTCAGGTTGCCATTAAACTGGAAAAGACAATTCAGGAATAAAAGGTGGCACTTGGAGCCTTCATTGATATTGAGGGTACCTTTGTTAACACCTCCATTAATGCATTAACTACTGTCCAGCACATACAGGAGATATATTGCTTTTCGGATAATATTTTATAACCAGAAGAATTTGAAACCATATCTGCTATGAGCTGTATTCCTTGGTAAAGGGTGGAGACACAATGAATTGGCTTTAAAACTATACAGGTAGCACAATAAGCACAAGGTGAAGTGCGTTCGAAGCAATGACGAAAATCTGTATGGTATAAGACAAGACAAGAAATTGAAATTCAGTTTTATTTATGGACGCATTTTAAGTGCTATGGTTCGTAGCGCTCCATTCTATACTGAGCGTGAAAGACCGGAAATGTTTTCAGGGGCCTATTAATCACGCTTGAGGTTCTTTTACGTGCCGTAAATCTACGACACGGGATCATCTGCTTTACTTCCCTTCCGAAGGAAGCCATGCTATGGCAAGACCACTTCCCTTTATTCATAGTCGGACGGAATCGTGGAATACTATATCAAGATTGTCGAGAAGCACCTCCGGAAAGTAGGTGCCATCAGCGAGATTTGGATGTGCACGTGTCATTATTACTCCTGGTCTACCGAGCATTAGTACACGAGTCCGCTGGTATGACACCGGCCAACATGGTATTCCGACGGGAGATACACCTACCATGTGATCTGTTGTTCAGCACGCCTGCTTATGCTGACCACCCGGGAGCGGTTACGTGGGAAGCTGAATGGAAGTTTGGAGGAGATCCACCATCTCGCCAGGGAACACCTGAAACTGGCAAGTGTTAGGATGAAGGCATGCTATGACCTCTGGCGAACAGTACCGGATTCCAGAAGGATGACTTTGTGTGGCTCTATCGTCCCACGAGGACAAAACGGAAGTCGCCGAAGTTACAAAGTTCGTGGGACTGCCCATATAAGGTAATCATCACTCACATTGACGATTTGATATACCATATTCGGCATCAACCCCGAGGGAAGCCTGATGATGGTTCATCTTAATCCCTTGCTCCAAATCGTGGAGGGAGCGATGTGACACACCGCCTCCTCTCAGGTACATGACTGGAATGGTAGAGAGGAGATAGGCGCTCTCGAAGAATCTGGAAGACTAATTAAGACCGTTGGCAAACTTGCGAGAAGTGACCTTCCCTACCCGTCGGCAGCGTACAAAAATTACAGAAAACTAGTACCATGTATAAAGACGGGTTCACAGTGGGACATTTTTATTTTATTGATGTTCAATAAAGTGCTGGTTATACAGTTTTTGAGGTTGTTGTGATGCACAGTGAGTGTTCCTACTACGAGTTTGCAAACGATAGCAGAGGAGTCCTGTGTTCGACAGCTAGAGAGCGACTGGAAGAGAAAAGAGGAGCCCTGTGTTCGACATTCTAGTGAGTGATCGAGAGAAAGAGAGACAGAGAGAGAAGAGCCTGCTTCGCGCCTGTTTTATCGCAACGTTACGCTCAAGAAAAGTGAAGTGATAAGGAAAGGGATTTTTATACATCATTGATTTTCTTTGCATCCCACCTAGACATAGCAACCCTATTACATCATCAGTTGTGAACCAAAAACGACTGCCAGCCATCTCAGATCAACCCCTCTCCCCAGCATTCCACCTAAATCCTCTCTCGCATCTCCAGATGGTGTATAGACGCCATCTTGCCCTAAATGGTCTGCGCCAGTTTCTCCTTTTCTCTCCTACAGCGAGCTGTTATTTTGGAACTGTATAACTGGACCTATGGTTATTATTCCCTGTCCCTTCTATTTAACATAGATAAGAGGTAGAAACGTTTTAAAAAAATTAAAAATTAAACAAATTAGAAGGCGGCCAGTGAGTAACTTCTCAAATTTGTTGGAGAGTGAAATTGTGAAATTATATTTTTCAGGTACCAAATATTATATCTGGCTGCAAGGTTTTAAATTATTTATATTTCTGGACATGCTTGTTGCTTTCTTTGAAAAAAAGAAGGAAAATAAAGTAGTGTTTGAGTAATTTGAATAATTTATGTAATGCAGTGGCAGTGACAAGAATACAGGAAACATTGCAGTAAGAATCTTTTCTGTCAAAAAGGAAAGGTGAATTAAACTTCACTGCAACTAAAACCATGGCGATGATAATCAGGGGCGGTGAACGTATCCGTCACTTTTTAATTTCTCTACCATGTACTTACAATAAGAAGAGGTATTGCATTCCAAAAAATTATGTCAAGATTTCACCAAAAATATTTACTTTGAGACCACCTGAATAAAAAACAGGACAATAAAAACAAAAAGTGCGTGTTTGCGTTTCTGTGAATGTCTTTGAACAGTATAACTCAAAAACGAAAACTGCGATAAATACCAAACTTCGTATTTGAGCTCAGTATCTTCTAAATATATGATAGATATTTTGAAGAAAAATCCCCCCCCAAATTAACCGTTACATGTAAAAATGTTCGATGTTTTTATTTCCTCCAAAATAGCTCACGATTTTTATTAAAATGCTATATATTTAAAATGTTTACACAACAAATAAAATGTATATCTTGAATTTTCTGGGGATAGCCTGTGAGGTCCTCTTGATTCGGTAGGGGGTATAGCGGGTAAACTATCGGAAGTGGACGAAGACGTACTGCACAAGAAAATGTAGACCTGCTTAAAACACACAATTTATTTGAAATAACTTTTTCTGTGCCCTCAGCCATTTCCGAGATATTCGTTATTGTTTTGAATCTGTTAGCACTTTGTCATTTTCTTAAAACGCTGCCGTTCATTAGTTGTTTCTCGCAATGACATGGTAGAGTTTGAAATTTCACCGCCACCATATACCGACTAGCTTTCATACAACTGACTATAAATTCGGTTTTTTTTATTCCTTTTGAACCTATACGAAATGTGAAAATCTCTGCAAAGGTTAATTCCGATTAGCATAAAGCAAATAGAAAAGTACGCTTTCAAAGGAATACTCTGCAGTACATATAAACAAACGATAGTGGGTAGAGAAAGTCATGTGAATGTAATAGATCAGATTTTCCGTTTTATTAATTGTTGTATTTTACACTTCATCTAAAGTGTGGGTTTATCTGTTATTGCAGTTATTTGATTGGTTAATTATATGGTTCTTACATTTAAAAAAATGCAGGAGTGGCCGCACTTCTTTCACTTAATACTCTCTGTAACCAAGATTATCTAAATTGGTTTAACATTCCTGTTGTTCACCTGTCTAAGAAAGTATTAACACATAAATGATGCTCTACTGTCTGTATACGCCTGATTTTCAATTGCTCTAGGATGATGTATAAACTAAAATTAAGAAAAGGCCGTTCTCGCGTACGAATTTACGTACAGCAGTAAGTTAAATGGAATAATTCTCTGTTCACGAAGTAGTAAGTATTAGTATAATTCTCTCATTACATTAGTACATATAATTAGATCGGTGCAGCTGACACTTTTCTTTACACAGTCAGATCGGTTTAGTTGAATAACATCTACAACCCATTTCATCATATTGTTCAACAAATGTGTTGCTGAATCATCAAATTTGCTATGCAGCTTCAACTTTGGAAGAGAACACGGAGAGAGAGGTTAAGGTATGTTCTATTTAAAACATATTTTCAGGTGATTTTAATAGAGATTATTTACGCAGATTATTTTGTTTACATTCAGAAAATATCAGAGTTGTTTCTTCTAATCTACATTATTTTTAACGCAGTTCTGAACGACGGCATTTACCTATGTGCACTTAAATACGTCACGCCGTGTCAGTAAATTGACTGGCGTGCACAAAACTCCTGCGAAACAAATTTCCGGCACACTGGCGCCACTGATGCTTTAGCTGTGGAATAAACCTAATAATAATAATAATAATAATAATAATAATAATAATAATAATAATAATAATAATAATAATAATAGTTCTTACTATATTATTTTTTTAAGTTTACTGTTTCATTTGAGGGTGGGCAGGGATCCCTAACAGCCACCACAGCTCCACTTATGCTATGTATTATAGATAGAACTTGAAATTTACCATAAATGCCCATTAGTTCTTGTAGGGGGGTGCAGAAAATAGTTGAGGTTGTTTACGAATCGAGAAAAACCAAGCCTACTGAACGCAGTATGTGCTGTCTGATATGTCCTAAAAGGGTGGTTGATGCTCATTTTAATGTTTCCTTTTTAGCCTAGAGCTGTCTAAAACGGTAATTATAGAGCTTAAAATACCGCAAAACAGTAATTAAGTATGAGATATACCTAAAAATACCATTTAATGAATTACTAAACTAAAAGTATCATAAGTTTCTGCAGACATTGTCGAAGATTCAATAATTTAATTTCGGTGTAATTTCTACGGCTTTTTTACCATTATTTTATTTATCACTTAAAATTAATTTAACATACCTGTTAATTTTTTTTACTACGAAACATGTTTAATACCATTGCTAAAATTTGCACTATTATAAGTTTCCAAATATTGAAACACATAGGAACTTTTAATTATTAAATACACAGTGACGCTGACCTCTGACGCATCTGTGTTGTTCCTGGCAGTTGCTTCAGTGGACTCAGAGTCCCGGGTTCGATGGTTGGATGGCAGGGATTTGGAATTTGTTTTGGTAGAGCTGAGGTTCTTGTTTTCAGGGGTGGTGACACTGCCTTGATGATATTAATAATACTGCCGGAGAAGTTTGAGTTATTTCTATATTTTGTTACGTAGATTCCTATCTGGTCGACCCGCCACCTTCGTCGTCGAAACCACTGTTATTCTTACCCCTTTCGAAGTCGCTACTTATGTGTTTCTCCGACTAGCCCTCGAATTGCCTAGATTTCATAACTTCATTTTTACACTATAAATTTTCTGATTATTTTCTTCTAATTTCGTTTCGTCGACCGTCCTCGTGGTTATTTTGTACCGGAATGAATCTCGGCCGTCCTCATGGTTAGTTTGTACCGGAATGAATCTCGGCCGTCCTCATGGTTAGTTTGTACCGGAATGAATCTCGGCCGTCCTCATGACGCTGACCTCTGACGCATCTGTGTTGTTCCTGGCAGTTGCTTCAGTGGACTCAGAGTCCCGGGTTCGATGGTTGGATGGCAGGGATTTGGAATTTGTTTTGGTAAAGCTAAGGTTCTTGTTTTCAGGGGTGGTGACACTGCCTTGATGATATTAATAATTCTGCCGGCGAAGTTTGAGTTATTTCTTTATTTTTGGTTACGAAGATTCCTATCTGGTCGACCCGCCACCTTCGTCGTCGAAACCACTGTTATTCTGATCACTTTCGAAGTCGTTACTTATGTGTTTCTCCGACTAGCCCTCGAATTGCCTAGTTTTCATAACTTCATTTTTACACTATAAACTTTCTGATTATTTTCTTCTAATTTTTGTTTCGTCGACCGTCCTCATGGTTAGTTTGTACCGGAATGAATCTCGGCCGTCCTTCATGGTTAGTTTGTACCGGAATGCATCTCTGCGTTTTTCTTCCTTTTTCACGCCTTTCGCCAAACTTAGAATTTTCACCCACCTTTCTTAAGTTTCGTTCCGTCTTAAGTTCAAACGTATCATGTGATGTATACGCGATCTTTCGATTGGCTATCATTTTGTTTCATGATTTTTATTATTGGCTACCCCCACTTGACAACTTTCACATCTGCTTCTTACAGCTTATTTTGAGTTTTAAAATCTTCCCACGAATATTCTTAGATCGTAGATAAGGCACATATACTTCCTGACCCTTTTTAAGCTTTGAAACCGTTGTAAACGGCCTGTCCGAGCCAAGACACAAAGGCGAAACTTCCGGTAGGCAGGTTGTTGACCATCGCAGGTAAAATACATCTGCTTCGAGGAAACAAAACTTGCTTTCCTGTCTTTCCTACAAAACCCATTCCTAATATGAATTCAGCACATTTTCGTCGCTATGTTCGATCCTATATTATTATTATTATTATTATTATTATTATTATTATTATTATTATTATTATTATTGTTGTTGTTGTTGTTATTATTATTATTATTATTATTATTATTTCTCCTGGGTCTCGATAACCAGCTTCAACAGTAAGCTTCTGGTAATTATAGCTTTCTTAAGTTGCTTTTAAACTGGAAAGAGTTACTTTTAGTAGAAAGTGATTCTTATAATGCGCAGAAGTTCATGCTTGTGGCTTATCTAAAGTTTATTGAAGCTAAAATTGTTCTGTGATTCAAAATGTGAAATAATTACATCCGAAAAAAAGGTATCTGTATTGCGTCTCACGCTTAAAAGACAGTACAGGTTAAATGGGACATACTATTGCCACATGTACGCTCGCACTTGGGCGCTCAGCTACGATCGGTCTGCCAATTTGATGTTATCTTGTGAATGATGCATCGCCAAATAGCGAAATATCTGCACTGCTGTTTAAGGCAATTGTAAAACATTTAATTTGCACATGTACTTTAATCTCCTCTGTAGTTTTAGTACGATTAGCAAAGTATAAAATTATATATTATCAAAAAATTATGGAGATATAAAATGATAAAAGCTATAATTTGGCAGGGTATCATCGCTATTTACCCTTGAAAAAATCACATACAACGTGGGTGGAATGTTTTCAAACACCAAAGAATGAACGATGCGCTACACTCCGCTTTGTGCTTTTCAATATATTGCGTTAACCTAACGTGTTTTGTTTCCCCCATCTTTTTTTCATTCATTTTGTTGGGTCCTTAGAAGTCCTTTCATTCGTTCCTTTTTACCCTATGCACTATTGTTTCAGCCTTAGCTGTTTACTTTTACGCTCATTTTACTTGAATAATAATCTAACACATTCATTATTAGGTACTCTTAGTTTCCAACATTTCCTCTCTTCCTAGCTTCTCCCTCCATAACCATAAATGTTTACATAAAATGTTGAATAAATAACTTACATAACACTTCACACTATAAACGTACCCACTTCTTTACAACTAAAGTTAACTTTTACTGAGTTCTACGTCACGTCTGGCCTGTTAGCTGAATAGATGGATGACTTTTGTTTGTTATACACAATGAATGCATGAAGTTACAGGATTCCGGTTTCTTTTAAAAGCTGCCTCCAGCCCTCCTGAGCATTTTCTCTAGCTTGGTCCCATTTGTAGGCCCAATAACAAAGACGTTTCTCGATGGCTGACTTTTCTACTGTATAGGTATAGAATTTTCCGAAAATTTTAATTTAAAAAAATTATAATGCTCATCTTATTAAAGGTAGTGATTTCAAACTGGGCTGATATTAGCACACTAGTTTACTTTAGCTAAGAAAGAAATATTGTTGCATTCTACCCATTAGTTTATTAGTTACTGCGTGATAAGCACAGAAACAGCAAATGTCGGACTTTTACTGAAAAATTCATTTTCTTTAGAAATTTGTGCCCACAGAAATTTATAAAAGTTTTAAAAATGATATAATCTGACAGAGAAAAATATTCTCCATAGGATAATGTGTTCAAAGCTGAAATTTATAACAACTGAGTATTTACACAATGTTATTGCTTATTATTAGCCACTTGGCGACAGCGCGACAGTAGAAAGGATGAAGCTATATGGCAACATGTATGCGTTTGTTAGATCGAGACAAGACATCCTATTTACCTCCATACTGCCTTTTAAGGTTAAGACAAGCTTCAGTGTCGAAACTAACCTATTAATAAAGCATATTAAATTGCTGTCTGCTGAGGTGTTAGGATGGTGTAACAGCTTTAGTTGATCTCCTGATGTTTATAATGCACCAAGGAACGATTTAAAGTAAAAAATTACATTACGTATTTGCGTCATTTCCTTTCCTTCTTCTTTCTCTCTTCCTTACTGCAGTAAGCCGAGGAAGTACTGCATTCCACTAACAAATTCGATCACGAGATTTCACCGGAAATACACGTTTTGAGACCAAAGGTGTCGATCTGTCTATCTGTGTACAGCATAATTCAAACACGAAACGCCGAGTAAGTACCAAACTTGGCATTTAAATGCAAGGATGCGACATGAAGATTTTCAAGAAAATACCCCCACTCCAAACTGCCCCTTATATCGAAAAATTGTCATTTTTTATTTTCTCAAAAACGACTAAAATAATTTTGATTTAAATAACATATATTTAAGACATTTGCTTGACAAATAAAATATTTTGAATTTCCTGGGAATAGTCTTGGAAGTCCTCTTCATTCTGAGTGACTTTTGTATAATTGGTGAACTGTAAGAGATAGACAAATCTTATTACACAAAACAAAATGTACATCTGGCTAAAGCACACGATTTATGTCAAACTTTTTTGTAGCATCAACCTTTTCCAGATATTCTTTGTTATTGGTTTGAATGTTCAGTTACATACGTATACATTTCTCAAGTGGAAAAAGTTCTATTCGTTTTTTCTTTCGTGGTCAACCTGGAATTTCAAACCCATGACATAGCCACACACTTTTTAAGAATCTAACTATCGCTTTATCCTAGAGCAAAGGTGGCAAAAATGCTTTCTCTCTCGAATCATCAAACATGCAACACGCACTACACCACTCAGCAGCACATGGAAAACGAATAGACGGCTAGAAAAGAAGCTGCGCCTGCGAGTCACAGTGCCTTGCGAGTCGCGTTTTCGCCACCACTGGCCTAGAGTATTCTTCTTATACCTGCAACTAAATGCGTAAGTGTGTAATTAAAGTTTATGTCGATTAACAAGGAGTACTTAGATGGAAGAATGAGCTTTTGAAAAAATAATTTGTAAACTAGTGAGTAGACAGTCATATAAATGCAGCACATCAGAACTTTTTTTCGTAGAACTGCGTGACAGAAGCACTTTTTTTAAATGATTATTTGTTTGTAAGTTTGCCCCTCACAGAAAGGCTGTGGAGTGCGAAGACTGGCCGCCAACATTTAACATACTACTGTTATTTTCACCTCTAATATATGCGCATGGTTCGGCACTCATATTCTGTATCCTGTTCAGCTACATGGCATATTGTGACTGCCCAGTTTTTAACTGTCACTTCACTAAGTGCTCACTGTTTCTTCGTTAATGTGATCTAATTCAACCTTCACTGTCGCTTGACTTGGTTTTCACTATCACTTCACCTTCTTCGTGACGCAGCGGCGTGAAGAAACACGCACGTTGTAGTAGCCACTTCTTCCTGACGGTTCACTCGCTAGGTATTCGAACACAAGACTTCTCCAATATCTCGCAAAGGCAGCACTCGCTGCGCGTCACAGCAGTCGTCAAAACTCTTTCGTCGCACCAGAAACGCATTCGCTAACACTCACTAACTTGCGAGAGCGTTCGCTTATATAGGCATTGAAAATTTCCACGGAGTCACAGAACGTTCGAGAAGGGGAAACATTCGGAAGATTCAGGTTATCTGGCGAGAGCGCTACTTATCTTTGTTTAACTCCGACTGCCCGGCGCCGACCTCCCGATAACCTTGGACCATAGCCGTTGCATCACAATATCATTGCGAGGAGAAGCAACGCCGAGGTATACGTTAATTACATGTCTTATTTCGGTACTTTACAGTCTTTTAAGCAGTACTGTAATATACACAAAAGGAGCACCACTTTCATCAACATATGAATAAACCATGGCAAACTTATTGCTGTTTCACACTGCAGTGATTTGCACAGTTATTAATAACTTGTTTGTTTTATACGTTTATTATAACCCATTGTTCATCGTTATTCTCACAATATTCACGTTAGAACCATACCGACACGGGTAGCCAAGATCATTAAGGCACGGACTCGTGAATGGGAGATCTGCTGTTCAGGACCGGGCTCCCTGACTGAGGTTGTTTCCAGGTGTTTCTCAGTCTCATACCTGGCAAATGCCGGGGAGGTACTCCAAAATTAGGCTTGAAACGTCTCCTTCCCAAATATGCTTTCTCGATTTTCATTTCATTTCATGCATCATCAGTGACCACATCTGTTGTGCCGTATGTAGTAAGAACGGGTTTTAAGCACTACTAAAAAAATGTTGGGACCATCAATGCAGAGTGTCCCCAATTGTGATCATATTGTGTTCATTTCAGGAGAACCCTAATATACGAATAATGACAGTAAAGTTATCTGTTAAATACTCTGATTTTTTTTGGAAGTTATTCATCCAAATTTCTCTCTGCCTCTCCGTCAATCATTTGTTATATAGATGGACCCGCAATGAGCTTAGAGCGATTATCAACTTGAATGTTACATATGTTAATATTGATCTGTTAAAATAAAAGAAAATGGACACGATATGAACTAAAAGGTTGTACGTTACAAGAATTGAAAGTGTTTTAGATTCCTTCCGAAATTCCGGCCTCAGCTTCTCAACTCATCCGGAAAACCTCACTTTCAGTCCTTATAAATTACTGTTTCGAAAGTTCCTTTAATTCGTTGCTGGCTGTCAGATTATAAAATACTTTATTTCAAGAAAAACATGTTTTGTCGCTAATGAAGCAGACAAGTAAGAATTAAATATGTTTTTGTTATTTTCAATGCTATTAAAATACACTAATGTTAGACAAATTAAGGAGGGAGTGGTGATAGAAAGCGAAAAAGGGAAGACTTCCAGATATTTGCTTTTAAAATTATTTTCGAGATTTATCTTCCAAAAAATACTTTAATTGGTCAATTAAACGTCTGAGTGGGTGCAGAAACATTCCGGAAGTGTTGGACACAAAAATGCATAAAAACTACGTCTATAACCTTAACCTCCTTGGGCGCCGGGGTTCGATTCCGGCTCTGGGGTGCCGATTTCCTTCCACGCCTTCACCTCTGGCTTGCCCATGAGTATCCCCAAGTTCCAACGTGGTTCGGAGTCCACGGTAAAAGCTGTAGGTCCTCTCATTCACCGCCATCCTCATCGTTACCCAACGGTAACGGATTTCGCCCGTTGGGTACCTCCACCTTAGAAATGGATTCAGTCATCGCTTGGTGGAATTAGGTAACCTCCGAGGGTCATAGGCCATATGGGGAACGTAGAGACGACGAAGACATCAGCGTTCTTTGCGGCATTTAAAATTACTTTAAAAGAGAAAATATTGTGTAGAAATTTCAGAAAATCTAAGTGATATAGTGTACTGATAGTATATCAGTATATTATAACTATTTGTGTTATCGGATGACTATGCGTGTTATCCTTGTCATACTAAAATATAAAAATACATTACTTTATGAGTAAACATAGCGCCTAACTTAGAGCTTAATTTAATAATTTTGTGACCTAGTTTAGATGCTTAAGACATCATTTATTATTCGGAAGTATTGCTGGATTTATACATGCACTCATTACTTCCCTATCCATTTTGTGCGTATAAAATTATTCTGACAAAAGGTAAAGTTTCACAACTGAAAACTTCGAGAAAATTGCAGTATTTTATTGCAATGTCTAGTAAAACTGCGGTTCTTAATAAAAACAGCTGCAACATCTTAACAGACCTTTAAGAAAGCAGAATTTAGTGAACTGAAGTTAGTGTATGCTTAGTGTAGTGTGGTATTTATATTAACTATTAATATACTTAGCCTGCTTTTTCCATTTGTTTTCAAAGGCCACGTGCAGATCCGGATCACATGAAAAGATAAAACAGTATTTTTTGTCGCTTTGTTACTTGTATCCCGTTTTTCCTTAGTCCTAACTGTAAATTCATCAACAAAGTGTTTAATTTACCATATAATGCTTAATGTAACTACTAGTCCTCGTTTTGTCTGCTGTATCACATTTTACTCAAGCTTTTAGTAGATCTAGTTCTAAATTCATTGACAAAGCAATTAATTAAATGTAATACAAAAATACTTTATTCGATTTGCAATTCATGTCACATTTTAATTAGTATTTACACTAGTGTTAATTCTAAATTCGTTTGCAACGTTATTTATTTAATGTGATGCATTAGAAATGACACATCAATGTGGTCGAGAAATTTATAATCATTATTTAATGGAATATTACACTTTTAAACTTAATAACAGTGACTTCTAACCATATTGTTATACAGTTTTGTTGCTGTATATACATTTTGTTTAATACTAATTTATAGCATTGTTGTAATGATTGTAATTCAAGTAGGTGAAATACATCCTAGATGTGTAAACACCCCAAATTTACTTGCCTAAAACCCACATTTAGGGCCTATTTGATAATCTTAAACATATTTTAGGTACCTAAATTTATTTTAAAGGCACAAAAAATGCAAGTTCTAGATAAGAAAGGATGTTAAAACACCGAAAACAAATGTGTCATCAAATTCACGTTTTTAAGCATTCTTCTGCATTATTTTGATACTAATCTGGATATAATATGTCAATTTTAGTTCTTGAAATAATTGAGCAAGTTTAGTTTCTCCAAGAAAAACACTTAATCAATAAATTCACATGGTTAGGGTAACAATGCAGCTTTTCATTGCGCATAACCATTTTTACTCATGAATGGTACGATCTCCTACGAGAGAATTTGAGATGTAATTGCTGTGAAAGGTGGGGTATCCTAGTTTTAAAACAACAGAACGGAACGTTTTAATATTTTCTTCAACGAAACAGGGAAAAAGAGGACGGCACAGTGTTGCTATTTCATAAAAACTGTTTGGAACAAATGAATAAATCAATAAAACCTGTGTGGCTTATCAAGCCGCGCGGAATACCTAAACTGTATATCTGAACTGTGGGTTCTTTCTTCAGAGTGAACCAGCAAAAGCGGTTAAAATAGTCCTTAGGTAGCGGACACATGTTTAGAGGTATAGGGAAAATCTGTTGAAAAAACGCACTTTTTGTGGGGTGGTGTACCTACCGCCCCCGGTGACGATCATCCTAAGAGACTACATTGTCTCCCAATGCACATACTGTTAATATCTAAGCATGAAGGCAAAGGGGGGTGCTTTATTAGTATTGTGCGTGCATAGGTAGGGGAAGGAAAAAGTATGTAGGAGATGGGCGGGTTCCACTCAAGCACCCCGGTTAGTGGCGGGCATGCCAGCGTGTCAGGTTGTTTGCCCGTCACCAGCCATTCATTACACGTCCTGACTGGCGCCCAGTGTTTAGTAATGTGCAATGAGCTGTGTATGATAAGTGCTGGAATGAGAGTAATGCCCTAAATCTAAATGGGATGGTGTGATGGTTTAATGGTATGCATGGGCAAAGTGGTGGTGTGGCGGGGTATTACCGTCGATAGCGTGGTGCTTGTCTCGAGGTCTGTTGTCTTTTGGCTGGTGGCTTGCTTAGAGGGGGAGATCTGTTGGAACGGCAGAAGTCGCCGCAGAAAGTGTGGATTAAATGCTTCCAAGGTCCAACTCTGCCACATCACTATCCTTCTTTCAGGCCATCCTCTTTCTTGTTCCTCATCCTACGATACCTAGAACCAGCAAACAAAACCAAGGTTCGTCTCGGTTGTGTTTATGATAACAGTTGAAAGGGGATGGAGGAGAATGGTCACTATCCGATGAATTTGTAGGAAAAATGCCCTCTTAGCATTTACAAGTGAGTTATAAGCTTGCTTTGTTGCGGTACGGATTTTTGTTCACACGTAAAAGAACTATAATAAGTGGATGTTTCATGCATGTTTTTAAAAGTGATAAAGTCTGCTTTTAATAGTGGCGGGTATAGTGTTAGCGTACTCCAGGAAATAAAAACTTTCAAGTCTTCTGTTAGAGCAAGAAATTAAGACAAAGGCTTTGGGATGGCCGCGTCCACTTTTGAACGTTCTCTAGAACCGATCTTGTAAGGGCAAATCGTTTTATAGAGCGCTAAAACCACAAATTTATGAACGAAACAATTATGTCTGTAGTTGTCCTGTAAAAATCAGATATTTCTATTTTCCGTGTTTACTCTTTGCTAAAGACAGTAATGCTAGTTGGGTTAAAACGGATGTGTTTCACCTAAGTCATCTGAATTAAAAATAAAAAAGAAAGATAAAACAAGAAGAATCACTGGTTCACAAGAACTCAACCCTGTACACTTCAATGTTTGCTAAAACAGATATGGGTGAACAACTGGACATTGCGTTCAATAAGAGCATTGCAAGGCATAATGTTGTCGCAAAATCGGTATGTGCTTTCGAAAATTCTCAGTGAAAGTACGATGGTAAAGGAACGTCTAACGACCTTGGCAATGCTCTACATTGAAAAACCCATGGTTACGCAATGTGTAGATTTCAACGAGCGAGTGACCGACACCTTTTCACAATAAAGGAGAGAAGGATGGATTTCTACTACACTGAACAGCAACACCGTCCACTTCCATATTTCTGGTTTTGGTGAGTGTTCACTTTATAATTGTGGTTTGATTTATTGTTACTCACTTCCGAAATCCATTCATATCCAAGGATGCGGATAAAATGGCATTTGTAGACGCAAATGTTGAAAATTAAAAATATGAACCCCCATTACCAAATTTCACGAACAGCCACTGCGTTACAGAACACCATATTTGATTCACGAGCTAAGTTATTTTCCTTTACTACAATACATTTTTCATAAAAAATATGTTCCTCACTGTTTGTATAAATTTTCAGTATTCCCCCTGGTCTGACGTACCTTTCTATCGTCTTCAAGCCGCCGTGGTTAGCCGAGGTCATTAAAGTAGGGACTTAAGAACGGGAGGTCCGGGGTTCATGTTCCGCCAGGACCGTTCTCCCTGACTAAGGTTTTCTCCAAGTTTTCCTCAGTCCTCATAACTGGCAAATGTCGAAGAGGTACCCTAAAACTTAGGACTGGAATGTTTCCTTCCCAAACTTCCTTTCCCAGAAAATATCATTTCATTGCATAATCCACCAGTGTCCACCGCCTGTGGTGCCATAAGAACGGACGTTAAATACTACTTAAAAGAAGTATCGTCTCCAAAATGTCAAATAGTGTGAGATTTTTAACTTCCTGGAACCATTGCAGTATTTGCTGCTCTAGCATGTCCCACGAAATAGCAACAAAAACCACTAGATGAAATTTATTATCGCCTTTGCGATAAAGTTAGCTTTTTGGGGCAATATAGATAAGTTAATTATATTAATGATAAGCTATGTTCGTAATTACATTTACTTTGTACTTCCTCCCACACGAATACTCTCTTAGTATTCATTCTAAATTTATGCTAACAACATAAGTAACCGGTTGATGCTTACTATAAAAAGATAATGCTAGAGTATTTTTCACTGCCTGAGTGTGTCTGTATATTATCAAATATAATGGAGGATTGAAATAATGATTTAAACTACTTTACGAATATGTGTTGAAATTAATGAAACCATCAAGTTTGAAAGTAGTGCAGAAGGGAGGAAACACGTGACCATCTTTCTCGTTCTGAATCACAATCAGGCTTCCTAATGATTGATCCTAAAGATCATAGAGAGGACACAAATTTATAAGTTGTTAAAGGTACAATAGGCAGGAAATGAGTAACTAAAATATGGTTTTCTTTTTGTTTGTTTTTTAATGCAGCGCAAAGTTAGCCACCTACCACTCCATTTATTTCTCCGCAATTGTGCACTTTCAATACGATTTGAGTACGAACCGTGTTTGCATGCAAGAATTCAGTACTGTATCCAGTCGGTATCTAATCCTCCTGTTCAACAGGACATATTTGCGCTTCATTTGAACTGAGCCTCTGTTATATAGGACACATAGAACAACATACGTCATGCTGCAGGTCTCTGATTTAACACGTGGAGGATTTCTATCTGATCCTAAAAATCATATAATACCGTGCAGAACTTATGTGGAAATCATTAAAGCTTCCACTGTCCAAATCACAAATTTTACCTGAAATAGAGGTCTGGTAAGCATCAGCTTTGGTGGGAAAACCACCATGTTGGCATCACTGCTGCATACAACTAATTCAATACCTACGAAATGCGGAGGATCAATAATTGCCAGCGATTCGACAATGCAGCGGGACAACAATGCAATATCTTATACCTGTACTACCGAGCGGAATGGCACCGTGGTAATCTGTGAGGCTCACATTCGGGAGGTTTCGGGTTTCATTCCCGTCTGGCCAGCCACTCCGACCATTTTTTCTTGGTTTCACTGAGTCGGTAGGCGAATGCTGCGGTGATTCCCCCTTTACCACGAATTTCCTGACCCATCATTTCCTATCATCTGTTTCAGGGTTGCGGGACCACGCGACGGTGTTGGTGTGAGGAGGCAGGACGGCGGAATTTTCGCTCTTATAATAGTGGTTAGGTGGGACAACTAGGGATCCCTTGGTGGGAGCTGCCTCAGGTGGCTCGGGGCTTAGACAGAGCTGGCCGGCCCCAGGATTGGCACCATGTTGGAATCATGAGGTTCCCCGTCCTTGGTAGCCTACTTGCGGTGCTGTGCTCCAGTTACTGGAGGCCCTTCTGTCTGCCTACTGTTGGACCACCAGAAGAATGCGAGAGTGCCCTGGCGCGCGAAAGGGGCTTAAACTGTTTATCTCAGTGAAGTCCAACAACCTGTTCTCTTAAGAGCTAAGGTTGAAATTGCATAGTTCACCCCACCTACTATATTTGAAGAGATTGACAAGCTAAGCCAATCAAGTTTCAGCACGAGTGGAAATGAGTGGGAAGGGAAACTCCATTCAACCCCTCATTCTGAAAGGTTGGGCATCCCTGGTTTATCTGGTCATTTAGTCGACTTGTTTACTACGAAATTAATGTGTGTATGTGAAGCACCCATGCTACCAGATCTAATACTTGAATGTAATCGTGAAGGTATTTACGCATTATTTGACTCTCGCTGCTAACACGCATTACGGTATATGGTACAACTTATAAAATATTTTGTTACGTTTATTCTTTTTCTCTTTCTTTTTTCTTTACATATGGCTGCAGTTCGAAGGAAGGGACAAACTATTCACAGTGAAGCCATGGGTGTGTTATCTGACAACATTGTGTATTTTACTTGTATATGATACTAATGTGCACAGTCATCATGGGGAGAGTAGAACATGTTTATGTAGCACATTTCATTTGCTCGCAATTCTCATATTTAAATTGTTCCACGTGATGTACTTTTCGGTATAAGTGAATTAAATTTTGTATGCCTCATATTTAAATAGTATCATACTTAATTCTCATATTTAAATTGTTCCAATACGATTTACTTTTCGGTATAAATGAATTAAATATTGTACGCCTCATATTTAAATTCTATCATATTTAATTATCATATTTAAATTGTTCCACTAAGTGAATTAAATGTTGTATGCTTCATATTTAAATTGTTCCATACGATGTACTTTTCGGTATAAATGAATTAAATATTGTACGCCTCATATTTAAATTCTATCATATTTAATTATCATATTTAAATTGTTCCACAAATGTACTTTGCGGTATAAGTGAATTAAATGTTGTATGCTTCATATTTAAATTGTTCCATACGATGTACTTTGCGATATAAATGAATTAAATGTTGCGTGCATCCTTATAAATAACAGGATAAAAAATTATGAGATGAATTTTTATTAACATTCTTAGTTGTTATGTTATTATATAGAGGAGATGGTGGGAATATGGAATACCATTTTGTATTTACTAGACATTTTTTTCTGGGTTAAAGTTTCATATATTTATTGATATAAACTGGTGTTCCGTTTAACGCTACACCTGCTGATAACAATGAAATTATTATATAACGCTAATACCACAGAAAAGATTACATCTTATGAAAAGTCGCACTTCTTGGTCCATTGAAAATAGGGTAGTATTATAGAATACCCGTATCAGTAAAACTAAACTGGTTTCATTTGCAGAAATCACACACGTAATCTTTTTCAGCACCTGCATATTCTACATGTGCCCACATACTACACAAAACACATTTAATCCAGGTTTCACCACTCCTAACTTTGGAAAATTTTGCTTGGCAAAATAGGCACAATGCATCTCCTCATCAGGATTTGTACCTAGTTCCTCCAAGTCTGTGTGTCTGGAACACAAACAATATCTTCCTCGCTCGTAGACGATGAAAATTCGGCTACTTTCCTGCTTCTTTTGGCTTTTGGTTGGTTACTGTTCATTCCTTTAGTGGAGTTCTTCCTTTTTTGCTTTGGTTTGATTTTCGACTTTCCTGCTGATATCGAAGGATGAATATCAAGGGATGACTCCAAGTTTTTTTTTGTAAGGAGAGAATGTTATGCTGAACTGGATTTTCTACCCCTTGTAGTTACAGCCTTCTTGCTATCTGGCACAGGTGAGAGATGGAAGGGTGAAGCTATCTCATTTTGCACTGATGTGGATTCTTTGATTCTGCTGACTGCACCTGAACGGTCTTGCTTAAACGCAGAACTGTTATTGGTAGATTCGTTGATAGGGACTTCATTTGACATTTCTCCTCTCTTGTCAGCTTCGGCTTCGGCAGAGATGAAGTCTGCGTTAGTGAATATATTCCTATCTAAGGGATAAATTCCAGTTTCTGAAAGCCTTTTGCAGCTATTTATCTGTTTGAATCTAAGTAGGCATTGCCAAGCAGCTCAACAGTATTGAACGGGGTGAGGGCTCGGTTGTTGTACCTAATCTATTTGCGGGTTTCCTCACTGTAGTGAGTTTTGAGTGCCTTCATGAATGATTTGTCCAACGGCCGTGGCTTGTGCGTGGAATGACGGGGTAAGCTTACAATTGTTATGTGATTATCTCGCGCCTCCAAGGTTCTTGTATGGATGTTGTGACCATCCAAAATTAGTAGAATTGGAGATTCTTCGGAAGTATGGAGAATTTAATGAAGTGTACAAACCAATGGCTGAATAAACCAGTTTGTACCCAACCAGAAGGATGAAAAACGGCAACCGAGCCGGGTGGAGCCCCCTTCATTAGTTGCTGGTTCATGTTTTTCTTGGGAATATGATCATAGGAGGGAGGAAAAACACCACTGGCACTCACAGCGGCAGTAACTGTCATAAGGCCTCCCCTCTCTGCAGATGTAAGAGCAGCAACTTGTATTTTTCCTTTCAACCCTATCATTTCCGGTAATTTTTCTCTGCACCACAGTTAATCCCGTTTCTTCTACGTTGTTGATCTGTTGTGGAGTGAATTTATTTTTGTCAAATTCAGTTTCCAGAATAGCTTTGCTGATATTTGAAAGTGCAAATTTGTATGTTTTCTTCACTTTAACTGCCCCACGTATGGGCGCCAATTTGAAGTAGTTTTAATGTTTTATGTGTTTGTGTATTTGTAGCACCACGTTGTGGATAATGTTTCTCACGTAATGTTATTTACCTCACGCGTGGAACCATCTTGTGTGACGTCATTCGTCGGTCGCCTGCTAACTCCATCTGGCGTAGCAATCTATATGAATTAGTTTTAAGGTTATGTATATTGTCTTCCGGCCAGCTATTTAGGTAGGCATTTAATTCTTGCAGGGTGTGAAGCGGAAAAGGAATCTTTTATCCAAAAATTACTAGTGAAGAAATGTATTTTATAATGTTTTATTGTCGAGCACGTGCACTAACACTTTCACAGATTTTGTCTAGATAATCGCCATACTGAAACTGTTTGTAATAACTTCTCACTTTTAACTCATGTACTTCAATTTTTGTATATAAGTGACTTTGTAATATTTTAGATCTTTAATGATTTTCACTGCGCGTAACTTGACGAACTGAGCGGCCAACGTGTAATGTGCGGACGATGTGTAATGCTTCGTGAATCCTGCCGAACTGGAGGACGCTCGCTTTGAATCTACACTATTTATAGGCTTACCTTAAGATACACCTAAAGATTATAAATGAATTACCATTGGCTAATAAAACGCGCCAACATTAGCGTCTATTTTACTATCCAATGAAAACCACTAATACATATTACTTTTATAGAATGTTCTGGAAGCTTTTTTACTGAAAAGGCGCGAAACATGACGTAACTTCCTGGTTCCCGGTAACGATAAACAACTCACCCCCTTGCTAAAGTATTATGTTATTGTTAACAGTTTCAGTAGAGCCATATATTATTATTTACCAATAATAATTACAATTATTAAACCCCTGAAATCAATGTTACATAAAAATACATATTCATATTATTATCGTTAACCACATCTGAGTAATTTGTGATACAAATTACCGTCTCATATGCCCCACTAGAAACATAATTATAAATATTTATAACCTGTTTGGAAATTTTATAATTTTGTTTTTAGTCTCCTAAATCTTGTAACACACGCTATCACTTTCACTTTACACTTCACACGTATTTAACACACGACATATGTTTTATCTCGCCACTACTTACTGGCTTTGGTTTAATTAATTTAGATATTAATCTTACATTACAAATTATTTTTTTTTTTTTTTATAGCAAATACTATACCCTAAACTATTTAATTAGTGTTACAAAAAATGGTTTACTTTCTCATATTGTTACCAAAAATTTATCAATTCAAGAATTTTCTTGTAATTACTATACATATTTACCAAAATATTTACCCTCTACACAAATATTTACATCTCAATGTTTCACATTCTGTTTGCTACATAAGTATTTGTTTTGAATTATTTTTACCATTTTTGTTATTTTGAATTTTATTTTAACAATACTCTTGTAATAGTATTCATGTACTTTACTTTAATATAACATCTTAAGTTTCAATCTTTGCATTCTTAATTTTTAAATGTTGTTACAGTTACAAAAAAAATATTTAATTTATTTATTTTCTTCTCAAACAGTTAGTCATGACCACAATTTATTTCTCCATTCATATGATTTACATTTTTATTTAACCCTCTTACGTTCCAATACATTGTTCTGCATTTCGCCTTTAACTATCCAGCATTTACTATTTATCATCATTGTCTTTTATTTCACCATGATCTTAATGGTTGTATGGTTTAAGCATCTCAATATGAAACTTTCCTATGCTTTTTCGAGTTGTTGGATTACATAACTCATATGTGTTAGTTCCATACACTTCAACAACTTCATATGGTCCATGGTATTTGAGAAACATTCGCCAATAAAGTTTATTTTCTTTATCCGATAATTTCTTGGTTTTAACCAAAACTAAATCTCCTATTTTGATCCTCCATTCCTTTCTCTTCTTTTCTTCATGTTTAATTTTTCTTTTTATGGCTTTTTTCTTCATCCTCTCGAATGCTTTTCGGAACATCTCTTCTTCTGTTGGTGGTATCGAATGCGCATCTGGAATGGCTTCTGGAACTTTTTTACACATTGTATTGATCTTCTTTCCCAACTTAAGTTCACATGGTTTATATCCTGTCACATTGTTTATGGTTTCATTTAGTAGGTTCTGAACAAAGTTCACGTATCCATACCATTGGGTGTGTTTTCGATGACATAACACCCTTAAATAATTTGAAATTTCCTTAATTTCCCTCTCCACTGGGTTGGAGTTCGGTCTGTATCTTGACGAAAAATATTGTTTAATGCCATTTTCTTTAAGTCCATCCATAAATTTTTTTCCTGTGAAGTACGAAGCATTATCGCTCAATACAGATTGAATAGGTCCTTCTTCTATCACATATGACTTAAGTAGTCTATTCAAACATGCTAAACCTGTAGGTTTTCTCAAAGGGTAAATTCTTACATATTTGCTGAATATATCATAACAGACAAATATATATTTATTTCCAAATTGACTTGGAGGCATCGGACCATGAATATCAATACTAATTACACATCTCGGCTTATCCCTTATAACCGAATTAGTTTCAAATGCATATGCTGCATTTATTTGCTTTGCCTTCTGACACAGGTTGCAGCACGATATAAATTTCCGAACTTTTTGACGCAATTTGGATATGTATAAATTCTCTAAAATCATAGAAGTTGTTCGGTCCGTCCCGGAGTGTGCTAACCCTTCATGAAAATTCTTAATTAGTTCCTTTTCCATGCTTTTCGGAACCATTACCTTCCAACTAGGCATTTCTTTTCCATGCTTTTTGTATAATGTCCCATCTCGAATTGCTATAATTTCTTTCTTTGCCTCCTCAATCAATGGTGCATTTTCTTTAAATTCAAACAATTTTGCATCCTCATTTTGAATTTCCCCCATATTTTTCAATTTTCTAATCATTTCTTTACTTAAAGGAATTTCAATTGTCAATATTTTGACTTCATTTCTAGGCCTTTCAATATTTTCGGGAATTTGTGGGTTGTAGTTCAATCTTGATAGTAAATCACTGAAGGTATTGTTTTTGCCAGGAATGTGGATAATCTCAATATCGAATGCAGATATTGCATGAATATATCTAGCAAGTTTTCCACTACATAATCTACACCGTTGTATGAAAGTTAAGCTTATGTGGTCTGAATATACTTTCACCTTTTTCTGATAAATATAGGTTTTAAAACGAATTAATGAGAAATATAGTGCTCCAATTTCTAACTGAGTCACTGAAGAATTTCGCTCAATATTTGTAAGTCCTCTAGAAGCTGTACTGATGACGTGAAAGTCATTGTTGATGTCTCGCTGTCCTAAAATTCCGGCGTATCCTTGCATTGATGCGTCGACATAAATTTCATATTCCAAATCTTCTCTGGGCCTCTCAAGTAATATGGACTTAGCAAAGAGTTCCTTTACTCTCTCAAAACATTTTTGATGATCCTCTGTCCATTTCCACTTATTGTTCTTTCGGAGTAGCTGCCGCAGTGGTTCTATTTCAGCCGAATATCTTGGTACGAACTTACTCTGAAAGTTCAATACCCCTAAGAGACGTCTAATTTGTTTTACGTTCCTGGGTGGCGGAATTCTCATTATTGCTTCTATTCTTTTCTGATCAGGTCTTATACCTCGTTCATCCACTACATAACCCAGAAAATTTATTTCCTTAACACAAAATTTTGATTTTAGTATGTTCACAGTCATACCATGTTGTTGTAGTTTATTTAACACATAATGGACATTATTCATGTGTTCTTCAAATGTTTGACTAATGATTAAGAAGTCGTCAATATACTTTATTAAAAAGTCATCTGCAGAATTTCCAAAGATACTGTGAATGGCTCTCAAAAATCCACTTCCTGAGTTTTTTAAACCAAAAGGATTTACACAAAAGCGATACTGGATCCCTGAGTACTGAAATGAAGTGTAATCACGCACTTGCGGATCTAATTCCACTTGCCAATATGATGCAGTGAGGTCGATGGATGTCAAAAATCTTCCTCTTGAAAGTTTTGTAATTAGTTGTTCAATTCCCTCACTTTGAAAATGATCTGGTTTCATATACTTGTTGACATATCTGCCGTCTAAAGTTAATCTCAAACTACCATCTCGTTTAATACTCCAGCAGATTGAATTTATGTATTGAGAATTACTTTGCTCAATAATCCCATTTTCTAGCATGCTATTTATTAATTGTCTAGCTTTGTCTCGAAGACTTATAGGTAAATTGTCATACTTGTGCCTATATGGTGGTACGTCTTCTACTTGAAATGTATGCTGATATACATTACATCTGCCTGGGATAGTACTAAAAACTGAACTATTGTTCATCAAAACATCATGAAGGATTTGTTTTTGCATTATCGTAAGATTATAAGCTTCTTCACACTTGTGTATTATTTCCTCATTTCTCTTCTCTTTCCTGCTGTTGTTTGTCTCGCTCACATGGTCGTCTTTTGTTTGGATTGTAAATTCCTCTACTTTCTCTGGCATTTCTGCTAGCTGTTGAAAATATGGCGTGGTATTCCCTTCATATTCTGTGACTACCTGCTTTATCTGACTATTTCTATCAGTTTCTGTTATTTGCACAAAAAACTCTTGGTCACAAATATTTTTCTCATCCTTTGTCATCTCGATTACAGAAATTCTTTCTTTTATAAATGGTACCCTTATTTCTCTATCTTCTTTTGTTATCTTTAACTCTTCATGTTTAAAATCTATACATGCTTCATATTCATGTAGGAAGTCACATCCTATAATTATGTCACAAATCAGGTGGTTTACAATTAGAAACATAACCTCAAAATTCTCTCCGCCAATAAGTATGCTAAGTAGAGCTTGTGTTTTTATGACCTGTGTAGTTCTTCCGATTGCAACACGACAAACTAAATTACTAGTGGGAAGAGCCATAATTTTGTTACCTTCATTAATCAAATTTATGTAAAATTTCTGTGAGCAAATTGAAGCTGATGAACCAGAATCTATAGTTGCAATGATTTCTTTCTTCGCAATTTCCATTCTAATATGAGGTGATTCAAAATTTTCTCCTTTATCTTTTGTTGCTGTAATCTTATTACAGGGTGTATGTGTAGGTGTATGATTTGTATTGGTAATGGATACTGAATTATTAAAGACGTCCTGAGAACCTACTACACAGGAGTCTGTTAACAGTTTTCCTGGTTATTTCCATGTTCACGTACGGGACTGCCATTCCTAACAGGCGCTAAATCTATCTCAGTGTCGCTACCATTGTTTTGAGTTCCCCTTCCTCGAGTTCGAAATCCTCGATTTCTGACATTTTGTCCCCTTGGCACGTAATTTTCTTGCCGTTCCGCAGATCTTTCTCGGTTATTATTTTCCCTCCAGTGAGTGAAATTTCCCCTCTGCCTAGTGTGCCTCCTTCCATAATTTTGCCCTCTTTCAGGCAATCTTTCTGTCCTGACATAATTTATTTGTTCCTGCCGGCCTGGTCTCCTATCTATCCTTGATCTTTCAAATTGTGGAACATATGATTGATACCGTTGTCTGGTATTAATTTCATGATGTCTGTCTTGTCCTCTTATTCGTTGATAACTACCTTGGTAATTTCTTCTATCTCGTACATCTAAAAATCTATGTTCCCACTCCCGAGACATATCTTCTTCCTGTTGTTCCAAAGCTGTTATTAATTCTGTCATCTCATAGATGTTCCGTGGTTTTGCAATTAATAAGTAATTTTGTATCCTTATAGGATAATGCCTTGCGAGCAAACTCACAAAATCTTCCTCACTGATTGGAGGTGACAAGTTTCTAACCTGACTTGCATGTTTTAGTAAGTAATCAGTCATCGATATTCCCTCTCGTGGATTAAATTGACCATGACTAAGCATTGCTCGTATTCTCTGCTGTACCGTAACATTCCAAAATCTGTTCATGAATAATCTTTTAAAGGATTCATATGAAATTTCACCCCCTGATACCATTTGTAACCAATCTAAGGTTTTCTGGTCCAAACATCTTTTGACAACTATCATTTTCAATGCTTCAGGTATTTTTTTAATTTGAAAATACTCTGATAATTCTGCAATGAACTGTACTGGACTGGAGTTTTCATTAAATTTTGGAAGTGGAAAATCACTTAAGATATGATTGTAATTTTGCAAATTCCCTACTCCCATATTTAAATTCTCTAGTGTAACTTATGCACTCTGAGTTTCAGCATTAGCTATAGATGAAGCTGCCGCATCACTCACATTATTTATCATACCTGAGGAACTACCTCTATCATTATTTTGTACATCTGACACATGCACATCACATATATTTGCCCTTGAATTCAATTCTAACCTATTTACAGTACCCTGCAGATTTTCTATTGTCTGTTCCAATTTCTTATTATTCTCATTTTGAACATTTTGGTGTTTGTTAATTTCAGAAGTTAGCTTTTGATTCAAATCTTTAGACAAATCTTTAACTTCATCTGACAATTTATTTCTCTGTTTTTCTGACTCCTTCTGAATTTCAGATATTTCCCCTCTGAAATTAACTTGCACCTGTATTAAATCTGCATTTGTAGCCTCCATCATCCCTTTTAACTCACTTGAAATGCTACTCATTCGGCTACCTAGCTCTGTACATTTTAAATTAACATGCTCTATTTTATTGTTAACCTCATTTTTTTGGTTGGATATTTCCCTGCTCATGTCTAACATTTTCTTTGAAACTTCACCTATTTCATGTGCTATCATTTCTTGATTTTCATTTTTCATTCTAATCATACTACTATCTAGCTCCATGAATTTCTTTTCAATCTCTTCCCTGTTTTGTTCTAAGCTTTTACCAATATCATCTCTTAATTCCCTATTATTCTTTTGCATATCTTCCCTGTTTTGATCTATTTTCTTACTAAGATCTTCCCTTAATTCCCTATGACTCTTTTGCATATCTTTCATATTCTCATTCAAATTTTTTAGCATTTCCATAATCACAATAGTATCAAGATTAACATTTCCTGCTATTCTACTCTCACTTTCTGCACTAACATTTTCATCTTCAAACCCCAAAAAATCTGGGCTATTCCCTGTACTTTGTATTGGATCACAGCTAACTGTTACACTATCTCCCTCCATAATTATTTCTTCTGTATTATTGGTAGCCATTGTTTTTGTTTTCTAAAAAAAATTACGATACCTTTTTGATGCTGTATGTTGCTGTAGCTTTGATGTCCAGCGTTCTGCCCCTTTCTCCTAGGTTTGTATGTCGCTTCTGCGTTGTATCGTGATGAATCTACGTCGTTTCGATGTTTTCTTGTAGCTGAATTACCCTTCTGTCTCGGAATCTGCGTCTATAGGTCGTTTCACTGCTGCTTTCGCCTCTCTGGTTATTCTTGTTCCTTTCCTAGTCGTCTAGCCTTCCTTTCCTAGTTGTCGCCCCACGTTGGGCGCCAATTTGAAAGTGCAAATTTGTATGTTTTCTTCACTTTAACTGCCCCACGTATGGGCGCCAATTTGAAGTAGTTTTAATGTTTTATGTGTTTGTGTATTTGTAGCACCACGTTGTGGATAATGTTTCTCACGTAATGTTATTTACCTCACGCGTGGAACCATCTTGTGTGACGTCATTCGTCGGTCGCCTGCTAACTCCATCTGGCGTAGCAATCTATATGAATTAGTTTTAAGGTTATGTATATTGTCTTCCGGCCAGCTATTTAGGTAGGCATTTAATTCTTGCAGGGTGTGAAGCGGAAAAGGAATCTTTTATCCAAAAATTACTAGTGAAGAAATGTATTTTATAATGTTTTATTGTCGAGCACGTGCACTAACACTTTCACAGATTTTGTCTAGATAATCGCCATACTGAAACTGTTTGTAATAACTTCTCACTTTTAACTCATGTACTTCAATTTTTGTATATAAGTGACTTTGTAATATTTTAGATCTTTAATGATTTTCACTGCGCGTAACTTGACGAACTGAGCGGCCAACGTGTAATGTGCGGACGATGTGTAATGCTTCGTGAATCCTGCCGAACTGGAGGACGCTCGCTTTGAATCTACACTATTTATAGGCTTACCTTAAGATACACCTAAAGATTATAAATGAATTACCATTGGCTAATAAAACGCGCCAACATTAGCGTCTATTTTACTATCCAATGAAAACCACTAATACATATTACTTTTATAGAATGTTCTGGAAGCTTTTTTACTGAAAAGGCGCGAAACATGACGTAACTTCCTGGTTCCCGGTAACGATAAACAACTCACCCCCTTGCTAAAGTATTATGTTATTGTTAACAGTTTCAGTAGAGCCATATATTATTATTTACCAATAATAATTACAATTATTAAACCCCTGAAATCAATGTTACATAAAAATACATATTCATATTATTATCGTTAACCACATCTGAGTAATTTGTGATACAAATTACCGTCTCATATTTTCTCTCGTGAATCCCATTGCATGAGCAAATGACGTTCCAATGGTCTTACGTACACAGATCTTATCTCGGTGACATAACAAGAAATGGTCTACCCAAGCTCTATCTGCCGTTTCATTGCTGCCGAACGGGTATTTTAAACCAGGGGTGGCGAAAATGCCTTCCTTCCGTGAGTCACCAAATATGCAACACGCACTGCATCACTCAGCAGCATTGAAAAACAAAGGGACTGCGGCAGAGAGGGAACGGCGTCTACGAGCCAAAATGACTCGCGAGTCCCGTTTTCGCCACCTCTGTTTTAAACCATTCTTTACGGCAAGTTGGTACGCCATGTTTCTGAAATCCTGCCTCGTGAGCCCGTAGAATTTAGCTTCCATCACCAATGCATACCAGTTCTTCTATTTGAGCGGGTAGTATAGGCTTCCTTCCAGTTTTGTTGTCGCAGTTGCACTAGGATCTAACGTTTTCTTGTTTGACAGACCAAACAGTGTGGTTCTGGGAACAGAGTATACCGACCTTTTTGTATCCCATTTCGCCTCTGCGAACTGCTGGCAGTGCCTTCACCAAGTTATCCTCCTTCCACTGCTTTCTAATTCCACGATTCGGACAATTTCAATTAGTTCGACAAGCATGTTACACTTTGTTTGCTAAATTGATGGTATTATAGAATACTTACACAGTATTCCGTATTACCAGCATCGCCATATTTGAATTCACGCTTTCATATGTCGTTCCGAAGTTTGACATCATATATTGCATCTCCTCTATTATAGTACACTATATGCTATTCAGTCAAGGCACAGTAGATAGCTTAGCTTGCACTACTGGGGAAGCTTAGAAAAAATTCGATATGACGAACTGCAAAAGTTTCTGTATAATGGTTATAATGAATAGAGATGTAAATAATTGTGAGAAATATATTTGTGAGATACAAAAAAAATTATCAATATGTGAGTGTGCACGTGTATAGTGAGTCTCAGTGATTCTCATATACGGGAGTATTGCCATTCATATTTCCAAAATATAAAGATTTAAAAGAAAACGGATCATAATCATAAATCGTGAACACTTTACGCCTTCGAAGGATTCACCTGTATGCATACATAATTTTGTTTCCGACTTTGTTATAAGAAAGGATAAATTCCTTTGTGATGGTTCTTTTATAACAATTCCAAGAAAGATCTTAAACTGCAGAATGGTGCATTTCCCACATTTTTTTAAATCAACCATCTTATTTATGCTTATATGTTCCGGCATGCAAAGCTGTAGGCTGCGTGAATGTTGTTTTGCAATGCTGTTTAAGGTTATATATTTCATATATTTCACTTGTAGTCCTGGTTTAAGATTACTTATTTGTTATATTTCAGTGTGTCGGTGTGGACTCTATGCAAAAGCTAGTAAACAATGCTATAAGTCGCTAATTAATAGGTACATTTTTAATAATTATTGCAAACTTAGTAATGAAAAGCTTTCAGTGAAAGCAAAAGCAACTTTTCACCCTAAAAATTCTAAATTTCTGCATTGTTTACAACAATTACCTACTAAATTTAGAATTTTTAGAGTGGAATGTTGCTTTTGCTTTCACTGAAAGCTTTTCAACATAACAGCATAAATAGATGGTTGATTTAAAAAAATTGGAAATGCACCATTCTGCACTTTAAGCTCTTTCTTGGAATTGTTATAAAAGAACCATCACAAGGAAATTTATCCTTTCTTATTACAAAGTCAGAAACAAAATTATGTATGCATACAGGTGAATCCTTCGAAGGCGTAAAGTCTTCACGATTTATGATTGTGATCCGTTTTCCTTTAAATCTTTGTATTTTGGAAATATGAATCGTAATACTTCCGTATATGAGAATCACTAAGTCTCACTATGCACATACACACTCACATATTCATATTTTTTGTATTGTATCTCACAAATATACATAGTTTAATAATATTTTATAACGCAAATTAACACTGTATATAGCATATTTCTCACAATTATTTACAACTCTATTCATTATAATCAAAGTTCGATTTACACCTGGTAACAGAACGGTGTTGTAATGTTTTAGGTTAAGTATACTTACGACTATAACATCCCCACCTGTAATAATTTCTTCTTTATTTCACCACAGTAACCGTGACACAAACTAGATATATTCTCAAATAGATAAATTTAAAAAATGTATAATATGTACTTTACATTTATGTAGCCATAGTCTACATGGAATACATTAGTAAACGCAAGTAACACATGGAAAGCACATGGCACTGAAAACACATGACTGGGATTATTCCCGTTTCCTAAATTGCACAAATAAAGGTTTCCAAACAACATTGCTTCGCTAATGTGATTACAAACTGCCACACTTACTAAAATACAACAAATCAGAGGCATCGAAAAACACAACACAGCCGTTATTGTGCCTGAACAGCTCAGAGATCACATTTATAACGCCGCCATTTTTCTCAATCTTGAACCCAGTCACTATGTTTCCATGGGAAGTTGAAATCCATTTGAATCCAATTCCATACTGAATACGATCCGCGCTTCCACGTTAAATTCAATACTATTGAGATCGATTTTGATACATAAACTTCGAGAATAAATAATTCAACTTTTTATGTTGGTCAATTTGGATTTAAGTTTCCCGACCCGTTTAACATATGTTAGTTTCTTTTTCTGCATATTTTAAGTAGTTAATAGGTATAGAGGATAGTAAATTCTTTTAGAATAATAACTTACGAATTATGGAAGCGATAAAAGTGGCTTTGCTGTGTGTTTTATTATACATGTGATTAACCATTTTCGGAAAAAAAATGGCGAGCGTGCAATGTTACGAGTACAGTAGAATATAGTAAATCTTTGGCGTATTCAAAACGATTTTAATACCATGCAACACATTTCGATCCGATCCTCTTCCGATCCTACTTTCTAAGATGATCGGATCCAAGGTTCAAAATGATCTCAATACGATCCAGATCCGCGTTTCGATGCAGTATTCAATACGGAAAGTGTACTCAAATCGATTTAATCCCCATTGAAACGTAGTAAGTGTCAGGTCCGTTGTTTCTAGCAAGTCCTGCGCTTGCAGCTGGAGTTTAACGGACATCCGAGTTGCGTCCCTCAAATACCGCAACCACTAGATATGAATTCCATATTAAACATCATATTCCATATTTCCACGATCTCCTCTAATAATACTCATATTTGTAAATTTTTAAGCGAAAGATTGAGTTCTCACATTTAACATTTATTTTCACCCAAAACCAGTAGGATAATTAAAACTTCATCTCTTCAATTTATTAATATGCTATTAAAGATTTTAATTATAAAATATTAATTTTTAAACAGAATTGCATCCTATGGAGCAATGTTTCAAAACAGTAAAAACAATAATAAAAATAATATATCCGGAATAATTTAATGATATAGATTAAATTTGATGTGCATATTATACGTTAAACTCCAATGTAGTTAAATTCCACATGAATCGAACTCAAATTTTGGATTTTAGAAATTTCACAGATGGGTATCCTTAAGCAGTCAAAGTCGCCCTCCGTAGTCTAGGGGTACAATGCCAGCCTCTAGTTCCCGAGGTCACGGGTTCAAACCCGGCAGAGGGCGATGGATTCTTTCGGGCGTAAAGGTCCTTAATATGGCTTCCTTCGGAAGGGAAGTAGGTAAAGAAGGTGGTCCCGTATCATAGACTTACGGCACGTAAAAGAACCTCATGCTGATAAAGAGTGCTCTGAGCAAAATTACCGATCTTTCACGCCCAATGTAGAATGGGGCGCTAAGGTCCATAGCAATTAAAGAGCGTCCATAAGTAAATTAAAAAAATTAGTCAGAGGTATACAGTATCTCACTCTCTATATATACCTAGCACACTTTGAAATTAAAGCTGAGCGCAGCACTCGTACGACAATAATGACGGCTAACTTATTAATTTACTCAATTACAAGTCAATTTTTCAACTTATGAAAAATAATTGGTATACATAGTTAATAAACAATAATTAGAGCGATAAAGGATTTAATAACATGAGTCAACGACAAACCGAGTGGAATGGATCAGGCGGTAACGTCTGTGGTCCGCATTTGGGAGGTCTCAGGTTCAAACCCCTGGGGCCGATCAATCTGACCGAAGGTTTTTACGCAGTTTTCCTCGGTCGCTAGGCGAATGCTGGGTTGGATTATTTGATCTGCGAATTTTCATATCACTACTTTTCATTTCCCTCAAAAATTCCTTAGCAAGGCTTCCTTCGGAAGGGAAGTAAAGCTGGTGGTCCCGTGTCGTACATTTATGGCATGTAGAAGAACCTCGAACCTGATAAAGAGGCCTCGGAACAAAAGTTTCCTGTTTTTCACACCCAATATACAATGGGATGCTAAGAACCACATCCGTTAAAGAGCGTCCATAAATAAAACTCAATTTAATTTTTTCATTTCCCTCTTCTTCACCCCCACACTAGGCATTGAACTGGTCACCTATCCTGGATCTGCGGGAGCATTTGAAAGTAACATGAGTGTAAATTTGAATACGTCATGTACATTTGAAAGTCGCATAGAACGCGGAGAAATATGCGCACCAAACTTGTGTGTCGCCCACCCATTGTTTGCTGAAAGCTTCCTTGTCAAAAGAACGCTTTTATGATACACCAACATGCCGAAGAGAGGCGAATGTGCCTGGAGCTAGAAGGGACGTTTGGGTGGAGAAGAGCAACTATTGTGTTTTCCGAGACGTGACTTCGAAACAGACAAGGGTATTAAATTAAAATTTAATGCCTTATCACGATTCAAGATTTCCAATATTGGGAAGCACGGCTAAGAGGAAGTAGCGCTCAGGACTAGTATATGTACAGACGGCTCCAAATGTTTTCCGTTGCACCGGGAGCAGGGCAAGCGGGGTGCTTATCGAGAGGATATTCCAGGTATTTTAGGTCATACCCGCTCTACAAGGAAGATTAAGAAATGTAACCTAAACAAAATATCATTCCAACACATTTCCCTTAGACTTGGCTGTAAGAATGTAATAACTGTGAAAAGAAAACAGCAATAACATTACAACACAGCGACATAAGCAGTATACAAACTAATTTTTAGGAATTAGAGGCATCATATTATTGTATAACAAGCAAGTGTTAAAACAAAATGGTTTGGTTTATATATATTTACTGCTTTCTCTACCCATTATTAAATAACATACGTTCTTTATTTTCATAATGTCCTTATGAAGTACGAATTTTCCGTGCATCGTGGCAACAATTTAGTCCAGAAATTATTTAAAGTTACAATCTAAGTTACACTTTTCCCTATTTGGTTGCATGCAAGATACCGTAATGACAACCAGCCGCTTATTTATTCCAAAACTCATATTTTTACTGTCTCTACTATTTACCTATAATAAGTAGGGAAAGTGTTGTATTCCACCCAAAACTTAAAAAACGAGATTCACCGGAAATACACTTTTTGAGACTCACTGAATCCAAAGGAAGGAGTTTTACTTTTCTTACTACGCACTTACAGTAAGCAGAGGAAGTATTGTATTCCACCCAAAAATTCAATAACAATATTCACCGGAAACACACGTTTTGAGCCCCATTGAATTTACTTTCCCTACTACGTACTCACAGTAAGTAGAGGAATTATTGCATTCCATCCAAAAATTGAATAACGAGATTCAACGGAATTCACGTTTTGAAACCCCTGAATCCAAAGTAAGCGTTTTTACTTTCTCTACTACGTAGCTACAGTAAGTAGAGAAAGTGTTGTGTTCCATCTGAAAATTCAATGTCGTAATTTCACCAGAAATCACGATTGTGGCCCCTGAATCCAATGAATTTATTTTTAGACAATGGTCCAAGTATGTGTGTGTGTGTGTGTGTGTGTCCACGAATAGCATAACTCAAAAGTAAAAGGTTAGTTAAAATCCGAACTTGGTGTTTAAGTTCAGCTTCTTCCAAGAATGCGACACTGAGATTTTAAAGAAAATCCTTCACTCCAAACTACCCTTTATATTGGACATTTATCGAAATTTTTTATTCTTTCAAAAATGACTCTAAGGATTTTGATTAAAATACATATGTTTAAGCTATTTCATGATAAATAGAATGTATATCTTTTATTTTCTAGGAATAGTCTGTAAATTAGTCTTTATTGTCAATGACTTTTGATAATTAGTAAATCGTAAGAGAGAGAGAGAGAGAGAGAGAGAGAGAGAGAGAGACAAAACCTTACCGCACAACAACTGCAGATCTTGTTAAAGTACAAAATTTATATCAAATAACATTTTTATTTTATGTCAAATAACTTATATTTTACCTATTCTGAAAGTTTCTTTGTTATTAGTTTACATTTTAAAATACTTTATACTTCCCTCAACTGCAAACAGCTATTGTTTTTCTTTCTTTCTTTCTCGTGCTCATACAAAGAGAACAGAATTTCAAAGCTATCACGTCTGTGGCTCACATTCGGGAGGTCGTGGGTTGGATTCCTCTGGCCGACTCTTCCTGACCCATAGGTTTTTTCGGGGGTTTTCCCGGGTCGCCAGGCGGGTGCTGGGAGGGATTCTCACATCCACGAATTTCCGGACCTACATTTCATCTCCATTCTAATGTCCCTTCATCTTTCATCCGTTGGTCTGTTTCAGAGTTGGAAGCGTCGGCGATGGTGTTTCCGGTGCAGTGTGGCAGGGGAAAAGAATGTTTTTTGTGACTTTCTCCGTCCCTCAGCTTTCGGCTGCATGTCGGGAGTATCCTAACTTCCTTGAGGAGCGTTGGACACCCTCTGTGCTGGGTTGGAGTCCCCGGTCTGCCTGTTCGTCTGACGGGGAGTCTCTATCTGAAAACTTAGCGACCCTGCCATTCCTGTGCCGTTTTTCCTGGTTCCGGACGCCCGGTGTCTCGTCTCGCCTCATCCTGCCTCCCGGAGACGCCCCTTTGTGGGGCGTAGGCACACTATTCACTATGTTGATCAGTGCCGAGTCCCCTCCATAGCCAACCAATCCAAAGCTATAACGTAGCGATCAGCTTTGAGGGATTTGGCTATCGCTTTAGCTTAATATGTTCTGGTTATACCTACAACGAATTGTGAAAATAAGTGATGAAGGTTTATGGATATTAACATGACATAGGTGAAAAATAAACTTTGTAAGAAGATTGAGTAGAGAAAATCATGCGAATGCAACACATATTTTAGGGCAAAACCTCCATATGCCTGCGTCTCTGTGAACAACATAAATCCAAAGCGAAAAGTCAGTTAACTACCAAACTTGATATTTAGATCAGCATCTTTCAAAGTTATGTTAGGGATTTTCAAGAAAATTTCCCCATCCTGAACAACCCTTTACATGGAAAAATTTTCGAAATTTATTTTCTTAAAAATGGCTCTAATGATTTTGATTAAAATACTCACTGTTTAAAATACTTTTCATGACAAACGAAATATATATTTTGAACTGACTGAGAAGAGCCTCTAAAGCCTTCTTCATTCTGAATAACTTTTGTATAATTGGTAAACTCTAAAAGATTGGACAAAGTTTTGATACACAAAAAATGCAGACCCCGTTAAAGCACGCAGTTTGTTATATATGTATGTGTATTATGAGTTTAACTAATTCCCAGATATTTTTTGTTATTGGTTTGAATATTTTTTGTAACTGAGAAGTCGCTATTCGTTTTGTTTTTGTCGCGGCCATATAAACAGCATGGAATTTCAAAGCATCATGTAGTGGCATGCTTTTTGAAAATGTGACTATCGCTTTATCTACATATACGAAACGTGTAAATGTGAACTTTTTCTTTTGGTATTTAATTAAAGTCCTTTAATCGGGTAGGCCATTACGGACGGTGAATGAACGAAATAGTTAAAATTATGCTCAAATGGGCCCGAGGTCACTAGAAATTAGAATCAAACATTCATCTTCTCAGAATAAGAGGAAACCCTGGAAAAAACTTTACCCAGGTATTTCAATTTAACCGAGATTCTAACTCGGGATCTCTTGAATGTGAGGCAGACCCCTACAACACACAGATGAGCTAAATGTGATTTGCAAGTTTATCTGGATTATAAAAGTAGACTGAAAAATGAGATTTAGAAAAAATAATTTGTAGAACGCTGAGAAGAAAAAGTTATGTGAATGCAACACGTTAGTTTGTTCAATTTAAAATAATAATTTAATCTATATTTAAATATAATTCTTCCTAATCATAATTCTCGTGGTAATGCAAAGAGCGTGGAGTTTCAAAGACACCACATAAAAATCTGACTATCGTTTGAGCTACTGCATTCTTCTTATACTTACAACCAAGTTTGTAATTGCAGTTTCATCTCAATTAACAAGAAGCCTCTTTCACTCAAGCCGTATGTAGGACAAGGTTGGAAAGATAGAATCAGATTGAAAAATTCAATGTCATAGCCGAGATTTGAACCACGACTCTCCCAGTTTACGTCCAGGTGGCGCCGCGGTAACGCGTGCGACTCGCATTCGAGAGATCCCTAGTTCGCTTCCCGGCTACCGCCCAATCTGACCCACGGTTTTTTTTTTTGAGAGTTTTCCCGGGTCGTCAGGCGAATGCTGATATGATTTCTCTCAGCCGTTCCATTCCTCATTTCATTCACCCTTAACCCCGTTAGGTCTGTTTCAGGATTTGAAGTGTCGGCGATGGTATTCCGGTGCGGCGTGGCACAGAAAAAGGATTCCCTCTGTGGAAGCTTATCGGTCTTCGGCTGGTTGCCAGGGTATAAGGACCGCTTCTTGGGGGGCGTTGGACCCTCTGTTTGGGGTGGGGCTCCCGGTTTGCCTGCCCAACTGTCAGGGCGTCTCAATCTGGAAATTTTAGGAACTTTGTCATTGCTGTGCCGTCAATCCTGGTTCCGGCCGCTCGGTGTCTCTCACCTCGTCCCTCCCTCCCGGGAGCGCACCCTCGAGGGTCACAAGCACAATATCCTCATTCACTGGATCGGGGTCGAGTCCCCTCCGTTACACATTCCATTCCATTCTAGACCAGAGAAGAGAAGCATTTTAAGAATTCAGAACGTGAATCGCAATACAAAGCCTTTTTTTGGGGGGAGGGCGCATCTTCAGATTTGTAACTTGAAAGCAATTAGTTTTCAGAATAGAGTGCTTTCAAATGAACCAATTGTAACAAAAGCACATCAACCTATCTGCATTAACACTTCGGGACACTATTTTGAAAATTTAGCTTATATGTTATCCTAAACGAATAAAACAGCTATATAGAAACTGCATATTTTGCGCTAAAGGTTGTTTCCTCGAATCTATTAACATTTTGCATACAATATCTAAATAGGTGTTTTTACTTTACGTCCACTATACGACTGGCACGGTTTTTCTTCTTTTCACTTGTGAGTGTGCATAAAAGGGGAATTATGTTTCAAATAAAACAATCTTTATTCGTTTTTCAGTAACAAACGCAAAATATATTTCATTTTGAAGAAAATTTAATGTTATACTTAATTGTTTCCAAACTGCTTCAACAGTTTGATATTAATATTACTTTTGCTGCCATATTTTTAAAACATTACTTGAATATTATCAGAACTGAATGTGCCAGCAGTATGGAACTACATACTTAGCGCTAAACGTTGTGACCGATATCTATGACAATTAAAAAGCAAAACGAACTTATATTCAAGGTAATAAATACCCTCGGAGCACGCGTAGAACGTTCTATTGGTGATAATTATGAAACTATTATTATTATTAATATTATTATTTATTACTAGCAACAAACGTTAAAAACAAGATATACATTATGCGAACCTTGTTTCTCAAGAAAATTACTGAATCTTAAACTTGTGTAGCACCCGCATAAAGAGTGCAATATTTGATTTTTAAACAACATATTATGCAAAGAATATGTTAATTTATTTCGCTTGAATAGTTCTAGTAAAGAGAAAAGTATTTGGTTTCGTCTTCTTTCTTCGTAGAGTCAGGTCGCTGAATGCATACACAGAAGTAAATGTGACCTTTGAGACGATACCGGCACGCTGGCTATAGCCAGGTTTGACTATTCGAGAAGAAATTTCTTCTCCCTCTTCCTCTAGAGCCCTTGGCCCATCGGAAAACATTTGAAGCTCACTGTACATACAGTAATAAAGCTAGTGACCAATACGGGAATTTCACAAAAAAAATGAAACACAAATAGTATATGAGAATTGTTTCATCGAAGGAAAATGTCATGGGATGAAAAAAATTACGTATGAATCAGATATCATGGCGGCTGCTGAAAAACTGTCAGGTCTCTCTCTCCCTCTCCTTTCCTCTCTCTCACAATTGTGTGACTTGAGAACAATCATGTTGCAGAAGTTGCTCAAGGTATGGCTTGTAAAAAGTATGGTTCGATGCATATCGCTAGCCAAGACGAAGAGTCGGCTATACGCTGAAGTAAACGCCTACGCCATAATTTACGACAGGAACTCGACAAACAACCGTGTAGGACGGTGACCAAACGTCCCGGAAATCCGGAATCGTCTCGGTTTTTTACGCTCAATTCTGGTGTTCCTGAAAAGGCTTTCGGGGCGCATTTTTATCCTCGTTTCTGTAGACGTTGCAGACTTACATTTTTGTTTGTTTTAATATTGGCAACGTTGACCTGTTAAAAGAAGAATTTGAGCGCTCTTCTGACTTTACTTGCCTTAGAGTCAGGTTTTCCAACATATTACCATACAGAAATACGTCCGTAACAGCCAATCTTCTATGTTGGCGACAGTGCTTTGATTGACGATTTTGAATTATGCCAAAAATAAGGGATAGTCCCTTTTTTGAGTCTCTGTCCAGTCTTCTTTTAAGGTAGAAACGGGACGCTAAAATGTCCCCTTTTTGTGGCAATGACTTATTGGAATAAAACACCGTAACTATCATTCTCAAAAATTCAAAATGGCCTGTTTTGCATCAGTTTGATAAACAATTTAAAGACACTGACAAAGCAAGGCGCTGCTTATATTATGGCTCTACCTACATATACACCTGAAAGCGCGTGGAGACTTCGCTTGGAAAAGTACAGATGCGGACGACAACTGAACTGTGCCGGTCTGCGCTATCAGCAAACGAGTCGTATCACTCGTGTTTGATGTAAATGCGGACAACAATAACGAAAACTATAAACGCATATGCTTAGTCAAAAGAAATTCATTACATTTGTAACTTTAGTAGAAGACAATATTGTGTTCTGCATTTGTGAAATAATAACATACAGCGAATATTTGTAAAGTGCGAGTGCTAAAACACTTGAAATTAATAATCCATCGCCGAAAAGGAAGTGTGTTTTTAATAGTGACCTACAAAAGGAATATCTACATTAAAAAAACAATTTCTGACTCGGATGTTCGATGCAATAAGTGTGCATCTACTTTCAGTATAAGCCACAGGGGCGATCGGATATATCACAACATATAAATAGTGAAAAACATAAACGAATGGTACGTGCAAGTGCTTCTTCTAGCACCATATTGACTTTTTAAAAGTGAAAGTTTTGGTGATAATGATATGAAATTAGCAATTGTTGAAGGAGCGTTCGCTTACCATATTGTCCACCACACTCGATCTTTCAGATCAATGGACTGTACTTCTAAACTTATCCAATGTATGAGGAATGACTCCAGCACTAATATTTCTACAGGATTGTTTGGTTGGCTGAAATGAATTCAGAGCTAATATATATATATATACACACACACACACACACACACACACACACACACACACCAGGTGAGTCAGCTGCCCCTAGGTATTCGTATCTATGCAACCTGCAGTTTATAGTCTAATGTGAAAACATCGACCCTTTTAGTAAACAAACTGTTATTGTAGTTCTACTCTTCTATTCGGTACTATACGTAACTAGCATTAATAAATAATTAAAGGCCTGGCTGAGAACCAAGGAGCTGCAAAAGGCTTAAAAAAGGCGGCTGTTCATGGATATAACGCTTGCAAGGAGGTAGAAGAATGTTCTCGCAAAGAACAGCAGAGAGTGATTTAGCCGAGTGGGTTAGCTTTCGAAATATAGTGAAGCAAAGGTTAGTTTTGGAGGTTCGAATCTAATACAAGTATCAAATTGTTTTGGTTCTTTTTTCTTTCTTTCTCCTTGTGTTTATTTTCTGTATTTTAGTATACTAATTTATTTATTTTTGCTATTTGCTCTCCGTAAGCCAAAGACACAACAATTACAAGCAGATAATTGTGCATCATGTTTACCATAATAATCTATATCGTATGGTGTTTTAAGCGTATTACGTAGTTAGCTTTCATTCTTTTGGGTTGATACCGACGATATTAAATCTGATAGTTTTTGTTTCATGTTTAAAGTTTATGTTTCACTTCTTCTATTGATAAAGGAGTTGTAAATGTGCTAAGTTCACGGGTAAACAGAATAATAAATTGTTAAAGAGCGTGGATTTCATCAACGAAGTAAATGTTCAAAATGATGACACCCTTTATCAATGCACATTTGTGACGTTGCCTGAGAGACCTTCTTGCATGCTGTAACATGCGCGGTGTAATCTGCCTGCATTCTTCACGTATGAGTGCCCGTAGATGTTTTGGGCTTTGCGGTGGAAACATGGCGATTATTCTATTTTTTACACACTTGTATTATCAAAAGTGTTATTTATATCATAATATCAAATTCTAGACCAAAAGATATAAAACAAGAGGTAATAAAAGGTAATAAAACCATTATAATACCAGTCGGCTAATGCTACCTTGCGAGCTTAGGTTCCTATACGAATTAGTAACGGCAGGACTTGATCCCACCTCGAATCTTTACACGCTTTTTGCAGCTTCTTACAGTGTTTTGAGCTCGGTTTGGTAGTTTTAACTCAAATAAAGAGACTGCGTTAGTCATTATAGTTACCGTATGAACTGAAGTGTGCCATAGTTTATAACAGAAAGGAAATTATCTACCTAATACTTAGCATTTTTTGCAAACGCTGTACTGTGAACCTTTGTTGGCTGACGGCTTAAATCCAATTGGTCACACTGCGTAGATCTGCCATTTTGTTTTCAAATAGTTTTGTCAACCGATGCCTGTGATAAGTTGTTCCTTCAGGGGCGTTTTCAAAGGTGTGTAGGAATGTATGCTAAAGAATTAAAGTTTGTAAAATCAGCTAAAAGTGCTGCTGCAGCTGCCAGTGTCAAGGTGGGATGTTTTTGAAATCGACATACATAGCGATTGCATTCTGTCCCGTAAAACACTTAGCACTGCGTTATGTATCCCTTCTCTATAAAGTGTTATGCAAATCAGCCATTAGAAGGCGTTCAAGAAAGGCGTAAGTCACATATGTCGCTTAGCATGTTGCATAAATTCAAAAATAAATAGCCGCAGCTGACTCACCTGGTATATATATAAAGTTACACATTATTTAATATAAGTTTCGAAACCTTCGTATTTATGACGTAACAATTTTACGCGTATTCTCCTTTGTCCCTTGTTTCATTGAGAAAAATGTAAGATGTCCCGTTTTCTTGTTTCAAAAATACGGTCACCTTAGCCAAAAACCTTATCCAAAACTATTCCAAGTAATAGCATATTAAAAGAGGCCCTTATGACGACGAAGTGGATTGTACAATTCGCAATTGTTATAATCGGCGCAACAGTTCTAGACACGTGAAAATCTTAATGAGAGCTATGATGCGAGTTGCTTACCAGATCAGGTGGTGACCGGTCGTCTGCATGCTTCAGGAGTGCGTGGGACAGTCATCGTCAAATATCCACACCGGTTATGCACTGCGTTGCGCTGATAAACTTAGTTATATACAGTATATTAAAATCCACGCTGTAAAAAGCGCTTAATATAAAAAACGCTGTCAATCATTGCCTCCAATTCTTCCACATCTAACAACCCTTCCTCTTCTGCGGAATCACTCACGTTATTGCCGTCATCACTGCTGTCACTACTTTCTGCACCATTATCCTGGATGAGAATTCATTCTATTTGATTTTCTGCAATTCCGTATTTTTCGGAATAATGATTCTTAATTTATTCAGCATGTCGCCATACATTTTCCCATTCTGGCCTTCCAATTTCAGCAAATTGCTGGCGTTATAACTACTCCACATATTTTAATTTAAAAGTGATATTTCTGCATGCCACCCATTTTTTGATATCAGCCCAGATTAATTCCATTAGGTTTAGATCTGGGCGATACGATGACAGTCTAAGTACATTATGGCGATGTTGTATTACTATCTGGTCAAGTATGTATGACTTCTGAAGCTGTTTGTTGGCTTTAATTAAGTTATATAGCTTTGTTTTACTTATGCTTTCATCTAAAGCTTTATTATGTCTAAGTAACCAAGCTGTCATTCCTTCTTTGAAGGAAGTTGAGGTAGGTGGTTTGTGAATGTGAGTGTTGACGGATTGTAAAGCATTGTCGATGACCAGAACAGACCCAGCAGGCATATTAGGTATCAACATGGCGTTGATTCACTTCATGTAATTTTCTGTATTCATTTCTTGATGAAAATCTCCTGTTGTTTGTTGCGACTTGTAAAAGAAGGGCATTTGGAACGAAGCAAATCTTTCCAACAGCACGAACGATAAGTATTTGCCCTTTGGCAACAGGTGCCTGCAAACCTAATTCGCTATCGTCACTCCAACTTTTAGATGCTGTATGACTGCTGTGTATGTATGACTCATCTTCATACATTATAGTATTTTTCTGAAATTTGTAGCACCACCTTGAAAATTGATGCTGATATAAGTACACATTGATATAAGTACATATAAAATTAGTCATTTGGAAAGGTAGAATCAGACTGAAAAATTAAATGGCATAGCCGGGATTTGAACCACAGATCTTAGGCTTTCCGTGCCGTTGCTCTAACCGACTAAGCTATCATGGCAACATTTACTTTTTATTTTTATTTCTATTATATTATTATTATTATTTCATTTTATTTATTTATTTATTTATTTTGCTTTTCTGTTAGAACTCTTCTATTTGATTTCGGTTTCTTCCACTTGAACCCTAAATCTTTAATAATTTTTCTGAGATTTGTAGCACCACCTTGAAAGTTTCTGCTGTGTTTCAGCTGGATGAGCAATCTGCTTATTATTAGCACAGTTTTTTCTTCCACATAGGAATTGTGAATCGTGCGCCGAATGACGCATTCGAAATCGTCTATTTCTGTAATACGTTTAGGGACCTTATGTTTCTTCCCAGGCGTGTCAAATGGCATTCTTTCATCCATATGTTTTTATTTCTTATTTTTGAGAACTCTGGAAACGGAACTCGGTGAAACACCAGTTGCTTGACTACTCTTTCATTCACTCTCTTAAGGTTTTTGTGGAACTCGGACGAACATATATTTTCTTCCTTCATCTCTGTTTCTTGCTTCATGAAGTCGAGGACATTTGCAATTATTTCCCTACTTTGACTGTGTAACAACTTAGCACTCAACTTTGAAAACGTAGGAGCCATGGTTATAAATATAACAAATATAAAGTAAGTACTATTTAGATACTGCTCTCTTTAAAATTACAACCAGATGCAGACACTTTCTATGCAGACTGTATGTGTTACGCACTGTGAGTAAGCAAAGGTGTTATATCGCTTTCGTTGATTAAGCTGAACATAAACCATTCCTAGGCTCGGCAGCAAGAACACAAGTCTGCATTAGCATTTTGCGCTATATCGCATTTGCGAAAAATCACCATCCCTAATCATGGTGCATGCAGGGACATACAGACAAAAATTTATACGCATAGCAATTGTTTCGAAGTACAACGCATTAGAAAAACAAAAACAAAAGCCACCAAAATAATTAAAAAGACAAACTGATTAATAATCTCCGTTAAAAATACCGTCCTCCGAAAACTACAACTTTTACGCGTCAGGCAATTTAAAAATCCGTCTTTTTTGACGGAAAGTCCGTCAATTTATTGCACCATATTCATGCAATGAGATGATGTGTACTGTAGGCCTCCGACGAGAAAACGTTTGCTGGGCGTTCTGCTCTCCGGAGGAGTGAGGAGGGATAGTACCACGTGGCAGCTCACGATGATGTCATAAATAGATCTACTATCCACATTAAAAACATAGCGCAACGTTAGTATTCAACGTGTTTCATTTGGAGCAGTATGTAAGTGTTTTCAAGGGTTTTTTTTTATTGTTGTTCATCACAGGCTTTATTCTAAGAACTCTTTCTTTATTACCAGCTTAAAGGATTATTTCTGACATCTAATTTTCGGAGGAATCCATGCTGCCTCTATTTACTATTTTTCTTTCTTTCTTTTTTTATGTTGTAAGATTATCTTGCGGATTTATAAAGTTATTTACAATGCCCAGTAAGAAAGGAAGAACTCTACACAGTGAAGCTCGAGAAGTAGTTGCTACGTTGTTAAATCTTAGTCAATCAGGTGTAGTCTGTTAGACCTCAGAGGTTGGTAGTACTGTTTGTTTCTTTTAAACTAGCCGAGCTACACAGCTGCGCGGACACGCAATCTTACATTGCTGTTCGGCTAGTGCCTGTGTGTTTGTTTCGTTGCAGTTTTCCTATTAGGTACAACTTTGTGGCTTGCGATATTTTCTGCATGGTCTGGGAGACTACACCTGGGTATCATCTATGTCATCGATGGCCGGTCCTTCCCGAGGGATTAAGGTGAATGGTCCCGATTTTGATCGTACAATATTGCAATGGTTAGAGGAAGAAGTAAGTGGTTGTGATGATGATTGTGATAAAGAATTTGTGCTAGACCTGATCATAATTCGGCATCTAAATTGGAGATTAGCGATGATGAGAGGGAATGCAATGAACAGGTTTCGCAAACTAACAGTAAATTGAGTTTTATTTTATGGACGCTCTTTAACTACTATCGTCCTTAGCGTCGCATTCTATATTGGGCGTGAAAGACCGGTAATTTTGCTCAGAGGTCTCTTTATCAGGCTTGAGGTTCTTTTACGTGCCGTAAATCTACGACACGGAACCACCGGCTTTACTTCCCTTCCGAAGGAAGCCATGCCAAGGATTTTTACGCCCGAAAAAATCCATCGCCCTTCGCCGGGCTTGAACCCGCCGCCTTGGGAACTGGAGGCTAGCACGGTACCACTAGTCCACGGAGGACGACACTAACTAACAGTAATAAGGTATGTGAATCCAATGATAGTCCAAGAAACTTTTATGGAAAAAATGGATTCAAATGGTCAGCTAAAGAAGCTCTTCCTTCATCTAGAGCAAGATAACACAACATTATCGTGCAGCTTCCTGGCGTACGTCGCCGAGCACGAGTGAAAGATGGAGCTACTCCAAGCGAGGCGTGGAATTTTCTCGTTACAGATACAATGTTGCAAGATGTAGTAAAGTGGACAGATACAAACATTAGAAAATAAGGACGGAAACACAAGGATAATTACTATGCTCACGAAACCGATTTAGTGGAGCTGAAGGCATTCATTGTTCTTTTGCTATATACTGCAATGTTCAAATTTAATTACGAGGATTTAAGGCTTTTGTTTGCTACAGATGGAACCGGCAGAGATATATTCCGGTGTGTATCATCCAAGAACCTGTTTGCATTTTTACTAGGGTGCCTCAGATTCGACAACCCATGTGACAGAGAAGAGAGGGAAAAAATTGTGCGCCAGCTCCGGTTACAGATATTTTTGCACATTTTATACAGAATTGCCAGGAAGCGTACACTATAGGAAGCTGTGCCAGTGTGGATGAAATGTTGGTAGGTTTCCGTGGACGAGGTAAATTTAAAATGTATTTCCCTAAGAAACCTGCCAAATATGGACTTAGGTTCATGTACCTCACTGATGCAAAGAGTGGATATCTTCACAATGCCTACTTATACACTGGGAAGGATGCTGATGCTATAACACTACATATGAGGAACGTAAACTTGTTGAAACCTACACAAGCTGCTATTCAGCTGACAAATCATCTTCAAAATTCCAACAGGAACATCACAGCTGACAATTGGTTTGAATCCATTGAACTGGTGAAAATACTGATGGAAAGAGGTCTGACATTTGTAGCTACTCTGAAGAAAAAAACAAGAAAGAGATGCTGCACGAATTTCTACCACAAAAACTTAGAAACGTGGATTCAGAGCTCTATGGGTTCAGTAATAATATGATACTAATTTCCCATGTACCAAAGAAGAATAAAGTAGTATGTTGATATTCTCCATGTATCACCCTAGAGGCGTAGAGAGTGCAAGCGGTAAGCCAGAGATCAATCATTGCCTACTACAGTAAAACCGAGGATGGTGTTAATTCCCTGGATGCAAAATGTGCTTAGTATAACTGTGGTCGTCGAACTCGCCGATGGCCAATGGCCCTTTGTTACAGAATCATAGACATTAGTGCAGTAAATGCATATGTGATGACGGCCCTTACAAAAACAATCTGCCACTTTCCAGATTAGGTTTCATGAAAATGCCTGCAAAGGAGCTCGTTAGACCATTTATGGAAATGCGAGTTACCAACAAACACCTCAGTATTGAAACTCGAGCCTGCATTAGGAGAGTTTTGGGTGTTCAGGAGGAACTCCCATGCTCTGAAGAGAAATTTGAGAAGCGGAAATTCTGCTATACGTGTCCTTCCAGCAAAATAAGAAAAACTACATACATGTGCCGCTCTTGCAGGAAGCCTATATGTCTGGAATGTACTGTAAAAACTTGCCAAATTGTCACCATACATGAAAATATGTCTGCATTTGCGTATGTTTAATCAGCAATGCAAGGAAGACTTGTAATTATGTGTAATAGAAGTACGTAATAAACAGAACTTATTGAATTTATTTCCTTAATATACTGTTTGTAGTTTTATTGAATAAACTATTTATTCTCAAATTCTTACTTGAATGATATAATTGTGCTCCTGAACTAACAATTTCTATAAGTAAAGAATAAAAAACAGGGTTAAAACCATAACGCATTGGGTTTTTACATATGTATGAAACAATTTCTTAGTTTTTGTCACTTAAAACTATTAACATTTCCAGCTATTCGATTGATTTATTTTGGAAGTTTCAATGTTATAATTCATGTTGTATGTGCTTAAAGGTATTAATAAAAACGTTCAAACATTCCATGGCATTTATTTAACTTCCGTGGTCTCCCAGACCACACCTGGGTAGTTACGCGAGTAATATTATACCTGGGTGACTGAGGGTTAAAATCTGTAACGAAAAGGCAAATAAAAGCAACTGGACATTCAGCATTACTAGCAGAAGAGCGTATGTTTTCTAAGAGGCCTTAAGTTTTGTTGATATGTTGAAAGTCGAGACGTAATCTTTCTCATATAGCCATAGAATTGTTGATGTCAACACATTCATTCCAGACATTCTCGTGATAAAACGCAGTAACTCGCATATTAAAGGGTACTTCCACAGTAGTTGGATGATGTTATCATGCTACTTGATTTTTCCTCCATAGCTCCGCGTTGCCAATACCCAATCAATGGAAGTATATGGTATGTAATTCTTATTTTTATAATTTCGTTTCTACTGCACCACTCCAGAAGTTTATCACTGTTTTGGTTCTTCCCTGCCCTCAGGGCTCATTTGAAGTTACAGCAATACACAGCCGAGTCAAGTCGAGTGTTGTCCTATACAAATTAGTGAAATTAGTGGACTACTTTTAAGTGTCACCGTAATAATCAGTGATAAAGGGTACTCCATCCCTAAGAAAAAAAGGGAATAACGGGGAGAATTGTCTAATGATAAGAAGAAAGTGAGAAAACAGTTGTTTTCGGGAAAATGGTTGCAAGAAGATTTTTTTATGGTTACAACCAGTTAAGGAGGAACAGTACGAAAGCAAAGTGCAGAGCTTGTAATGTTGTTTTGGGAGCAAAATGAAGCGATCTTTTAAAACACAGTGAAAGCCAGAAACACAAGAAGAATCTAAAAGCTGCTGACAGCACAACAATTTTTCAGATATTTAATAAATTGATTTATTTACATTTTACTAATAAATGTACAACGATTGAATTAATTTTAACTTAATTTCTCACTTAATTAAAAGATAAATTACCGCCACTGAAATAAGTCTAAATTACCAACAGTGAGTCTATATTTTTTTCTATGACTTATAATAATGATTCTCGCAATTTTGAACATTTTTCTATTTCAAAATAATAACTTCGTATAATAAAATACGGTACCATCAATTCTTCCATTTCTTGCTTTAAAGATACTGTGTTCCTCTCACGTTAATGTGTCTCTAATAGGGATGAGCAGAAAATAACGTAACGGTTACTTTGTAACGGTTATCTTAATGTAACGATTACCAAAGTAACGAATACGAAGTAACTAGTTATTCAGTAACGGTTATCTTAATGTAACGATTACCAAAGTAACGAATACGAAGTAACTAGTTATTCAGTAACGGTTACAAAGTAACTAGTTACCCAATAACGGTTACCAAAGTAACGAGTACAAAGTAACTAGTTACCTAATAACGGTTATCAAAGTAACGAATACAACTAGTTATCGCGTTAACGGTAACTGAGCCTGGCTGACATCATTCACGCATGTACGCAACATTGGTATTGCTTATCGGGAACTAGTTACCTCAACCAAAGCCATCTCTTAGTTTGCAACTTGAGTCTTCCTCGCCCGGAGATGCAAGTACATACATGTATGTTTATTACAGCACATTGCTTATCGCTTCGAATATAGGTTACAGTCCACAGATGACTGGTCAGTCAGCACTCCGGCAAAAAAGCTGCACGCATGACATTAAGATCACTCACATACGATTATGGTACACGAATTTTTATACATCGCATTGTGAATGAACAATTAACACTGTATAGTAATATGCGCGGGCCGCTAAGCTCAAACAGCGGTACATAAATTTTATCAGTGGTGAATCAAGGTCCAGAATTGCAAAATTTTAGCGTCTACCTTCTAAGATTGCTTAAAGAAACTTGAATTTTCTCCCATTTTCGAATTCGAAAAGCACGTGTGAAGGTGTGTGTTTCTGGTCTTTTGGATTTGTTAACATGGATATTTACGCCTTTACCGTGTATGGCAAAGAACTATGAAAGGCCGACAGATACACGACAGGGTTACAGTATTTCCCGAATCAAACTTCGAAGTTGAAAGGGCTGCCTCATTATCAAACCTACCATAATTGTAAGTTGAATGTTCTTTATTAATATTGTACAACTGCAAGCTTCTGCCCTCGATTTGCATGAATGTAATGATTTTTTTCATTTACTCACGACTGTTACCATCTACACGTGCTAAAAGCGTCGTGGTCGCTGGAACGTATACCTTCGGCGCTCCATCAGGCTGAGGGTCGTGGGTTCGAGTCCCGCCATGGGTATGGGTGTTTGTGTCTATGTGTTGTATATGTGTAACAGTAATTGCAGTAATAATCGTAGAAAGTAAAATAGAGGAAACACGGTAATGATAACCCGGGAAAGACGGGAGAAATAAATAAAGAAAAAAAAATAAACAGAAGAAATTAAATTTAAAAAAAGAAAGAAATAAAAAAGAGGCGCACTTAGGGCGCGAATAGTTTAGCCAATAGGGAGGAGGCTGTATATGAACTAGTATATACACCACCTCAAGAAAGCTTTTGTCTGCACTTTAAGAAATTCTAGCAGCCAAATTAATGGACGGAAAAACATTGTATTTTTTTACATAACGATCAAGTGGTAATACAGTTTACCTGTTGTGGCGGTTCTTTCAGATCGTTTATTGTATCAGTTTTCTAGTTTTTTTAAAAATATACCAAAATTGCAACTTTTTTGTACGTGGTATTTTTAAAATTATCTTTCATGCATTGGGTAGAGCACTTTTATTTTGTACATACATCCACACACTTTCAACGACATGTGACTTAAACTGATGGAGAAATAAATTCGTGAAGCCCCGAAAAGTGAGTCGAAAATGAGGAATTAAGGCAAAAACATTGAAAATTCCCAATTTGACATTTTATTCCTCCGTCCTATTTCCACCGTAAAATCAAGTAATACACACGCGCGCACACACACACACACACACACACACACACACACACACACAAATTGCTCCACTCAAAGCATGTAAGATAGTTTTGAAAACACCACGTACAAAAAGTTGCAATTTTGGCATATTTTAAAAAAATTATAAAAACGGATAAAATGAACGATCTGAAAAACCGCCAAAACTCATAAACTGTATTAGCATTTGATCTTTATGTAAAAAAGTAATAGATTTTCCTTCCATTAATTTGGCTGCCATAATTTTTTAAAGTGCAGACGAATACTTTCTTGAGGGGTTGTATGTAGTACGTATGTATGTGCAAGAATGTAGAAGTAAGTGCGAATGCATTTTGCGATTTTAAACCACCGTAGTAATCACTGTGTTGACACAGCTGGAGAAACTTCTTTTTTGATTGCATCAAATAACAAAGTAGGTCTGTATAGACATCGTTCATATTGAAACGTAGTTACAGCTAATCGTTACTGGTAACCGTTAATGTAATGTAACTGGGAACGTGATAACCATGAAAACAAAGAACTTGATCGTTATTAGTAACCGTTACATGTAAGCGTTAACGCATTATAATTGTGACAATTATAACCGTTACTCGAAAATAACAGTTTGTCACACTCCTAGTCTGTAAGGAATGTGTTGACATCAACAATTCTATAGCTATCTGAAAAAAATTACGTCTCTACTTTCAACTTATCAAGGCTTAAGACCTCTTAGAAACCTTACGCTCATGTGCTGGCAATGCTGAATGGACACTTCCTTTTGTTTGCTTTCTCGTCACAGATTTTAACAACGTTAGCAACTGTTTCTCGGGCTTGACTGTGTAGAGTTCTTCCTTTCTTACTGGGCATTGCAAATAGCCTTATAAATTACTAGAAAACACACACTGCTCCAAGTGAAACACGCTGGAGTGCTAACGTTGCGCGATGTTTTTAATGTATATAGTAGATCTATTTATATATCATCGAGAGCTGCCACGTGGTACTGTCCCCCTCTCACTCTTCCGGAGAGAAGAGCACCCCGCAAATGTTTTCTCGTCAGAGGTTTACAGTATTTCTCACAGTAAAAGAAGACAAGTGTTACAGTTGCTGACATAAGATTTAGTTTGTTAGTTGCCGCCCAGAATTTCAGTTTCAACTCCGTTCAGCATACTGTTGAAGTGTCTAAATTTAACTTTAAAGATTCAGCAATTGACAAAAATGTTAGTCAAGACCGCACTAAATGTACAAGTGATGTTCAGAATGTTCTTTCTTCAAAAATCAAGGATGATTTAAGTAAAGAACTGAAAGATAATGAATATTCTACCCTCGTAGATGAGGGTACAGCTATCAGTAATAGATATTCATAACGAGGAAATCAAAACCCAACTACATTGGTAGTGATGAAGGTACTGCAAAGGTGCTCTACAATTTTTTCGAAACTTACCTAACAAATGCAGCTGTCAGTGTAGAATTTGTCGTGGTTTTTTTTCCCTGACAATACCAGTGCTATCTTAAGCAACAATGTGTCGTTTAAAACGTATCTTCTTAATAACAATCCACAAATATTCGTTAATGATTATGTATGTCATTCAGCGCATCTAGTACTGTTGGACAACTAGAAGGCGAGCGGGGCCTCAGAGGCGAGCGGGGTTCTGTAACTGTTTATCTGCTCACGTACTGTCGATTGTTTACTATGAAATGTGTGTATTACTGGCGCAAAACTTCTGGAATCGTGACCTTGATTGCCAACCCAGCTGCCGAGCCTAGGAATGGTTTATGTTTAGCTTAATCAACGAAAGCGATATAATACCTTTGCTTACTCACAGTGCGTAACACATACAGTCTGCATAAAAAGTGTCCGCATCTTGTAATTTCAGAGAAATCAGTACGTAAATAGTGCTTATTTTATATTTGTGATACTTATAACCATGGCTCCTACGTTTTCACAGTTAAATGGTAAGGTATTACGTATTCAAAACAGGGAAATAATTGCAAATGTCCTCGACTTCATGAAGCAAGAAGCAGAGATGAAGAAAGAAAATATATGTTTACCCGAGTTCCACAAAAGCCTTAAGAGAGTGAAAGAAAGAGTAGCCAAAGCAACTGTTGTTTCACTGAGTTCCGTTTCCAGATTTATCAAAGATAAGAAAAACCATATGGATGAAAGAGTACCATTTGACACACCTGTGAAGAAACATAAGCTCCCTAAACGTATTACAGAAATAGACGATTTCGACAAATGCGTCATTCGGTGCACGATTCACAATTTCTGTGTGGAAGAAAAAACTGTGCCAACAATAAGCAGATTGCTCATCAATCTGAAAGATGTCATAAATTTTCAAGGTGGTGCTACAAGTATCAAATCCCGGCTATGACACTGAATTTTGCAGTCTGATACTAACTTTCCAAATGACTATAATTTTATATGTACTTATATCAGCATAAATTTTCAAGATGCTGCTACAAATCTCAGAAAAAATTATAAAAGATTTAGGGTTTAAGTGGAAGAAAACGAAACCAAATAGATTTCTAATAGAAAAGCACGACATACGATCTCAGCTGGAAGAGTACCTTACTCAGAGGTACAAATTAGAGGGTCAAACTATAATGTATGAAGATGAGTCGTACATACACAGCAGTCATACAACATCTAAAAGTTGAAGTGAAGATAGCGAATTAGGTTTTCAGGTACCTGTTGCCAAAGGGCAAATACTTATTATCGTTCATGCCATTCGTTCCAAATGCCCTTCTTTTAAAAGTCGCAACAAAAAACAGGAGATTTTCATAAAGAAATGAATACAGAAAATTACATGAAGTGAATCAACACCATGTTGATACCTAATACGCCTGCTTCACAATGTGGTAACACTCAAATTGACAAACAACCTACCTCAAATTCCTTGAAAGAAGAAATAAAAACCTGATTGCTTAGGCATAATATAGCTTTTTATGAAAGCATGAGTAAATCAAATATAACTTAGTTAAAGCCAACAAATCCCTTCAGAAGTCATAACTCATAATACTTGGCCAGATATTAATACAACATCGCCATTATGTACTTAGCATGCCACCGTATCACCCAGATCTAAACCCAATCGAATTAATCTGGTTTGATGTCAAAAACTGGGTGGCCTGCAGAAATATCACTTTTAAACTAAAAGATGTGGAGCAGTTATGTCGCCAGCGATTTGCAGAAATTGGAAGGTCAGAATGGGAAAATGTATATCGACATGTTGAATAAATTGAGAATCATTATTTCAAAAAATATGGAATTGCAGAAAATCAATTAGAAAAAATTCTCATCCAGGATAATGGTGCAGAAAGTAGTGACAGCAGTGATGGCGGCAATGATGTGAGTGATTCCGCAGAAGAGGAAGGGCTGTCAGGTGTGGAAGAACTGGAGGCAGATGGTTGACACAGTTTTCATATTAAGGGCATTTTACAGCGGTGGATTTAAATATACTGTATATAACTATAAGTTTTATCGTGTAGTGCAGTGCATAACCGGTGTGCGGATATATTTGACAATGACTGTCCCACGCACTCCTGCAGCATGTAGACGACCGGTCACCACCTGATCTGGTATGTAACTCGCTTCATAGCTGTCATTAAGATTTTCACGTGTCTAGAACTGTTGCGCCAGTTATATGTGTGCAAATGAACCACCCATGCTGCCAGATCTGATACTAGTAGAACAGCAACCGCCGTAATAGGTGTGAACGCATTGGCTCTTACCATGGGTGAGTACTTGACAACATCGTGTAGTAGTTTATAACCTCCTAACATGCTTATCGTATCCACACAGCGAGCGTAAATATGATACGGACGCAGGAAAGTGTTGATGTTACACATTCCTCTCGCTTGCCTTCTTCTCGTGGTCTATCAGTAGTTGTAGCAGCATCGCAAGAAATTCCTGACTGTTGAAGCATTGTTGCAAAACGTGACAAGTTAATTTTCTCGTTCCCCTAAAAGGCAGAATATCCTGAAAGGATTTTAAAAAGTTTGTGCATGCTTCTGAACTAAATATGTTATGTTCCAGTCAAACAAGATGGCTGGCATTATCAAACTGTGTTAATCGTGTTCTTCAACAATGGAATGTTCATTTTGAGTTGTTTAGAGTGGCTGCTTTGAAGACAAAAATCCAATAGGTACTATGAGTTTTTTACTTTCTCTACTACGTATAGTAAGTAGGGGAAGCGTTGCATTCCACCCAAAAATTCGATACCGAGATTTCACCGGAAATACATGTTTTGAGACCCCCTGAATCCAAAAAAAGCATTTTTTAACTTCAGAATCTTTATCTGAAGGCATATTTTTAATTTTTAATTGTGTTTTGGCAATTTTTAATCAGTTCGATGCAATTTTCCAGTCTCAGAATGTTCTAGTGCAAGATTTGTATTGCGAAAGTAGGAGATTTATTAGAATTGTGATAGTGAATTTTCTAAAATCTTCATGTTTCTCAAATGATGAAAAGTTGCATAAATTAAATGCTTTTGATCCTCATGTCTTGCTCCCAATAAAAAGGTAATTGTTTGTCAGGACACCATTGAATTGCTAACGGGATGCAATGAGAGGAACAAAGAACAGTTCAAGCTTGTCTGTGTTAAGTTTTATCAGAATGTGTGAGTGAATCAAACAGAAGGTTCACAGTCAACAACAAGCTTTTTGGGAATATGTCATTCGTTATTCTGAGCAATGCTTTGGCCCAAGATGCACATACAAAGTACGATGTATCAGGACTTGCAAATAAATAGTTACGAAAATTAACAGTAAGCAAACACCACAAGAATTTCAGAATCTAAATAGTTGTTTTTCTGAAGAAGAACAAGAAAAGTGAAGTAAACCTAACGGTACCCCTGCATTCTGGTGCAGAGCAGGGGAAATAAAAGGTTTTGAAGGGAAGTATGTCTTCTCAAATGTTTCAAAGTTACCATTGCTTGCGTTGTCACATGGAAACGCTGTTGTGGAAAGAGTGTTTTCCATGATGACTGACATTAAGTCCAAAAAAAAAGGAACAAGCTTAAACCTCAAACTCTGAGCGACCTCCTAAGAGTAAAAATTGATCTTCAAAACAAAGACAATTGCTGCATTTCATATCCAATAACTGACGAGCATGTATATATATTTGGGAAATCCATGTACAATTTTTCAAAGAGTGCTACAGTGACAACAGAATCTTCCGACAGTGATGACTCTTAAAATACTGTAGATACCTGAGCAGATACCCCTTCAGTTATTTTTAGTGATAGTTATTAATCTAGTTTAATATATTTTAATTAAGCCCCTTAATAGACTTTACTCAAGTGCAACAGTAGCAGCAACAACAACAAGAACAACATCACCACGATTAATCCGTCGTCTTGGTCATCTGTCACCTCATAAAGCTGTTATTATAATTTTTTATAATAATTATATCTGTTTTTGTAGCGGAAATTCCCTCGGCTGTAACGAGATAAACTGTTTTCGGTTGACACTTGATGCCTACAGCAAAAGTGCGAATTTCTCTCATGGCTTTTCTCCTGGTTGGAGATCAGTATTGAATAGCATGTGCCTTTGTTGCTGGATATTGACAAATGCGAAATAAGTTACCGAATTTAGTTATAGCTCATATGATATGTGACCGCTGTCGTATGAAGGCAAATAAAATGACTAATGTAGAAGAAGCCGAAACAGAGTATGAAGAGAAAAATCAATTGAAGAGTACGAAACAAACAACATCAAGGATGTTAATGAGTTTGCAAAAAATAAGCCATGATGACGAAAGTGAAACTAGCAGTTTTGAGGTTTAATACGGAAAATGGTTTTTCACAAGTCCCTCTTCAAACTATTATCAAGACCAGGGTCCCCAAGTCGAATCAAGGTCGCTTTAGGGCGTGCAGGGCTGTTTACAGCCCTCTTGTGGGCAGCACAGTTACTCACTCCAGTCTATCAGTGGTGGTGTAATGCAATGTGTTGTTTCGTAGTTGTGATGGCTGCTTTATCAGAGTTGGGAAGCCGATCGTCTACACCTACGCCTACAAGTTTTCGAGAAATCTGGGAAGAAACCTTCCTGTTCATACAGGAACACGGCGTCGCAGAGCGTGTTGTGTGTTACAAAATATTGAACAAGGTAACTAAATGTAATCTGCAATGGCATTACTGATGTCACTCGAATGATTTTGATAAATAGGAAGACAGTGAACGCGCTTGTGTTGTTGGAAACCTGAAACGCAAAATGCAAAATAATAATGGAAATGATTGCGCCAGTGTTGTTAGAGTGAGCTATAAAATAGCTTTACGCTTTGGCAGGAACATTAGACCTTTCAACGAAGGTGAGATGGCAAAACAATATTTAATTAATGCAGCTGAAGAATTAAGTCCAGAGCATTTACACAGTTATCAATCAGTCAGCTTATCGTCCCCTACAATAACACGTCGTGTGCAGGACCTTTCAGGCGATATTCGGAGTCAGTTTTCTGAAATAGCTCAAACGTTTTCTATTGCAGTAGATGAGAATAATGGCATAATCGACGCTGCACAACTTGCCATTTACATCAGAGGTGTGACAAAAGATCTTCAAATACGGGAGGAACTATTAGATATTCTAATTCCAGGTGAAAGATAGTTCTAGGTAGAGCCCACCTTTCACCGAGCTAATGAGCAGGGAACTGGTAGCAGCAAGCAGAAATAGAAAGAGACACATAGAGAAAGGAAAGAGACGGAGATATTGAATCTGCTTCCGGGTGCGTCACTAGAACACGTATGCGAAATCTTTTGGAGTAGAATATTCTCATACATAATAAGGTAACGCCGTCTGAGGACCAATTAGAAATGTCGTTACATTTTGAGGCGCGGAGGTAAGCGTCACTAGGCTTAGGTATAAAAAGGGGAAGAAAGCCCCAGATTTTCACTGTCTTATAGAATCTCGTCGACGCACAGTGATACTCTCTGGATGACAAATGCACGCCTGTGCATATGGGTGGAAAGACGTGTGCAGTTAGACTAGGCTCCTAATTTATTATAATGGTGGGAATTGTTATAATGGGAAAAGCTAGCCGCCCATAAATATTTTTTGGATAATAAACCACATTCTTAAGGGAAATTCAGTGTATTTTAATTTGCCTCACCTACGGAAACCCTGAAACCCGTGAAATTAGTTAGGTAATTATTAGGATGGAAGAAAACAGGAGCCGACGAGCAGCAATAGCCGGAGAACAGGAACACTGCAGCAGAGGGCATCAACCAGAGGAATAACGTTTTCCAGCTACAATTGTTGCACAACGCATTCCCACTACATCTGGTAAAAGAGATGATTATTGTAAAGGAGTTACTTTGGCCGGCTGAGGTAGAAGATGGATATCTCAGGGAGTGTGGACGGAGAGAAATAAAAGAAGTGTTCTCCTTCGTTTTGCCCTTTATGCGTTAAATCCTCACAACAATACTCAACACTTGTTGCTGTCGGATTTTCCTTCACACAAGATCTAACATCTGAATCCGCCTACAATTTCTGCGTGCTATAATTGCTTTCCCTTCCTTAATTCCGCTTCCTCATAATGTAACATAGTTAATGAACGCTTTAATTCAACATAAGATTTGCTCGCACATTTCTGATGCCGTGTGACGCAGCCTCTCCTGACAAATGAACGACACGAAGTAACGAAGTTACCTCTGTCTGATACTCTGCTCGGCTCATGCGTCTAGTTCCCGAGGTCGCGGGTTCAAACCCGGCGGAGGGCGATGGATTTTTTCGGGCGTAAAAATGCTTAGCATGGCTTCCTTCGGAAGAGAAGTAAAGACGGTGGTCCCGTGTCCTAGATTTATGGCACGTAAAAGAACCTCAAGCCTGATAAAGAGGCCTCTGAGCAAAATTACGGTCTTTCACGCCCAATATAGAATGGGACGCTAAGGACCACAGCAGTTAAAGAGCGTCCATAAATAAAACTCAATTTAATTAGTTTAATTTATCATAGATAAATTCCTATTTCAGACCCCTATTCTATTTGAGCACAGGCCTTCTTTAGGCACGTGATTTTTCTAAGTTCCTATCTGCTATCTCGATGACTTTCTTTTTTCTTCTATTGGCATACGATCGCCTTGTCTAGCGTCTGATATTACTGTATTGTTAATGCTTCGTTACGTTTTATTCTCGCCTGAATACTCATGGGATTCCCGAATATTGTCTGATTTCGCTACCCTGGCCTTTGGATTTTCTTTCCACATTACACGTATACCTATTTTGTCTGTTAACAGGTTCTTAATGACCTAGGCATCGTGGTTGTCGTCGAAGCTGGCTAACTGTGCACATTTTCATCGTCCATTTATCCTTGCAGAATTACTTTGTTACATATGTTTTACTATTTATTTAATTTTCTTCATATCAATTCCCTTATTTCTTACATTCTATTCTCTTTCCTTATTTTGTAATGGTTTTATTTTCATGTTCCCTTTCTCTCCCCCTTACTTATTTCTTGATTTATTGCGTTGAATTTTATTTGTTTATTTATCTTTTAGTTGTTTATCTCACCTTCGCTACTTTTTCTAGTAATTATTCCTGTGATTATTATTATAATATTATTAGTATCATTATTAGTATTTATTCCCCTTTCGGCAGATGTTCCAGCTCCACAGTGAATCATTCTCCGTGGTGTAGTGATAAAATTACCGGTCTTTCACGTCCAATATAGAATGGGACGCTAAGGACCACAGCAGTTAAAGAGCGTCCATAAATAAATAAATAAATAAAAAAAACTCCACAGTGAAAACTGAACTAGATCATATTAATGAAGAACATGAAAACTGGAGTAGATCACATTAGTGAAGTGGCAGTGAAAACTGAAGCAAACCACATTAGTGAAGTGACAGTGAAAACTGAACAGTAACACTGGTGTCGGAAGTGGGATATAAGAGCCGAGATGGAGGGAATGCTTCAAAATTAATGGCCAGAATGGAGAAGATGGAGTACGGAAATGAAATCTGAAATGGAGAAAATGGAGACGAAAATGGAATCCGGAATGGATAAGATGGGAATTGAAATGAACAATGTTAAGGAAGAAACGAGGAGCGAAAGGGAGAAAATGTAATCCGAATTTGCTGTGACATTGAGAGCGAAATGGAGAAAATTAATTCCGAACTCGGTTTTGACATTGACTCTGTAAAATCTGAGATAAACGCTACGGTGAAAAACTTAAAGATGACATCGCTTAAAAACTAAAGTAATCGCATTAGTGAAGTGACAGTGAAAACTGGACAGTCACAGTATCTTAAAAGGGCTTAAGACAGAGGCAGCCAATACTAGGCCTGCGGGCCTTTTGAATGGCCCGCCGATAGTTCAAGATCCAATGTGAACCTATTTGTCATTACAAACTCTTTCTTTTTCGAATCTGAAAACAGTAACATAGATTTATTCATAGACCCATTTAGCATTTCAGAGTCTGGGATTTATAAATACTCCCTATCCTTGGAAATGAAAATAATAAATTTCCAAAACCACTCAGAACTGTGAGCTAAATTTAAAGAACATTGTAGATCATCTACATCTCTTAATTTTAACTGAACTTTGGAAATATGTCTTGCTCTAAGGCTCATATGCAGATTTGACTCCACATACATTTGTGAGAAAATTTTTTCTGCCACGAATGTTAAGAATAAATAACGTTCAACTATTACAGATAGACAGCTTGCTAATATACTTGTTCTGTGCCCATAAATAATTACGCCTAATATTGAGAAATTGGTAAATGTAAAGCAAGTTGAAAAATCACATTAACATCACAGGTCTTCAAAATTCATTGAAATGTTCTTATTAAATAGTGTAATAAAGAGTATTTTTATTATAATTCAATGTTTCCTTTTACTATAATGTTAAAAAATGTGTAAAATTGCGCGATGTTTCTTCAAAATAAAAGTGAATAATGCGAATAACGGAATGACTTTTAAAACATAGTGTTTTATATGTCGGCATACAGCTACACATAAAACATAGTGTTTTATATGTCGGCCTACAGCTACACTTACCTGAATACTTTACTTATATAATACCTACTTTAGTTCAGACTCAAAAGTTATTAATATTAATTGTTGGCCCTTCAAAAACTTCTGTCAATTTACTGGACCAAGCTCAAAATAGGCTGGCCAACCCTGACTTAAGATATGCTGGATCTAACATCAGCGCTTCCATTATTATCGTTAGCTATCGTAAAGTAGTTTGGTTCATTTAATGTCTACAACTGCTGGTGTGTATTGGCAACAATGTGTTTATTTTCCATTGTTGACTATGGAATCAGTAATACTACTCATACGGTTACATTATTACATTACATTTTATGTAACACGGTTAGCACGGGAAGGAAATGGTTGAACTTACTCTATTAAAAGGTAATACGTTTTGAAACAGTACAACAAAAAATAAAGGTTGAAATTAATACTTGTTCTATTATTTTGTGTTTTTTCCTTTCTCCTATAAAATCAACAAAACGTGACGTAAGTACAATGGCCTTCAGGTACGGAACTCGTTTCGCATTTGCTGTGTTCAATATTGCTGGAGGTACTCATGTAAAAAGTACAAGTTAAATATTAGTTCGCTGACATCGTCTTACCAGAGCAACTTCCTCAAGCCTCATCCTACTTGTGGGCGTATATCTATGATTGAAAGGCATAACATCTCAACCTCGGCCTTTTCGAAAATGTCGTTTTTAATGTGAATAGAAAGGTCTCATTTAAGAGTTACATCCTAGCAAAACGTCATAAAGGAATTTCCTCTCTAGTAGTAGTAAAACACCAATGTGCTTTGTCTTAAAAACCTAACAGTTAATTTAATAGCCAACCAAATAGCTTAAAATCACGCAGTTCAGCATATCTGTGGCATGTACTGTTCCAAATTGGCGCATAAGAATAAATGTACCTCTTATGAGTGGAATAAGCCCTGTCCCACCAATCATGAACCCGCTAACTTCATGACCTATTATCTCAGATACTATTTAAGATATCAGATTGAAACTTTTGCCAAATGTATATGCTTGCCTTCTATGTTCACTGGTCCATTATTACACAAATGTTCATTCTTAAGGAAGATAAGAGTTTGGCTTGACTATACATTTTTTATTAAAATTCAAAACATAACCAACCATCTTCTGATCAGACGAGTCCTTTATATAGTAAAATATTCACAGAAAAAAATTGTTCAAAGTAAAAGTGGAGGAGAAATATTCACATATTTTTGCAAAGAAAGAAACCATCTAGCTTGGTGGATATACGGAATTTGCCATATTTAGCAGCATGGTCACGATGGGTAGATCAAAACTTCTAAAAGATTAGCTAAGGCTTACATGTCTACTCCAAAGAGTACTCAGAATACAGCATGACACATGAAGTACAAATTTTAAGAATATATTTAAAATACTAGTAATGAGCCAAAATTATAGAATGTATACGAAACTAAAAAGTAAACTCCAATTTATAAGACTATGAAGGAATCATTTTTTTGCAATTTTTGCCATTTAATCTCGCCTTAGGATAATGATTTCGAGAATAACCGTGCACAGCGCACTTAAAATTATTAATTATTTATACAACCTGTATGGCTAGAGGTATCTAAATCTGCATAAATATCTTACTTGTGTTTAAAATGAGTCATTTTTGTGTTATCTATTGCACATTGTCATAAATCTTTATATAAAAATACTGAGGCGAGTTATCTGTTCTGTTGAGTGATGACTGCGGCAGTAATAGAATCTGGATTCTCTACCTCTAGTTCTCCGTTGCTGAAGTCCGGTTTGGGGGTCCCTTCATCGGCTGTGATGTTCTGCTCGTGCTTTTTCCTCGTAATACTGCCTCGAGTAGTTGCTAGTTTAAGTACAGAGTTCTGGATTATAGGGTGAGCATGGATTCTGGTTCCTTGATAAAGGATGTCATAGATCTACAAGGGTGTGATGGACCAAGAATTTAGGAATGGTTTCACTTAACTCACACTGTCATGAACTTAAACACAAATTCTAATCAAGGAAACTCATCTTTTATGCTGTTACTTTACTGTGCACACTTTGCTTTCCGTCCTCGCGCACCCAATCGCGTACTATTTCGCATTCTTGACTAGGGCGGCGGAAATAATTCAGAATTTTATTTCTAACACGTTGAAAATATACATTCTTCGCGACATAAATACTGAAAACGTCGGCGTATTTTATTATTGCGTCTACATGTTGTTCAACACTTTGTAACTTTTCCCGGCAAATTTTTCACCTTGGGCATAGCACGCTTGCTTAGACGAGGGTCCTTTTAGAAATGCTCCCAATCTTCGGTTTTACTCGATATTTAAAGAAATCGTCTCTTAAATCTCTCCGTTCCCTTAATGGATAAAATGTTCGAGCTCTTCAACGCGTCTAATTCTTACGTAGGTCTGTTCTGCACACTTATTGACTAATCCTAACATCACATTACTTATTTTTAACATGGCGATGGTTATTCCCCGAAATATGTACTGGATCTTTCCTCCGTCTTTAACTTGGTCTCGGCGAGTTATTGATCAACGGTATAAACGATTTCTACCCTCTTGCAAGTTTACAAAAGATTCTCTTGCTAGCTAGCACCATAAAACGTGAACTTTCCTCGCTGGATGCAACTTTTCTGTACAGTTTGTGTAAATCGTTGTGACAGTCCCCCACTCCTGAAGCACATATGCGCACTAGCACTTACCAGTCCACTTGCATAATAAGAGGTGGGGATCAGTGTTCCAACTGCTGCGAGCTCAAATGCAAGGTAACCTTACACATTTGTTTACAATGCGCTGTGTATGTGGTTGCCTCCGAGTTTTGATATCACTTGCTCCCCACCACTCTCACCACTACTCCTCATTTCTCCTCTCTTGCGCATATGAAGTGTCACGACAATTTACACAAGCTGTACTCAAAACTTGGTGACTCCGGACAGTTTCCCAGTGTTAGCTTACAAATATATACACTTTCATTTAATTTTAATACCTTGTATAACAGTTTTAACTCATAACTTAATAAAATTAGCATTAAAAGATTATAATTATTGTGATGGACAATCTACTGTATAAATATTTACATATATCTGTCACCTGACACGTAATTAGGCACATCATTATCTACGAAGCGAAATTACAGTCTCAATACGTAACAATACTTTGGTTGTATTTGAAACGGTATTATTTGTCACTCATGAGGTTATCTATTAACATATTCTTGTAATACCGTTTATTATGTTTTATCAATTATTTATGTCATCCGTTATCAATAAGAGAAGTTTATATACACTTTTGTACAAGACAGAACTGTTAGGAATACTTCCACCACGAAAAGTTTCTTTTCCTACGCAGCAGTTAAGGAGAAAGTCGCTGCAGACATTCGATACAAAGGACTTTTGTATTCTGTAAGAGCAAGAAAGACCTAAGCTAGGACACCAGGTTTTTCACCCAAAAGTAAGGAAGAAGGTTAATTTTCTATTTTGTTAAGTAGTGTGACTATGGTTCAATAAATCAGATTTGAGTAAGTAGCGCTCCAAATCTTCAAAAGTTGGAAAGCGTGGCTACAAACAGCCAATGAAAAAATTCATAATTAAATAAGTGCGCCAAGTTGTAATACTATATAAACCCCAAGTTAGACAAATAGTCACGTCAGTTCGTCATTAGCTTCATAGTTAAATCCACGTCGGTCGTGATAATGTAAGCGCGCTGAAATGTAAAGTCTGTATTACTTGTTTGATAAGTAAACCGCGCTATATTGCAGAAAAGGATTAATTCATAATCTTTATGTGTGGATGTTTTTCCCTGGTAGAAACGTAACTTGTAATACCTAAGTGTAAATCTTCATCTATTAGTTTGCAAGTGTTCACTGTGAATATTAATTGAGACACAATAAATTTACGTCGCTTCATAATTAAATTTTATGGTGTAATCATTTCGTAAACTAGCTCTTGTGTTACGACGACCCTGGATCTCCATTGCCTCTCATTGCTTTAACCAGCTGGCAGCCGAGGCATCATCATCCAATTAGTACAGCATCTTCGTCTCCCAGATTCTTCCGCCACGACGGAGATGCGACGACGAGGAGGGAGAGAGAGAGAGAGAGTACGGGAGAGCAGCCGATTAATCAAGGTAACCAAGGTAACGTAAAAAGATTACACCAATATAGCACACGGAAGTCGCATATTCATGGGTCCTTTTCAGCCATCACCTCTTGTGCAGTTAGGTATTAGATGAAAATAGGGTTGCCACCTTGAAGAAATCGAAAGTCGGGACACTTAAAGCGGGCGGGATTCCATTTTACATATTAAACTATAAATACTTTGAAGTAGAATATTTGTTGGTAGTTGGAAGATGCTTCATGTTTATCTGCCCCACGTATGGGAGCCAATTTGTCGCGCTCACTTCGTGTTATCTTATTGCTGAGCGCCTGTTATTGTTTTATTATTTTGAATTTTGGGTTCATTGTGCTCCGGATATCTATTATTATTATTATTCAGTCGAGCAAATCTCTTGAACAGGGTGTGTAAACAGAAAGGATTTGTTACTGAAAGATAACACTTATAAAAGAATTTGTTTTTACACTTTTATTACCATCACAGTTAATTAATTTCACATATTGACTCTTGATACACGCCCGACTGAAACTGTTATATTTTCTAATATCACTATAATCACTTATTTGCTGCACATTATTAATTCGCGTATTTCACATTTATAACTAACTTTACAACGCGAGAGATTCTGTAGAATTGCGCGACGTATAACCTTTGTATGATTCTGTTGGACTGAACGACGTATTACCCGCGAATCCTTCTGTTGGACAGAACGAAACCTGTGCTGTGTGCGTCAGATGGCAGGTTGAGGGCAACCCGATGGTGTGCTTAGGCGTGTACCTTCCCTAATTAGGGCTTTACCACGTAGTGACGGGATATGGGGGTTACAGGATGGCGGTTGTTCTTTAGGTAGGGGGAGAGAAAGGAGGTAACAAAGTTTGTTCCTCAACGGTAGCCGGTCATGGTGCAACTACCCTTGTGCACCGCTGGTGGTATGAATTTTGTAATTATAAACATGTTGGGATTTTAATTTTGAAGTCCAAGCTACTCTTGAATGGATTGTATTGGAGTTCAGCTTTAGCTGCTGTTGGAATTACTCCGCTGTTACCGGATATGCCCGCAAGCCATGCGGGGAAGCCGGTGATGCCTCAAGCGGCGTGTTCTGGGGTCATAATCCCCAAGAGACCTAACTAGGGCGCTCTGATGGTATGGCAACTGGTCGTAAAATTTTGCGGCCCGGCGCCTAATTTCATCCTCCACGTAAGGAAGAGATGAGGCTTCGTGAAGCAGTCTCACGGGAAAGGAGCGGTTTACACAATAGATGGCCCGAAGGCACCTATTCTGTACCCGTTGTAGGAGCAGCAGGTTGGAATCTGCGGCCATGCCCCAGATCTCGCAGGCATAAAGCAGGAAGGGGATTATCAGCGCCCGAAAAAGGTGTAACTTTAAAGGGACAGGCATCTCAGACCCCAGCATCGGGTACAATGAAGCCGCAGCCCCATGTCCCCGACGCGCGACGTCCCCGACGTGTCCCCGAAAAGTTAGACCCTTATCTAACTTAACCCCCAGGTAGGAGATGGCATTTGTCCATTCTATCCTTCTTCCGAGATAGCTGAATGTGGGGAAGATTGCGGGAAAGCGGCGCTTGGTGAAGAGAATGGCGTGGCTTTTTGCCGGATTGATGGATAATCGCCAACGCCTGCACCACTCTTGGAGGAGGCGGAGGTGTCTCTGAATGGGGTTGAAGGCTCTGTTTGGCTGTTTACTTGTACAATACAGGAGCACGTCATCAGCGTACTGTGCCATGTTGACGTGCTGCTCTGTGGGTAGATCGGCCACATATACACTAAAAAGTGTGGGGGATAGAACAGAACCTTCGGGGACTCCGCCTCGTATTGGCCTTAGTGTAGATTTGTGTCCCGCTACCGAAACAACAAAAGTGCGGTGTTTTAGATATGTGTGTAGCAGGTGTATTAAGTGTGTAGGGAGCTCCAGTTGGATGAGCTTTTTGAGGAGTCCCGCATGCCAGGTCGTCGAGAAGGCCTTCTCGACATCCAGTGAAACTGCGGCGGTGTAAGCCCTGTCCTGGAAGCCCAGGGCAGCCGCTTCCACCACGCGCAGCAATTGCTGGGAGGTCGAGTGCCCAGGACGGAAGCCGAACTGATGTGGTGGGATGGCTCGAATGTCCCCTAAGGTGGGAGACAAGCGGTTAAGAATGGTCCTTTCAAACACTTTTGAAAGGACAGAGAGGAGGCTAATGGATCTGTAATTGGCAGGATGTACCGGATCTTTCCCCGGCTTCAATATGCAGATAACCCGAGCCTCTCTCCACTCGCGTGGAAAGTGACTTAGGGCGAAGCACATATTGAAGACCCTGGTGAGAAAGAGCACGGCCCGGAAGGGAAGGCGTCGTAGCATGGCGGGTGTAAGCCCGTCAGGCCCCGGTGCCCTTTTGGGGTTGAGACGCCGGAGTGCGCCTTGGATTTCTGAAGGTCTTATGACGGGATATCGATCCGCATCGTCGGGGGGACGTCGAAGGAATCGGCGTACCTCCCTCCGAGTACGTTCGGAAAAAGCATCGTCCTGGGGGTCATCTCGAGGCCTCATGGTCCTCTCAAGGTAGTCGGCAAACACATTTGCTTTGGCTTGGGGGAGGTAAGCCAGGCCTTGGGTGCCGTGGAGAGGGGAGGAGTATTGATCTCTGCGGTTGCGGAGGTGTTTGGCAATCCTCCACACGTCGCCATCTTCGAGGTTCATACGGTTCATTGTCTCCTTCCACGCTTGCACTCTGTGCTCGCGTAGTCGGCGACGGACCTCCCGGCAAAGGCGCCTATGAAGCCCTCGATTATGTGGCGTGCGGTGACGCTGGTAGAGTCTGCGTGCCGCCCAGGAGCGGCGGATAAGCAGGTGGAGTTCAAGAGGAAGGACGTCAGGGTGCAAGGGTGCTGGGGTGTTGACAGTGAGGTTATGGACCGTTCGTACCACGATGGAAGTGAAGGAGGAGACAGCCGCCTCCAGGGTTGGGACGTCTACGATTCTCGGGTTGGGTGGAAGGGATTCGTTGAGGCAAACCTTGACGCATTCCCAGTCGACCTCCCGGTGTTGAACCGCGACGCCGTGACTGGCAACCTGGGTGTTAACCTCGGCTAACACAGGATTGTGGTCTGAGTGTAGCGCGTTGATTGATGTGAGTGAGATATGAAAGGGGAAATGCTTGATGATCGCGAAGTCGATAACAGTAGCCCGTCCTCGACCTCGTGGATGATGTGTAGGTTGCCAGGGACCCTCTGCTCTAAGTTGAGGGTCCGCATCTATCATGCGTATAATTTCATTGCCTCGTCCACACGACGGGGGGCAGCAATGCCAACGCATATGTTTGGCATTGAAGTCCCCAGCCATGATAACGTTAGGATGAAGGGCGAGGATGGATAGGTAATCGTTGAGTACGAACAGCCTTCGTGGAGGTTGGTAAACAGACACCACCATGACTTCCGTACCGCCGAGATCAATACAGACGGCCGTGGCCTCCAGGGTTTGAAGTGGCGGGAGAGGGATTGGGCGTTGGACAACATTGTTCCTCACGAGGACCGCTGTGCCACCTCCCCGGCGGCCCAAACGGTCAGTCCTGAGGCAGCTGAAGCCCGGTAGACGGAATCGGGTGTTGGGTTTCAAATGTGTTTCCCCGACTAAAATGAGGTCCAAAGCATATGAGCCAGCAAAGTGCTGGAGCTCATTCCCCTGATCGGCCATTCCACACGCGTTCCAAAACGCGAACCGAAACGAGGTACGTGACCTAGTTCGATTCGCCATTTCGGGCCGTCTGGATGACAGTGGTCAGGAGTGCGAGCCCCTCCATGGCAATTACCATCTTTGCGGCTTGGTCAGATGTTGATAGGAACCTGACCAGCAGATCGCAGATGCGCTGGCCGTAGTTCTGCAGCAGCTGCTGCAACCACCCCAGCACATCCGAAACCTGTGGTGCAGGAGGAGGGGTTGGGGGTCTTCTCGGGAGAGGAGTGGGGGGCTTGGGCAAGGGCGCCAGTCCATTGGTCCCCTTGTCGGCCCTCGACCTACGTGGAAGAGTGGGAGTACCACGCTCACACGAGGTCTGGGATTCCGAGTCCGGTTCTCGCGCTGGACGACGTCTCCTTGTCCTTCTAGGACGGGGAGGTTTTGGGGTGTCTGGAGCTGGTGTTTGCGTCTTGCTGGACGTGGGTTGTGTGGGGGCCCTTGACACCGCAGGTCTACCCGAGGTGCTCTGTAGTGCTGCTGCATAAGAGCGTCGGGAAGCAGGCTGATGTTGCCGTGGCGGAGCCGGAGCTGGCGGGTGCTGCTGTTGTGCTGGGTGGCCTCCCCTGCCTTGGGGGGCTGCTGGTGCAGGTGGTCTCCTTGAGGCTATCACAGCCTTCCTCGTGTGGCACCCGCCGTAACACGCCACATGCTCCCCCTTGCAGTTAGCACAGGTGGGAACCTCGGCGATTGTTCGGGGACAGACCTCTCTTGGATGGGAGCCTCCGCACCTTAAGCAGCGCAGGTTGCGGAAGCAGAAGTGGCTGGAGTGGTTAAACCCCAGGCACCGGTAACACTGTGGGGGACCGCCAGAGCCCTTGGATGGTTCGATGTGAACCCGAAGGTAGCAGATGGTGGTGACACCATATCTTTGCCTCCGGGTCTGCTGACCGCTCCACGACTACTAAAAATAGTGGGAGGGGGGTGGGGCCTTGGCCATTTGGAGCTGGTCTGGTGAGCTGCTTCACCACTCTTGGGGTGATGCCCTGGCGGATGAGGTCGTCCTCGATGTCAGTCACCGAAGTATCCGCTGGCAATCCTCGGATAACCCTGCGAATATTTCGGGCCTTATCCAGGCCGAAGGTAAAATGGGGAATGCCCCTCCTTCCTAGTTGTTTAAGCAGCGTCGAGTAGTCCCCGGCCTGCTTAGCCTGAAAGATGAAGCGGCTTTTGTTCCGCCTCACCGTGCATGACCCGATCAGGGTCGGCATGACTTCCTTCAGGAAGCCTACAGACCCCGCAAAGTCATCCACGATGATTGGTGGAACGTGGCTCCGCTGCCCGGCGTTCTGGGCGGACCCAGAAGCGGCAGGCTGCGCGGACGCTCCTGATTGGCCAGAGGGCACGCCCCCTGCAGCCAATCGGGAAGCACGCTTCCTTTTCCGTGAAACCACTTCACGAAAGTCGTCGTCTTCTCCGGCCGTGGAAAGGCCAGAGGAGCTTGCCTCATCCTCCTCCATGGAGGAGTAGTTTGAATGTTGGGAGCCTAAATTGGCTCGACCATCGTCGGAGCAGCGCTCCGAAATTTTGTCTACTCGGTCAGATAAATCATCGCGAGAGACGCCCTGGTTGGTGGTAAGCTTGGACTGGTCCAAACAACGCACTTTGCCCTTTCCGCTTGCGCGTTCTTGGCTAAGTGCCCTTTTCTTGCCCTCCAGAGCGGCATGTCTCTGGCTTTAGCTTTTTATACTCCCTCAACCCGATATGCCTAAAGATTATAACCGAGCTGCTATTGGTTAATAAAACGCGCCAACATTAGCGTCTATTTTTATATCCAATCAAAATTACGAACACATATGCTCTAGGGAAGATATTCCCTCCATTTCTACAGAAAAGCGCGCTACTCTGACGTCATTTGTTTGTCTCTTATAATTGATAAACAACTCACCCCCTCGTTTCATTGCTATCCGCTCCTATTGTCAGTTTCAGTGAGGCCGTGTAAACTTATTTCCTAACAATGCTTATAATTAACAAACATCTCAAATCATTGTCATACAATAATGCTTATTTACACTATAATCACTCTGGCATTTACAATGTTGTGATATAAAATACTGCCACAACTTTAAATTAAAAAGGAACTACAAATATTATATTAAACATTTCTAAAGGTACTGGTATTAGTTATGTTTACCTTAGTATGCACATGCTGGAACTTATAGACATACCTACTTCTGATGCAGCGGCCTTTAGAAGTTGCTGCTCATGAAGAGCATATTGATGAAATTCGGAATAGCTCATATCCTAGTTGGTTTTAACTAGAAGTTCAGTTTACACGGATTTTACGTGAAGTTTGCTTCTTTCTTCTCTCCACAAGGTTTTCATTTAAGGGAACAAGGTAGTCTGAACACATGGAAATTATACCTCAAGTGGTTAACTTACCACTGCTCTTAAAGTTCTCAATGGTTTTTCCTGAAATTTTTATGAATCATTATTCTATAAATCCTGACAATAATTGCAAGTGGTTGTTTGCATTGATAGCTTATGTAGTTGAGTCCGTAAAAATTATTTTATTGAGCAGAAAAATAATAAAATGTACTCTTAAAACCTGTGAATTCATGTACCTTTTCCTCTGATACTACTTGCAATACAGAATCACACAGTTGCATGCTTGTTCTTAGTATAATCAGCTATCTTCTGAACCTTAATTATTTAGTTTTGCATACCAGTTCACTAGAAATTGAAAAAAAAATTGCAAAGTCAAAAAAGTAAAAATGTGTAAAATTTGCAATGATGTTTCTTTCTTAATATCACTAATATACATCATAAAATTATGATTGTGATTCAGAAAGTTTAATTATGTGTTGTATACATGTTCTGAAAATTTCAGCTCTCATACTTTCTGAGAAAAAGGTACATAAGTATCTAAAAATGTTGTTTTGAGAAAACTGAATTTAAAGTTTGAACATTAAAATTCTGACACACTTCAATACATTCCACTTCAGTTCCTTCATTCCTGGATTGCTTCAGCTTTTCTGATTGCCTTCTTTTGGTCCTGGTCTTTTTTGTTAATTGCTGAACTGCTCGCTGGGCATGATATAGTCGTTCGTAGTTGAAAGGTACAAAAATGTTCTAAAAAGGGGCGTTGCATGTCAGCTTTAAAGAACACAGACTGGCATTTAAATGGTATTTCAATGTCTTAAAAACCTCTTAACCCCCCAAAAGTATATATTTTCTGAAACTGGAAATAATAGATATTTTATTAGTGCCTAAAACAAAAAATGTGATTTTTGACCATTTCAGAGTACCTTGTCCCCTTAAACACTCTCTACACGCGCGTTATAGGTTAAACAGCTGGGGGAGGGATACCTCGCACACTTAGACATACATAGTCCATTGCGGCTATTATCCCCTAGGAGGAAGGGATGAGGTGAAGGAACCACAGGAGGCTACATTCCATAGGTATAGAGGCCACAGAGACGCTCGGAAGTCTCTAACAATTTCAGGCTCGAAGGCCCGTCCCGCTGCTGGTGCTGCCTAGAGAAAGCGATAAACGACCCATCGACCAAGCAGCTCTCTAATGTTCACGGGAGGTACCCTTTCCTTTAAGCTAGCATCTGCGCCATCCGTCTGGCTCCGTCGTATGCCGCGAAGCCTAGAGGTACACCAGAAATATGAGAATGAGACGGAATGAAAGATAAATTATGGAAAGGAAATCGTGTTAGATGAGAAACCACTCAAGAATTTGCCTACCGACCAGGGAAAACCACGAAAATTCCAACGTTAGGTGGGAATCGAACCCGGAACATCCCGAATGCGAGCCTCGCATGTTACCGCGGAGCCATCTCGCTCAGTTTACATGCGCTCACTGACAGGAACGAAGAACACGAATTCTACTATTTTTAGTAATTTCGGAGCTGCAGGTTTGTTGAAAAAAGGGACCGATTTTTTGTCAGTGAGTAAATCTAAATTTAAACAGTTATCAAGATGGCCAAATGTAGAATTTTAAAGAAAAATATATGCTATTAATATTATTACAACTATTATTTGAGGGTTTTTTATTTATGGACGCACTTTAACTACTGTGGTCCTTAGCGTCCCATTCTACATTTGGCGTGAAAGACCGATACTTTTGCTCAGAGGCCTCTTTATCAGGCTTGAAGTTCTTTTACGTGCCGTAAATCTACGATACGGGACCACCGGCTTTACTTCCCTTCCGAAGGAAGCCATGCTAAAGATTTTTACGCCCGAAAAAATCCATCGCCCTCCGCCGGGTTTGAACCCGAGACCTCGGGAACTAGAGGCTAGCATGGTAACCACTACACTACGGAGGACGACATTATTTGACGTAAAAGCCTTGAAAACTCAATAATGAAATTCTGCTTATAAGCTAAAACCAGAAAAGTAGGGACATTTGGGAGTCCCGTCACATTCGTGTCGGGGCACGAGATAGTTACAAAAAATTAGGGACGATCCCGACAAAATCCGGACAGTTGGCAACCCTACATGAAAATGAGCAGCTGCTGAATTAGATCGATTATTGTTCTGTGATGTTAACACTTCACGTTAAGAAATATAAATTTTCGAAAAAGTGGCATTTATTAGTTTCATCTTTCATCCATCGATACATTATCAGAGTTTGAAACTGTCTGTAGTGCTGTTCCTCAAGCTTATAAATTGTGTTGCTTTATTAACTCTGAGCTTTAATGTTCCTTGCTATAAAATACAATGTTAAAATTCAGGTAAGTATTTAATAAAACGTTATAAATTCTTTTATAATAGTTTGCAGAACATCTTTAGTGCCAGTGATGCTTGTCTCATCTTATACTAGTTTAAGGGCCAGTTGTGCAAAGATCACTAATCGTAGTTTAGTTTTAGTCGTAGTTTAGCATCTCATCCAAGGGGAATACAAACACTTCGCCTGTATGAAACAAACCCTTGAAAAGCAAGGTTCTTCAACGTCTTCTTACAACAGCAAACAATACATTGAAATTCTTTCAGATTTGAGACGTCAATTCAACAAACGCTTCTAAGATTTCAAAAGCATTTCAATTGTTGCGCAGTTTGTCAAGTCGCCTTTTATAGAGATCGATGTTGAAGGGTTCTCTACTTGTCTCATGAAGTATTTTGATTTTCACGAATACAATGCTGCAGTGGAGTGGAAACTGATTAATATTCAAAATAATCTATCTTTCAAATCGCTTTCTTCAAGCTTTGAAAATATTTGGCCTCTTATTCCTAAAGAAAAATACCCAAATTTGGTCCAGATTGGTCTCAAAATGAAGGCTATGTTCAGCTCTACATAGCTGTGTGAGATTTCTTTTTCCAGTATGAAATTTATAAAAAAACAAGTACAGAAACAGACTGACTGCTAAGCACCTGGACAACTGTATTCGAATGGCAACCACTACCTACACTCCCAACATTAAAAAACTTGTTGACAAAAAAGAGTGTTATTCTTTTCATTAAAGTTTATGTCTGAAAAAAATCTGTTCTTACTAACCATACTTCTATTTCTTTCTTATGCACAATTCCATTTCAATTTTTTTTCTTGTATGCAGTTTAATTAAAATTCATATCATATTTACCAGAAATGTAAGTTTATAGGGAATAAACAAATGTAAGATGTTTTTTAAAAGTTATTAATTCTGTCATAGTTTCTTTTGGTAGCTCACACTAGGATTTAAAGACTGAGAAATAACTGATGGTGTTATTACTCGTTGAACCGCAGGTTTTGTTAACGTTGATTTTTAACACATTTTACTATTAAACACACTCACATACACTACCATATCCATACTTCCAGACCCTGCGGAGGATGGGGAATAATTCTGGTTAACGAAATATCCCCCATCTCAGCCGGAAAGCGAAGCCGGAACATCTGGGTTGAGAAGCCAGAATGCTGACCACTCGACCACAGAGGAAACAATATTAAGGCATTAATTTTAAGGGAAGATTTTTTTGCAGTCTATGTGACACTTTTCTCCTTCGCCAATTAAGTGTCTAAACTACAAGGAGGTAGGAGTCAATGCTTGAAAACCATTTATGGTTCCATAAACCAACTTTAAAAATACTACCATAACGTCTTTCTTCCCATTTTTCATAAACCTCACAATTGTAATTCTGATTTACATCTTATGTTTACTGTCGAGTTTAAATAGAGATTTAAACATTAGAAAAAATCTGATGTATTACATTCACATGGCTTTCTCTACCCTCTATCGTTTATTAGTGGGTATATATATACTTACGAAAGTTTATTTTTCTACCTACTTCATTTTAATCCAGATAAATCTTTGCATAAATAGCCAGAATACACATTTCGTTAGTATAGAAAGAGAACAGCGATAGTAAAACGTTTAAGAATTGGACGCTATATCCTGGCCTTAAAATGTTATACTGTTTCCATGCAATCGCGAGAAACAACTAAAAATCTATGGGACTTAAAAAAAGTATTGAAAAAATCGAACCATTGACCACTACTTTAGCTCATGTATTTGGTATGAAGGAAAGTTATGAAAATTTGAAGCTCTTGCTATCCACTATCAAGTATGACAGTTTTTCTTGGCAGATATTTGGGGTTTTGAAAGCAATGGTTATTTTACTTGGGTTACAGCTGGTCTATACTAAATTTGCTTCTTTTTGTGCAAGTGGGATAGCAGAGATAAAAGTAATCATTATATAAAAAAGAATTAGCCAAAGGGAGAGTCACCTAATCCAGTAAAAGAAAATGTTCTTCACCAACACTTATACATTTTTAAAAAATCTAATTGCCTCCACTGCGTATCAAACTAGGCTTGGTTCAGAATTTTTTGAAACCAATGGTTCGTAACGACAGTGCATTTCTCTTCCTGAAGAATACATTCTCAAGAATCAATGAGGCTAAACTAAAATAGGAATATTTGTTGGCCCTCAAATAAGAGAACTGATGAAAGGTATGCGATTTGAAAACCAGTTAAATATGCAAGGAGCAGCTGCATAATTGTCCTTCAAAACAGTTGTCACAAACTTTTTAGGAAACTTCAGGTCTGAGAAGTACAGAGAACTTGTCAGTGAGTTGATTGAGAACTACAAGATCATGGAATGCAATACGTGTTTTAAAATATACTCTCTGCGCTCCCATCTCAATTTCTTCCCTGGGGCTGTGAGCGGCGAACACGGGGAGTGTTTCCACTAGGAAACCTTTGGACACTGAATAGAGATGTTCCTCAAGCGAGTACACCCGAAAATCTACTTCACATATATTTTAGAGGAATAAATTTAACTTCAGCTAAGATATAATGTTATTATATATAACTACGAGAAATGTTTTTCAAGCAATTACTCAACACCCTGGGAAATTTCTCTATAAATATTTGAAATCAGCACAAAAAAGTCACATAAGAAACATCCATTGTTTCCCTTTTAACAGACAAAAGCTTCAGTTTTATTGACCAGTGTTATATGAAAGCAGTACAGTCTTAATGGGAAGTCAATTCCAATTGGAAGCTGTGTGACGCCATAGTGACCGGCGCTCTGCAAGCAAACACGTGGACCTTCAGCAGTGACGTACAATATATGTGTGAAGGATTGGCTATACACGCACTATGCCATTAAGGTTCAAATATAATAATAATTATAATAATCCCGTGGCGATGCATCCCGTTTGTGGCGTGGGCCTAGCAACCCTACTGCCGACCTCACGCCCAGTTACGCACCGTAGATGCAGACAATCATCCAGCCGATACGGGAGGTGATGTGGCCAGTATCGTGCATCCTCCAGCCGGAATGTTAGGTTTGGTGGCCGGGATCGCTTTCTATCTCAGCTCCTCAATTTCCTTACGCTGCTGAGTGGACGCCGGTCCTACACCCGAGACTTAAAACTCGCACCTCCATGGGTGGAATCGAACCCGCCGCATTCCGTGGCCGAGAACCAGAACTCCACGCTCTAGCTAAATACGCAAAACGCAGGTCGCCACGACGCAGGACAACGTTCAAATACATCCAACAAAATACCAATTAAAATTAATATTTGTATTCATTTGCAGCCATCACCAGATGCTCTAGATTTTGTGAAGTTAAACTCTATCTGTTAGGAGTATCCTATAGCGTGTGATCTTCAATCTCTTACTATATCAGGTAATTTGCTTATACTGTAATTTTAATTAATTCATAGATCATTACCTAATTTCAGTCTTATTTATGAAAACAGTTCAATATGCATTAAAACAATATGTAACTAATTTTAATAATGCTGTAGCGATCCGTCGTGGATTTCGATCCACGGACAGGAAGTTGCATCAGATTGCATGAAGTTTCGAAAAGTGTGGTAACGTAGGAAGAACAGGCTTTGAGGGCACCAGGTTGCTTAGCTGTCTCTCAGGAACTTATTTATTGACCACGAAAGTGGGTCAATCCTTGCAATCTGCTTCTTGACTCCTAACGACGCAGAGATCACCTCCGTTAGGGCTCTGAGCCCCACCCTAATAAGTTAATCCTTACCATTGTGTTACTTTCAAGATCTCCGACTTTGCTCGACAGGTAAGTCATGTGTGGGTACCATTAAATTCTTGCACGACCACCCCCTCTTGCGAGGGGCCCTTACGTCCCCTAATTTATTCGAGAGTAGAGTCATTAGCTTTTATAAAATCCCTGGATAGTTTTTAACACTCCCTTCTCTGAGCACCCTCATGGAGCCTTGCACCCCGATTCCGAATGAGGAAAACAGTTCCTGTTTTTGAACTTACTCCCTCGCGTTGTAAGCAACCCCGGAGCTAACTACCTTAATGACCGCTGCAATACTAGCATACTATGAACCAACATACACAATTACACACTCAGGCAGCAATGTGCAGATGCATGGAAGCTAGCAGCGAGCGGTTAGGCGGGAAGTGGGCAATTGCATTAGCATAGGTGTGTGACGTCACAGTCCACTTGCTCTAGTGCACTAATAATAAAGTTTTATTTATGGACGCTCTTTAACTGTTATGGTTCTTAGCGTCTCGTTCTATATTGGGCGTGAAAGACCGGAAATGTTGCTCAGAGGCCTCTTTATCAGGCTTGAGGTTCTTTTGCATACCGTAAATCTACGAGACGGAAGCTCCGGCTTTACTTCCCCTCCGAAGGAAGTCATGCTAAGGATTTTTACGCCCGAAAAAAAATCTACCCCCTCCGCCGGGTTTAAACTCGGGAACTAGAGGCTAGCATGGTACTCCTAGACCACGGTGGACGACCTCTAGTACAGTGCATGACTGTGGATTGCATTAGTTAATCTATACAAACTGTGATTCATGTACCTATACCATCATAATTTCTGTTTTGCAAAGTTTTTCCTTACATTTTGATTCTATTATCTGGTTTAAAATATATTTTGTGTATATGGCTGCCCCTTATTAAGGACATTTATAAAATTAAAAATATATTTTATAGACTTAATTGTTCTTCCACACAAGCCGTGTGTTGGACAAGGTTGGATAGGTAGAATCAGACATCTGAAAAATTCAATACCATAGCCGGGATTTGAATCACGGATATCCCACTCTCAGTCGTGTTGCTCTAACCACAGAGCACCATGGCAACATTCCGGCACGACATTAAATTCTCCAACTGATTCGCATTTCTCCCGGTAAACCACAAGGAGATCTCAAAATGCATTGAGATGACATACCCCAATGGCGACTTACAATGTTGTTTAAGTCCCGGGTTTCATAGTTTCAACCACTGTTAGGTCAATTAATGGACCTAATGGGCAATAATGGATTAATGGACAAATTAAATTATTATTTCGGTTAATTACTTGTGTAGTGCTAGAACTAGAGTGAAAAATAATATTTAAAAGGATAGCATCGCCGGTCCGAAGGTTAACGCTAGCATACTGACAGAGGTTGCTCTAGCGAGCCAAACCTGCACATGCCCGCACTAAGGTTACGCTAGGATGTAGCTGCTTTGATCGGAAATAATTGACACAAGAAAAGAAATGCATTTTCATAAAAATCTAGTCCTTAGCAGTAATATCCCATCCCATTAGGAATAGGTGCAAGTAATTATAGTTAAATTTTTATTATATTTCCGGCATATTTAACATAGCGTTCATGTACAAAGAGCGCCAAAAAACTACTAACCGGCTGCGCGGTGTTTTTCATGTCCGCGTCCTTGGCGCTCGTTGCCGTCTGCCGCTTTCATAAAAAGGCGCGGATGAAACCATACATTTTTTAAAACTACTTTTAAAGGTTTTACTTACCAACTTTATGAAAGGAGATGCTGAAACTGGCCACCGTCGTTGCCCATACATTTTTGGCACCTCTTTAGGAAACTATCCATCACTCGCCGTAGTTCACGTTGAGAAATGCTGGCAATTTCCTGGCGGATATTTTGTTTTAACTCTTTCGGGTGTGTGGGTTTGTCTTGTATACTTTGTTTTAAGTTACCCCAGAGATAGAAATCACAGGGGGTTAGGTTGGGGGGGCCGAGAAGGCCACAAATCTCTACTAATAATTCTGTCCTCAAACAAACATTCATAAAGTTGCTAAGTAAAGCCTTTAAAAGTATTTTTAAAAATGTTTATGGTTTCATCCGCGCCTTTCTATGATAGCGGCAGACGGCAACGAGCGCCGAGGACGCGGACAGGAAAAACACCGCGCAGCCGGTTGGTAGTCTTCTGGCTCATTCTGTACTACCTCACGCGCCGAGGGGAAAGGGGAAGAAGTCAGATCCAGCGTGATGCCACATTTTCTATCCCCCTTTTTTTTAGATTAAAACCGAACATATTGTATAAAACAGTTTTTATTGTTAAGCTCTGCGTGTATTTTATGCACAATTAGCTTGTGTTTACTGTACTCAGCAGATTCAGATTATGAAAACGGTGTTACCTACCATCAATCGAGTATAGAGTATGCCAGATTTGTCTGAAATGTTTTCGAAATTATATCATTTTCAAAGGTTTATCTTAAGTATACTTACCAGCTATTTGCATAACAGTATTCTGTATTTAAAAAATCTAACAGTAAATTAACACAGAGAAAATTCTAATTTTAATATACAGGAAGCACAAACGACATTACACTTTACTTTTTTATAATTCTTGTGAAAACTGCACTAATTTTTTAACTTTTTCAAGTATGCTGTTTTCATAGTTATTAATATGCATTTATTGGAGCAATTTTTTGATATGACACCTCACAGTGACACTGACATGTTATAATTTAAGCTGTCGGAAAATATATTTGTGAAGTAAAATATGAGGCGTTAATGAGGATTTTCTGTAGAAACCTTGCTAATTCCTGAAATTTACATCTTTTTCCTTCGTCAAATTATCCTAGGTCGTTATGGCACGGGCTCATGACGGGAGGTCTGCGGTTCAAATCCCGCCAGTACCGTCCTCCCTGACTGAGATGTTTTGCAGGTTTTCCTCTGTTCCCCTAATTGGCAAATGTTAAGAGGCTCCCTTAAGTTAGGCCTATAATGTTTCCTTCCCAATTTGTATTTCTCAATTATCATTTCATTTCACGTATCACCACCGTCCATCGTCTGTGGTGCCGTATGTAATAAGAACAGCAGCCAAATACATCTATAAAAATAAATAAATATATAAATAAATAAGCACTCAGTTTCAGGTATTATACTTTATACTAAAACATTTGCTTTACTAAAGTGCATGTAAAGAAACTTTGTAAACACGAAACCTGAAACGTTGGAAAATCTGTGCAATTTTCGGAAAATTATAACACCGATATAATGAAAAATTGAATTAGGAGACGAGTACTCTCTGGAGACACTGCAAACGTTTAACGCCCTTTAACCGGATAGGTCATATCGGACATTGAATGAACAGAATTGTGAAGTGGTGTTACTTCCGCCAAATTTCTTGGACGTTTCTTTTACACAGACCCATGTTATAATAACACCACCTAATGTTTACCCACACTTTGGGTATGCGTGAGCATTTGAAGTGCACATGGCTTCCTCTTATTAGTAGTAATCAATTTCATCACAACTAATGTTTCACTCTCAGTGAAGCACAAGCAGACAGTTCTGTGGTCAAAATAGTAATATACGCTACCTGACTTGCAGTGTGCGATACCTGACCGGCTTTTGCACAGTCCTGAATTCCAGGACGCAGGATCCATGCCTCCCGAATCCAGGTAGCCTAACAATAACAACCTTCATGCCTTCCTGACCGTGGAACCAGTCTAATAGGCAGCAGGTAATAGCTCGGATTCCTCACCCTCTTCTCGGAACTCTTCCTTTCCCGGAAACTAATTATAATAATTAAAATCGCCTCTAAATATCCATTTAATACTTCGTTTAAGAATAGTGTGTACAACACATAATTGCAGAACATCCTTGTTGAAGCAGGTATATTTCACTATCCTTCGGGAGACACCGCATACTTCATCACAAAAGAGAATAGATTCTAGCATTGTCAAAAGTTATTCATTCCGCTCCAATTTGTTGTCGCTAGTCATACACTGCCGTTTGTGAAAACTGCAACACCAAGAAGGAAACGCATGAATTCAATGAATTTAATACCACAGGTTAGGTACATCACAAGTAACAAATGATAAACTTTTCAAATCTATACATGACCTTTGAGCCCTAATATTCAGTATTTGTTGTGGCCTCCATGCGCTGCAATTAGAGCTGCTATATGCCGTGGCATTGAATCAGAAAGATTCTGAATAAGTTCCTGAAGGATTCCCTCCATGCAGTTTGTATCCGAGCCCACAAATCCGTGACACTGGTTACTGGAGGACCGTGACTCACCAGGTGCCGACCAACCATATCCCGGACATGTTCGATGGGCGACATGCCAGGCGAACGTGCAGGCCAGGGAAGCAATGATACCCGTCGCTCTTCGAAGAAGGCTTGTACATTCCTCGTAATATGTGGTCGGGCATTGTCCTGTTGAAATGTGGCCTGTGGAGATGCCTGAAGCAGGGGGAGTACCTCAGGCTCTACAACCACCGTTAGGTACCGGTTACTGTTCAAAGTGCCCTCAATTCGTAGGAGGCGAGATCGATTGTTATAACTTATAACCAATGACGCCCCAAACCATCTCACCTGATGTTTGTCCACTATGCCGCTCAACAATGCAGTCCTCCAGGTTGCGCTCACCACGGTACCGTCGGACACGTATGCGACCATCACTGTAGGACACGTTGAAGCGGGACTCGTCCGAAAAGGCTACATTTTGCCACTCAGCACACCAGTCACGGTGTTCACGTGCCCATTGCTGTCGGAGGAGCTTGTGATTTCTGGAAATGGAAGCCGACGTAATGACATGCATGCAACCAGTCCAACCTGCAGCAGACGTCGACTAATTGTTGATGCAGACAAGTTCATACCCGTTGCAGTGCTCCAGCATCGAGCCAACACTGTGGATGAAGCTGTACGGTCCATTATGACCATGCGGACAAGATTACGGTCATCCCGTGTTGCGGTCATGTTCCGTGGTCCAGTACCCGCTCTTCGCTGCGTACGACCTTCATCTATCTTCTGTTTCTACACACGTATCACTGTCGTAGCAGCATGCCCTGTACGAGCCGAAATGTCACGGTTGGACAAACCCGCTTCCCGGAGACCGATCATTCTGTCCCATTCGAACTCTCTCACATGTCGAAATGGCCACCTTAAACGTCGACGAGCATACTGGCACACACTTTATTGTTTCCACCTTGTTTGGCAGCTCTGCACTGACTAAACTGGGACCGACAAGGTCAGTGGAACGAGCAGAGCCTACGGCCTACGTGTACCCCATCTCTCTGCAAACCTAATCACTTACTGCTTGCACACTCTTCTATACTTCCACCGTTTGGAGTTATTCGGGAAAGTCTTTCATGGTGTTGCAATTTTCACAAACGGCAGTGTAGTTTCCGATGCGAATCTATAGGGAGAAGATGGACCGAACTACTAGTGAGTGCGTCTTCTAGTGTGGCTGAATACCGCAGAAACTTCCCATATATATGCGTCTTTAAAGCGGAACGAAACACAAAAATCATGTTTCTTCCTAAATGAAGGATATGACCTGTAAAATGTAGTGGTAAGATTGTTTTCTTACTCCGCCACACCGTTACCGCTGAGCAAACGAAATAATAACCACCTTATACGTCATCAGAGCCAGCCGTGCGCTGGCAGCAGTTGAGAGATCACAAGTCAGTCGTTGCTGCATGTGGAGTAATGCATTTTCAAAACTTGCTTTGTTGTTATTTAAGTTCAAGAGTAGTGTACTTTGTGATGGTGTTACTGAGTCAGTTTATTATTATACAAACAACGTAATATTGTGAAAAATAAAATGTCTCAATGTTGTGCATATGGCTGTATGTGAGAAGGGAAACACAAGGGAAGTCATTTTCACGTTTTCAAACAAAGACAAATCTCCCTTTCAGAGGGCCTTTATTAAAACTTCGAACTAATCCTACTATAAGGAAAAAGGAAGACAGTTTCAAGATATAAAGATCTAGTGAGACAATTAATCCTTCACCATCTTCATCCAAGAGCAAACGACAAAGAACAGAACGATATGAAGCTAGAAATCGTAAAAGTATGGTTTCTGAGCTATGCGATAGTGTTACTTGCAATAAGACTTACAACTAGGCGATGCTGATAAAAATAGTGAAAGAGAATTCAGAATAGAAGATGATGAAAGAACCAAGAATTCAGAAGTGCAATGTGAACTAGGTACTGAAATCACAAGGAAATATATATTGTTGGAACCTGGAAATATCTACGAAACAAGCAATTATGAGGAAGATTAGGATAAACTGAATGTAAGAGTTATGAACCTGATACTTCGGATTCTAATACAAGTGATAACGAGGAAGAAGAAGAAGAAACTTTCACCATACATGGAAATGAAGCTACAGCGGAATATTTCATTGTTGCTTGGACATCTCTACTTTTATTTTTCAAGGTATGCGTGTTTCACGTAGAAACGAAATCAAAACAACTTCTCAATAGATTAAAGGAACAATGCTATGTGTTAAAACAGTGTGTTATTGCGGTAATACATTCACTTGCAACTCACAAAGTTTATCAGGAAAGAAACCGGAAGGAAATGCTTTAATAGCAAGCCCTTTATTATTATCATCCGGTGTATTCTTTCCGCACTTTAATTCCTTCTGCAAATCACTGGATTTGGTAATGTTTTCAAGACGTACATTCAATAAAATCATTCGAAACATACCACACCAGTTAGAGCATTTTGAGTTCAAGAAAGAAAAAAATAACTTGAATACATTAAACGGTTGTGGTAAGACCTATATACTTGGCAGGGTATGGGCAGTATGACTCCCCAGGTTATTCAGACAAATATTCTGTCATGGATTTATCCCGCAAAATTATTGATTTTGAACTTTTTCAAATAGGTGAACGGCGATTTGGAAAAGGCTGCTTATGACAGCATAATGACTACGCTTGCAAAACAGGAAATGTGTAGAGTTGAAGTTTTTCTCTCCTACACATAAAGGTGTAAGATACCTGTTAACAACTCAGTATCCGTTAGTTGAACATGAATTTGACATATGTCATTTGTATAAAAAGCTTATGAAAAAAATTAAAATGGTAGAAAAAAAAGATACCCAGAGCTGATGGCATGGAAAACCAATATAAATAACTATTTATGGTGGGCTGCGCAAAACTGCAATGAGAACGGTACCATATTAAATGAAAAATTCACATCAATTCTTCATCATATAAAAAATGAACATAAATGGCTAGAAAACGGTGAATGGAAATCTTGTGAACATGATGAATTGTTGGAAGAAGACCAAAGAAATGATTTATGGATTAAACGCGAATCAAACGCCTATCATGCTCTGAAGAAAATTATTTTGGATAGCGCCTTCTTAAGAGATTTGGCCTATATTCGACATTATATACATACTGGCAGTTTAGAAAGTTATCACAGTCTTCGTCTCAGATATGCTCCGAAAAGATACATTTTTCATATAATGGGCTTCAACTTAGTTCCATGATAGCAGCACTAGAACACAATTTCAATGTAAATAATAAAAAAAAGGCTGGTGTCAAATCTCAGTACTCCAAAGCATCTGGGTCTTGGATCATGAAAAATAAATATGAGAAATCTAGCCAAGAATGGAAACTGCTGATATGCGTGAAATAAAAACAAAAAAATCTATGCCCGCACATTGTGTGGAACCGTTACTGGAATCAGCAATTGATCTGTCACTATCGAAGAATATAGCTCCCACGCTTCGATCTTCATTAGTGTTACTACGATTGAAGCGCTTCTAACGTTGTCAGTCAACATAAGAAGGTTGGTCACAGACACTTTATACAATTTTAAATAAATAAATAGTAATAACAATAATAATAATGGTAGAATTTAAAACTTACTATTTTAATTTGTGTGTTTATTAGTGAAGTTTGAAGCCTACATATACTTCGCTGGGTTCTGGAAAAGCATTTCTAATAGTAAGCACCACACATGATGGTATGACAACTCTTCTTCTGGGTCCAATAGCAGTCCATGAATTAATCCACGCAGTAAATTGTTTGTAGCAGGAATATCGCCAGGTCTTATTAGCGGTGATTAATTTCTTTTTAGCTCAACTTTTTGTTTTAACGCTAAATTATGCCTCACAATATTCAAAACATCATGATATATAACTAATTTGTGAAAATTAGGATGCTTTGTGATACAAAATCACTCTTCATCAAATTTGTGTTTTCATAACCCGAGCAACACACACTTTCCTCATTATTATTCATAGGTATATATTCCTTACATTTACACCAATGGCTGGAACCAGCACGATTTTGGTGCCCGCACTAACTGTCTCGGAATCGCTGTCAGAATGGTGTAATCAAAATCGCTCTTTCTTGATTCACTGATAAGGCCGGATACCACGTTCTCTCATTTTCAAAGCAGATGTTGGACTACTGTTTATCACCTAGTAGGTATTAACTGGATTATGAAAAGCAATTGGCTAGCTTTAGCTCTGTTCTTTGTTATTCAGAGAAGTTAGGAGCTTCTAGTGTAATTACCATGTAAACCTGTTGGTCAATTAAAACACCTATGCTCCGTACGTCTTCTCTGTGCAGTGTGGCTCACATGACGTTACGCTCTACTTAACAACAGGCTGTAACCCGAAAACCATTCACCTTGGGATGGTGAAACTGCGTGCGTTGTTATTTATTCCTGACGACAAATAAACTAACGTGGTGAATGAAATATTCATTTTTGTGTTTCGTTCCCCTTTAACATCTAAGGTCAGATCGGTGGCTTTGTTTTGGAACAAATTGCTCAACGGCAATGACGTTCACTCGTTTTACTATAGTATTACTCTTATGACTTTCCTTATAAGCATTAAATTCACACACACACACACACACACACACATACATACATACATACACTCTCACTTACTTCCAGACTCTGTGGAGAATTGGGAATAATTCTGGCTAAAGAAAAATTCCCATCCTCCAGCCGGAAATTGAACCCGGGACCTCTGGATTTGGAAGTTAGCATGCTAACCTCCATACCACAGAGTCAGTCTCCGCAGATGCAATTTGGTGACATGCAACAAACTTTAAGAATAAATCATATTCACTTTAATAATTCCTAATATCAACATGTAGGTATAGATATAATCTTTCAAAATAACTTACATCTCTGAGTTATATTTTGCATAAAATAAACTGTATTATTAATAATTAAATTTGTCCTATAAATATTATTTAAAAGGCGCTGTATTGAATTCTGTAGAATAACATTAGAGGATGCATTAATCCCACCCAAAAATTATTTATGGAATTTTCACCGGAAATGCATATTTTGAGATCTCTGAATCCAAGCAGTTTCATTTCTAGAAAAGCTTCGTGCATGTCCGTATGCCAGTCTGAAAGCATGACTCAAAAATAAAATGTCGGATGAATATCAAACCTTATAGGTTCTGTATTTTTCAAGGATAGGAGGAAGACTTTCATGAGATTTGTTCCACCTTTATTTGCACTTGACATGGAAATATGTTCCATATTTTTTATTTCTTTTCAAAACACTACTCTAACTTCTTTATTGAAATGACATGCGTCTGTAACGTTAATATGACAAATAAAATGTATATCGGAATTTCCTGGCAGTAACCTATGAAGTCCTCTTTACTTTTGATGAATATTAGAACATTTCATTTAACTGGGAAACACAGGGCTCACTAGAATGCAGAACTTGCCCAAAATAACTTTTTCCTAGAGTCAACTATTTTCGAAGTATTTCATGCTATATGCCTATTTACATTTTGCAAACTTTAAAGTCCATGACATAAGTTGTCTGAAAATTTTATATTTCTAGCTTTTGTTTTAACCTTCATGACCTCATGACGAAAAAAAAGTTCTAATACCTGACTGCCGTACATATAAGCATGTAAGAGGAATTACTTCCACGAAACTTGAAATAATTTCCAGGCAAAATGTTTTACATGAATAACATAATATGCAAGGGCTTCTAGAAAGAAAGCCATATAAATGTACCACAACTCATCTTTTGGATTCAAGAATATTTCAATATTATTTATTGTATTAAAACGCGTGTAGATTGTTTTTCTTTTATGCACAAAATTTTCGCGAACAGTTGTTATATTGTAAACACGCAAGCACAAAAATTTAAAAAATGAAACATCAAATTTTATATAGATAATTTCTAATAAAACACGGCTCTGCTTATAACGCAGTATTAATGAGTTGAAATAACACTACCTGCTTCCTAGAAGGATTCCTAGAAATTTGGAACTGCTACCTGCTTTGACGGGAGGAATGAATCCTATATAATTACGAGCCCTTAAAGGTTCGGGAGGCATGAATCCTATTTTTATGACCACGGGAGGCATGGATGCTGCGTCCGAATTCCAAAACCAGTCATACTCAGGTACCAAACAGTCCTCTGACTGCTTATTTTGCAACATTCCCTTAGATCGTTAATTTTGTTATACATTCAGCTAAGGCAGGCCCACTATGGCCTACGTATGGTGCTGTGCTCTAGTTACTGGAGGCCCTTCCGCCCGACTACTCCTAATTCCTAATAGCAGTGGGACTTTAGGGTGCTCAACTGCTGAGGTCATAAGCGTTCGTGAATTGGTGACATGCAGCCTAGAAGTGTGTTTCTTAAAAAAGCACAGGTCCGTGAGTGTGTGTTCTTTTCTGTTTGTGTAGTAAAATTTGCTAAGTTTATTTCTGATAGTCATTGTTTCACACTGGCCACGAAAAGCGGAATCGGATTCGAAAAGTTCAATGCCACGGTTGGGACTCGAACCCAGAGCTTCGGCTCATGGTGTCAGTGCCATAGTTAATTACATTACTAGGGTTAATTTAAGCGTAACTTTGTTATTAGCGTGTGCTAAGTGTCAAAGAACTCTCCCTCTGATGCATTCACAGACATCTCATTAAACATTATTTGATGATTAGTTCTCAACTAAAATAGCCGCGGGCCACTTATATCCGGTTGAGGGCGCTTTACATGTTCATATCATGCAATGCGATGTGACTCTCGTCCAAGTAAGCACTAGATACTATAGTGTCTTCCTATTACCTTCCGCAAATAATAATAATAATAATAATAATAATAATAATAATAGCAACAATAAAGAACGCGTAAGACTCTCGCGCGTTAGAAGCGAAACTTCTTAGGTGTAGCATATGTTGACGATTTTATTATTTCAGGATTAGGAAATAGTTATGTGGAATTTGATTGAAGAAAATCCCTCTTAATTAAATGAAATATTTCTTTTATTCATCAATTTTAATTAACCCATAGTTTTAAGTAAGAAATTATGAGTTTGTGATAGCTAAAGTACGTACAAATAATTTAGACTGTACATTTTCTAAATAACGAGAAAATACTGCGTCGATGGTAGTGCCTGATCTGGTTGTAGAGTGAGCTTTGTCAGTGTTCAATTTTAACTTGAAGTTTTCATCCAAAAATCTTATCAGTGGTTGAGCATTGCCTGAATTGAAGTTGATGTTGAAATCGCCACTCATAATAATTGGCATTTTGTCCAGATCTTTTTTCAACAGTGCTGCACCTTCAATAGCGTATTCAATGGTATCATTAACTCTTGCGTTGTTTGATATAGTTAATGTATAGTATAATACGCAAGCGTCTACTGGTTCCCTATGCTACGTATTAACACAGTACACGCGGCGCATGCGCGTAGACTATCTATGACGTATGCGACGGAGAGAATAGAAATTATTCTCTCTCTCTTTCTTCTCAACTGCCGGTTGGAGTCTCTCGATCAGGCTAACTCATGCGTTTCACTTTTCGTCTGATCCAGGCCAATTCACCCTACCGCGCCTAAAGAAGTTTTACTTCAACAACAATAGTAATAACAATAATAATATAGGACACAATAAAAGAGTAATAAAAGCTTATTTACAAAACATTAATTTTATATTTTCTTCGTAAATATATTACCTATACTAGCTAGCTGCCCGACATTGCAGGGTAGCTGTTTAAACTCTAATGACGAATTAATTTCATTTATCTCCCCCCGTTCTTTATGCAATTATTCTAAGTCGATCTATAAGATCTTTATGGCAAACCTTCCCCTTTACCCCTTATAACTGTAATCTAGTACAGCCCCGGCTATTCCTAATAACGCATAAAACATCTCCTGATACTCATGCAAAAGGAATTGGAACATCAGCGGAACATCTGACTTCCTAATCCTCCACCTCTCGCCCGACGGTCTTCCAAGTTCTGGAAATTCTGCATAGCCTATAAGTACCCTTTGGCACTGGAACAATCATCAATCGGAATGGTCGGGCAACTTGTTAGATAATTACCATGGGTGAAATTTTAAACCCTTGTACCTTCTCTTTGGTCCCATAGTTGTTTAATAACATAAAACGTACACAGTTTTTACTTAATACAGAAACATTTAACATATACAACGAAATAGAGGCGAAGCTGGTGTATATATAGGTTCTGCACTCCCAGGCCATCAAGTTAACCTCTTTGGAAAATACATATTCAGGTCTATTCTGTAAGGTTTTGTTAAGCTTAACAAATTGCTAAAGCCGTTAACCAAATGTTAGGTGCTATTCGACATTCTGTAACTTCGTAATAAAACAAAATTTTGTTATGAATATAGAATTAGTTGTTGGACGCAAGAAACCCGATACCCTTTTGCTAACGTGCTTTTCATACGACAGATACACATAGACATCGTTTTAATCCTATGTAAAAGGGAAAGCATGATAGAAAACTTACATTTTAAATATCAAATGCTTATTTATTCGCTGCATCGTAAAATATAAATGTTGGTTGACGCTTGGGTAAGCAATGTTCCGTATGATTGTATTGGTAAATGATACGCCCAACATAACTTTTAGAGACGAATTTTAATAGTAAAATCAATGTTGTGTAATGTCGTATCGTAGTTAAAATTAAAAGTTATTGATTTAAGAAGTTTAGGCTCAAATAGTGATTAATCTTGTGCTGATTTGCATGGTTCACGAATATATTTGCCTCCTTTTGTACGTTAAGATTAGGAACTGAGTACTTTTGAGAGCTCAGTTCCCAGAACAACGGATCCTTTACGTTCCCAGAATCATTTTAAAACAATTCCCAGTCTGCTAAAAGAAGTGGCTAGTAGAAAGCTATTTACCAGCTTCTCGTAACTGTAGAAAATTGAACTTATACTTACGCTGCTGGAAGAGGAAGAGCATAACAGAAGTCAGTCAGTTTGGTTATAAAGTGACAATTTATACTTAATAAATTTGGTATGAAAAATAATCCGAAATAAAATACTTGTAGCTGCAACATTCCCCAGATAACACAGCTAGTGAAACTAACCTTTCTTTTCATTACGACCTTCCACTTAACGAATACTTAAAATAATAGGATATTATCACATACCAATTATGATTTTCTTTCAAAGATTGCTAAGATGCAAGAAGATTTCCACATAACTGAAATATAGCTCAACATTGCCAAATCATGGATAAAAAAATAAGTACCTACTTATGCTTGATGGTAAACATTAAAATTTCAGAAAAACCTGCATGACGAGTGGTATCTTTAAGAAGTATAATTAGAAGCCAAAAAACATGAATAAAATTAAGCAATCATTGCCGGTTGATATGAATTAGTGAAACTTGCATAAAAAAGTATGAAACCGCGCTTCTATTTCTTTTGTCTGTTTCCTTTCCTAACCTAAAATTAAACTCATTTTACAGAGCCACTGCCACAACTGTTCAATAGCTGAGAGTTTCACCCATAAAAATTCTAAATATTTCGGTCACAAGCAGGTGTGAGTCTTGCTATTCTAAGCTATGGGTGCGAATTTTAAAAATCCACATATATGTTTTATTTTTCGCGTGACGTTTTCACAGCACACTTTGTCTCCATCTCGGCAAGGAAAAATAACATAAGTTTTCGGGTGTCGGTATCCGACGTTGGTGGCAGTGTGAAAACAAAACGCAATCGCAGAGCGCCCAAAGTTTCGATTAGTCACTCCAGTTGGCTAACAAATCGAGAAACACATATCGCGATAACAAACGAGTTAGTGAATGCCAAATAGCGGCACTTTTGTTAAGAGTGGTTCTTTAACCTTAACAAATAATTGCACTCACTCTCTTAACAACGAAGTTACAAAATAGCCGTGATAGTCTGCGACAATCGAGGAAAATAATCAGCTCAGTTGTTAATGAAAACATATCGGCTCATTGATTTCGAACGTTAGCAATATTCTCTCTTTATACAATTATTTAGCATAACCCGCTAACAAGTTGATTATGCTATAAGTACAAAGGCAATAAAGCAAAACATTCTTACATGAGGGTTATTAAAATGTTTTGGCATTGGTAACGCATGCATATTGTAGCGTTATAAACAGATTCGATTCTCTTTTGCTTTGCTGTGTCTTAATTGCTAAATCATGACCAACTATGTATAATAATTATATTATTTGGAATTAAATGTCCGTGACATTTGTCTTATTTAACATGCATATTCTTTGGAGTAATAACTATTTGACGCTTCATAGCATTCTCAACTAAAAGTCAAGACCTTCTTTGAAGCATGTTCTTTTATAACTCAATGTGTCCTCATTTAAGTACAAGGGCTCTTTAAATCCTTTTTAATATTTTAGTAATTTGTTAAATTAAATTAAGTAGATGGCATTTTATAGACCGAAGTCTGTCAGAAATACTTAGGTTTTTCAATAGTGAAAGAATTATTATCAAAATTGGTTGAGTGACTTTTGAGATTACCCTACATACACATACATTTCTCTCTTTATATATTACCGAAAGAGTATGGAATTTAAAGCTAACATATAGCGCCCAGTTCTTAAACATTTAACTATCCCTTTGTATCTACAACGAAATGAGCAATGAAGCTATTTCTGCAAAGGTTTATCTAAATTAAAAAGAAGTAGATAGAAAAATAAGCTTTCGTAAGAGTAGTTTCTAAAGGGTAGAGAAAGTCATGTGAATGTAACACATCAGATTTTTTTCTGTCTACTTTATTTGAACCCAGATAAAACTGTGCAGATTTAGCTACAATACACATTTCGTTATAGATACAAAGGGAACAGCGATGGTCACATGTTTAAGAACTGGAGTTATATGCTGGCCTTAAAATTCCATACTCTTTCCATGCAATCCCGAGAAACAACTGAAAATCGACCAGATTTTAAAAGAATGACAAAGTCTTGAACAATTCGAACCATTAATAACGGATATCTTAGAAATGGCTTAGGCCACAAAAAACTTATTCAAAATAAATTGTATGCTGAAACGGCAACTCTAGGCCGAGCCCGAGAAATGTAATTATAGATAATTTGATTTATTAATTTTTATTGATGTTAAATCATGCTATGTACATATCTTTTTCTTTTACTGCTTGTATAGTTTAAGAAGGGTGATTTTACGATATGTCTGTATTTAGGTTACTAATATTAGAGGAGTTATAAGTTGTTTAATGTAAATAATTTAAGCGCTATGTTAAAATACTGTCCACGACGAAATGTCTTAGCTGCAGGAATAGTGTCTTCGAAGGTAGAAAGTCTAGTTTTACGATGTCTCTCTGGTCGCAGGGGCATTGTTCATACAGCGAGGGTGTAGAGTTTTTGTTCCTTTATACGATAATTCGCCGTGACCAAGTGAGAGAGACAACAAGCTTAACGGTGAATTTAGGAAAAGCCGCGATTTATGTTAAATTTGGACCAATGAGATCCCTGTAAGTTTATATGAAATAGTGAGACGCGTTGAGTGGCGCTAAAAATGGACCAATAGGAAAGGAAGCAGCCCCAGAAGCCTGCGACTATAAATGGATCTGTTAGGAACAAATTCGGGGCATTTGTCATTTGGTCTTTTGCAAAACTACAGGCAGGGAGAGATGCTGCAGGATGTTTGAGAGATATCGCGCCAAAAGTGAATTAAGACAGTTTTCGCAACACATATAAGGATCGCTACGCATAAAGGGATATAATAAGCATATTTAAACTTCGCGTCATATCCGCGCCGTGTTTCAACAGCAGTGGACAGTGTTTTAACGGCGAAAATATCAGCATTGTGTACCATCAGAAGTTGCTAAATAAAAGAAGCTGCAGTGTCGTCTTTTTAGTAACGAAAGCACGTCTATTTTCTCTTTTACCACCACCCGAGATCTACGTTTCCTCTACCCAGGAAAAGTCCATGCTCCCACATAGTTTAGAAATTACTGCAGCTAGCCGAGGATAAAAAATTGCAGAGAACCAGCATACTGCGAACATCTGGAGCCAACGTGGAGGATGCAGCAAGGTAAGCCGCGAGCAACGGGCATTAAAAACCACCACAACATCGCAATGCTTTAAAGACATCTACACTTTTTGTGTAGTACGTTTTCGTCAACAGCTTAACGTTTACCAATTATACAAGATTATACAAAATTGCTTCTGAATGAAGAGGACTTCACAGGCTTTCCCAGAAAATTCAAGATATACAATTTATTTGTCATTTAAATATCTTCAGTATGTGGTATTTTAATCAAAATCGTTAGAGCCATTTTTTACAAAATAAAAACTTTCAAAAAAAGTTCCATGTAAAAGGTTGTGAGGAAAAAAGAAAGGTCTAACTTTCTTGAAAATCTTCGTGTCGCATCTTTGAAAGACACTGAACTTTAATACCAAGTTTGATATTCTTCCGACTTTTAATTTTTGAGGTATGCTGTTCACAGACACACATGCGTGCGCGCGCACATGGAAAAAAATGCCCTTTTTATTCAAGGGGCCTCAAAACATGTATTTCAGGTGGAATTTCGGTATGGAATTTTTGAGTGGAATGCAATATCTCCTCCACCTACTATGTACGTGGTAGAGAAAGTAAAAATGTGAACCCCGATTACCAATTTTCAGGAGTCCCCATTGGCACACCCTGATGTAAAACTTAAATTTATAGCTTGAGTTTTTCTCAGTTTTTCAGGTGAACGAGATGGGACACAATTACTTGAGGAATCCGCACAAACGACCTCAAAGATACCTACGAAGTTGAAACAGATCCTACGTGAAACATGAATTCAGTGCGCTGCAAAGAGTGGATTTTGCTGTACAGTGGTGCTCTCTTTTGCCTGTTTGGCTTACCACGTCTTTCGGTTTCTGCTTAGGTACCAATGACCCTTCAGTAATGTGGAGGTGAGATTTCATCTGAAATGATTGGCATTCGTTACAATGGAGTCAGTCGTGTGTTACGCAAGTGATTTAGTGGGCGGGAGATCTTGCCGTTCTGGCTATTGGTGGCTTCATTGATGAGTGAACACGATGCAGTTGTTTGTTTTCTGATTGGAGGTTTCTATTAGCATCGACAGAACTTTTTTTCCTAATGGGGGAGGCAAAAGTCAACATTTTCAAATTACTATTCTTAGTTCTACTTTGGTAGGTGGAGCTAAAACTTAAGTTCTGTGCAATTAATTGGAATTAAAGTTCCATGAAGTAAATAGCACTTATCACAAATATTTGAAACTAATTTTGAAAATGTATGTGCCTTAATTCCATCCTCAATTTCCTCCTCCATTTCTACTTTCTCTACTTCTAACCTATAGTAAATAGAGGAAGTATTGTATTCCAACCAAAAATTCGATACCCAGTTTTTACCGGAAGCACATTTTTGAGACTCCCTCGGTTCAAAAAAGCAGTTTTAGAAAAGGTGGTGTATAAGAACAAAAAAAAACAACAACCAAAAGTCGATTAAATACAAAAGCTTGTACTATGTTCAGTATCTTTCAAGGATGCGACGCGATGATCTTTAAGAAAATCCCCCACACCAATCTACCCTTTATGTGGAAAATTTTTCGAACATTTTGATATTCTCAAAAATGACTCATGATTTTATCAGGGGGACCGATCGGTGAATTTTCCAACAACCAAAGTATTAGTGAGGGTTTTGAATTTTTTACCACATTTTGTATCCGTATAAAGGAGTATGGTTGCAAAGTTTTGTGAATATATGTTATGTCCTTCTTAGGTTATGCAGTTTAAAACACAAATTTAAGTTATTTTATAAAAATTCTCCTTGCGATGCAATTTTTATAACTTTTAAACAGCATTTCAGATTTATGTTCCTTATTGAGCTAGAGAAGTAAGTTAGCTAATAAATATACGTTTAATATGTTTTAAAAATAATTTATGTTGACTTGTGAGTTTCGTATTTTGCAAAAAGTATATACATATCAAACTTGGGAGAGCTTAGTGGCGTAACACATTTGCCTTATATTAATAACTGCATAGCAAGTTTTAGTTAGCATATATTGGGGAAACTATTCCTAAGGATTCACTCTGATAACATATAAATTGCATCGCAAGGAGCATTTTAAACCCTGAAAAATGTCTGCAGCCAAGAATAACGCATAGGAAAGTTTACTCATAAAATTGTGCCTGAAATTGTGCTTATGTATTTTTTATTACATAGTGTACATTTTACATAAGATGCATAATTAAGAAACGGATTAACACATGTGCAGCAAATTTTGGAAAAGATGTGAGGAATATTAGAAAATGCCTCAAATGCGCAACCATACTCTCAGCTTAGGACCATTTAAATTGTCACAACTCTGTCATTTTCACTCCAATAACAAAAATGTTTAAACGAAAACGTTCCTAGAGAATCGGACATAATGATAAATAAAATGACTAAATTGTAATTTTTCATTATTGCTTCCTAATTTTCACCGATTGGTTCCTTTAAAATACGAGGCGTGTTTTTAAAGTAAACACGGTTTTAATATTTTGCCGCTGCAGTCGCGATTTTGAACATACGCAATCACTTCCTCCATTCTTTAGGAAGCTAGAAGCAGCTTTGAGCGATCGTCACTTTGTGCTTTCCTGTTGCTAGAGCGTTTTGAAATGTACAAAACAATCGAACGACCCGCCGACTGTGAAGTCAGATCAGTGATTCGTTTTTTGAATGTCAGAAATGTTAGGCCAACCAACATTCATCGCCAAATGTGTGAGGTTTATGGGGAAGCAATAATGAGTGACACTGCCCGGCCACACACAGCCAAACAAACTAAAGGTATAGTCGCGTCATTTCGTTGGGAACAATTTGACCAGGCTCCCTACAGTCCGGATTTGGCACCAAGCGATTTTTATCTGCTTCTTCATCTAAAGAAATTCCTTGGTGAAAAACATTTCAACGATGACGATGTTGTGAAACAAAAAGTGCAGACTTGGTTTTCACCACAGGCGGCATCATTCTTTGACGAAGGCATACAAAAACTGGTTTCCCTTTACGACAAATACCTGAATAACGGCGTTGACTATGTGGAGAAGTAGTGTAAGGCAATGATAATGAAGTATTTGGAACATAATGCTCTGCTATTTTTTAAAAAATTATCAGTGCTTGCTTTAAAAACGCGCCTCGTACCACGTATGTTAAGATATTTTGATGACAAATAAACTGCATATCTTGAATTTTCTGAGAATAGCCTCCGAAGTTCTTTTCATTCTAAATGGCTTTTGCATAATTGGTAAACCGTAAGAAACGGACAAAATGTTACCTACACAAAAACGTAGATCTCGTTAAAGCACACGATATATGTCTTTATTTTTCTTTTCTTTCTTTCTGTCTGTCTTTCTTTCTTTCTTTCTTTCTTTCTGTCTTTTCGTTTGTGTAGTTAACCATTTTGGAGATATTCCTTGTAATTAGTTTGCATTTTCAAATACATAATACTCTTCTCAAATGGAAAGTCGTTATTCGTTTTTTTTCGTGGTCATGCAAAGAGCATCGGATTTTAAAGGTATCACATTGCGACATGCTCTAAAGACCTGACTATGACTTTACCAGGTTTACCTACTGTGTCGTGCAACGAAATGTACAAATGTGAATTGAAAGATTATCCGGATTAACAAGAAGTAGTTATAATAAGCTTTTGTAAGAATAGTTTCTATAACAGTGAGTAGAAAAATTCACATGAATGTAATACATAATATTTTTAACATTTGCATTTTTGTATAATTACAAATATTCCTTCGCTGATTCCAACTTTAGATCACAGGAAAACGGAGGTGTAGATAGAGATGTTTGTATTTAGCATATAAATGCATAATTGAAATCAGAGATTATAAAATACCTTGGCTTACCCGACGTTGCACGTTTAGCATTCTAAACTCAGATGGCGAATTAATTCGTTTCATTTATCTCTCCCCTTTCTTTAGGAAACTTTTATACACTGATCTAGAGAAGGTTCATGGTGAATCCTCCCTTTACTTCTTATAATTGTAATTTCGTATAATCTGGCTATTCCTAATAACGGATGAAAAATCCCCGTGATGTTCACGCAAATGATGTGAAACATCGGCGGAACGTCTGACTTCCGTAACAGTCTTCCAAGTTCTGTAAATACTGTCTAGTCCATAAGTATCCATTGGCGGTGGAACAATCATCGGCCGGAATGGCCGATTAAGTTTTTAATAATTACAGTAGGTAAAATTTTAAACCTTCGTATCTTCTCTGTGGTCCCGTAATTATTTAGTAACATAAGGGCTACATAGTTTTCACAAATGCACAAACCCTTAACATGTATACAACAAAATAGAGGTGAAGCTGTTGAATATGAAGATTCCGCACTCCCAAGTCAGCAAGTAAACCTCTTTGGAAAAGACAGCCTGCAGTCATCGAGAAAATTAATCTTCTCCGCTGTTAATTATAAAATATAGGTTCAGTGATTTCTAATGTTAGTAAATTTCTCTCTTTATACAATTATTTGGCTGCCTGCTAATAAACTTAATTACAACATAAGTACAAGGGAAATAAAGAAAACCTTTCTTACATTAGGTTTATTAGAAAATTTTGACATCCAACAACTTCAGTACGTACGTGGCGCATCCAGAAAGTAAGTTTCCCGAATGTGTTTCCTTTAAAGTAAACGTATATAGCTGGGAAAATTGCACATGCGTAACAGATCTATGATGTGGTGCTAGTAGTGCGGCAGTAGTGGCCCGAAATGGCGGCACTTATTCATTCTCCCGCCGCTTGCAAGGTTCGGTCGATGATAAAGTTCCTTACTGCACAAAACATAGCGCCGATCGAAATTCATCGTCAGCTCTGTCAGGTTTACGGGCGGAACATCATGAGCAAACGTTGGTGTAGGCAGTTTTCGGAAGGTCGTCAAAGTGTCCATGATGAAGAGCGCAGTGGGCGACCGTCCCTCATCAATGATGACCTTGCTCAGTTGGTGCGGCAGCGCGTCGTGGAGAACGTCGCTTAACGATTACAGGGCTCAGCAGCCATTTTCCGCAGATATCGCGATCCATGCTGCAAAAAATTGACACTGAGCACCAACTGTTCAGGAAATTGTATGATATGTGCCCGCCGAAAAACCTGACACCCGAGCACAAAATGAAACTATTAGGAGCAGCACTGACGTTTCTGCAGCAGTATCATGATGACGGCGACGAGTTCCTCGACAGGATCGTCACGGGCGATGAGACGTGGAAACCAAGCAGCAGTCGATGCATTGGCGTCACAATGGATCTGCGGTCAAGACAAAATTCAAACAGACTGTATCGGTGCAGAGAGTGCTGTGCACGGTGTCCTGGGACAGGAAGGGCATTCTGCTCATTGACTTCCTGCCCAGAGGTGAAACAGTGAACGCTGACCGTTTCTGTGAAACACTGCGGAAATCGCGACGTGCCATTCGAAACAAGAGGCGTGGGAGGCTTACTGCAGGTGTTGTGCTGCTCCATGACAATGCTCGTCCACATACGGCTCGGCGCACAGCAACTGTTCTGCAGGGGTTCGGCTGGTAGCTGTTTGATTATCCACCATACAGTCCTGATCTTGCTCCCAGCGATTTCCATCTTTTCTTGCACCTTAAGAAATTCCTGTCCTCCGGTCAGCGATTTGACAACGACGAAGAGCTGAATACGACTGCCACACGCTGGTTCCATTCAGAGGCGGCAGACTTCAACGACACAGGAATACAAAAGCTGATCCCACGAAATGACAACTGTCTCAATTCTTGTGGTGACTATATCGAAAAATAGCTCAAACATTGTTACACCTGTTGCCAATAAAGTTTTTCATGTAACTATGGTTTCTTTGTTTTAAAAAAATATGTAAGCTTACTTTCTGGATGCGCCTCGTACATCTATGGAATTAGAATAAAGTTTATTCAGAGGTTCTGACACTGTTTCATTATACACACGTTTGCAATATGTGTTAAGTGGCAATTAAAGACATAAATATAATATACGATTCGTACCGTTATAAACAGGAACGATTGTTGCTTTTTAAGCTCTATCTTCTGTTTGCTTAAGTGTTACACCATGGGCATATTCTTGGAATAAACTCTAACAACCGGCCTTGGCTATGCATTCTCTTTGGAGTACACGGAATATTTTCTACTTCATGGCAACATCAACGAAGGTTTTGTAAATCCTGTTTAGTCTTTCACTTGTTTTTGAATTGAGATTAGGTGTTTTATAGTCCATGTCCGTCAGAAAGAATAGAGCTTTTCAATGGTTACAGAATTATCAAAATCGTTGAGTGGTTTTTGAGCTTACCGTGCATATACACAAACATAATACAAGCATGCATACGCACATACATACATACACAATTTATTCCTGTAAAATTAGTATAGATAAGAGTTTAATTGCTATGATGTTGATGAACTTATTATTAGTATTATTACACACAGATGATATTTGAAATTAAATTATAATTGGGGAATGAAATTTGGGAAGAAAACGTTCCAGGCAAATGTTTAGGGTACCTCACTCAGCGAGATGACACCGCGGTAACGTGCGACTCTCGTATTCGGGAGATCCTGTGTACGACTACAGTCAGACCTGTCACTCTATACGTGGGCGTTTTGTGGGTTTCTTTTGTTGGCATGGCGAATAATGGAGTGGTTTCCCTTCTACCACAAATTTCCTTTCTCACATTTCCTGTCTTTTCGCTTCCACCTTCATGTTCAGGGAGGCTTAGGGGCAGTGAGGTGTCTATTGGTGTTACACATATGGCACAAAAGCGTGCTCGGAAAGTTCTCGGCCCTGCTGGAGGACAGCCTTCTCTGCGCCGCCTATGCTGAGTCGAGTATTCCCCGGTTCCTCCAGAGGGAAGCCTTATTTCAACAGCTGCCTGTTTGACCGGGCATCCAGCTCGGAACGGTTAGGGAGCTCTGAGCAACATTGTCGGCCGGCCTGAGAAAGGGAATACTGGCGACTTTACTTAACTTTTGCATACATAATGGACTACTATGAGTCACGACACACCCACTCAATTCAGCTCCTATGATATTACATTCCGTGTTTGGCCTAACCCCCCCGAACTTAACGAGTGCTTTTAGGTGTAGAGATGTTAGATAAAGAAGTACACATGAAGTCTCTTACGATGATGGCCAGACCCGCTCTCAATGCAGGAGGGATAGAATCGCAGGTCATACACACCTCGCGTAATCAGATTGCCCGCGGGCCATTTTTATCAAAAGGTTATTTAGCCGTTAATCAAATTGCTTAATAATGATGCTAAGATCTCGATATAGGTATGGATTTCAACTTATTTTTTCTGCTTAGTCCATTCATGCCGTCGGATTGCTGCTATATATACTCCTTTCCCATCTGGTAATTCACGTACATGCGTCGTTAATCGGTATATATGAATAAGTGTTAATTGGTTTCAAAGTTATGATTGTAAGCAAGTCGCCACCTTCCGCCCATGAATCCATTGACGACAATATGTTTGTTCTGTTGGTACCCCTTTCCAATTTGGTAATGTGATGTTAGTATTGTGTATCTCTGGAGGCATTTGCAAGGTATCACAATGAAATTCGCGCGCCATTGGATCGACTAACTTAATTAACTGATTAATAATCGAATTAAATACTTTCTTCCGTAACAAACCGGACGGTGTTGATCGGAAATGTATAACATTCCTGTTTCATGTAAAGATGTATTTGCATATTTTGAAGCTTTGTGATTGTTGAAGAGGCCGACTCATGCCTGTGTATTTTATTACAATGTCGCATACTTTATGTAATTTCGTTTGAATTACTGAAGTTGCTATCATGCAGTGTACACTGTTTAGCATTCATATTCCATGTAATGATGTTACGTATTTACATATTTTGAAACTTTCTGATTGTTGAAGAGGTGACTCATGATCTGTATTTTATTACAGTGTACATACTATAAAAGATAGTTAATTCTACAAGAGTTGTTAAAGGGTGTATATTCGTAATTTATTCCGCACCGTTTTAATGAATCTTGCGTGCCTTTAATGACCTATTCGTTCCCAAGACATTCAATATTGCATTTTCAGCAATAACTAAACATACATACGTACGTACATACATACATACACTCTGTGGTGTGTGGTTATGGTGATGTTTGCCACCCCAATATTCAAGAGGACCCGAGGTCGAATTTCGGATGACAGGTGACTAGCGCGGGTGACCGTAAAGACATACGGGAACAAAGTTATATAGAACAAATCGTAGTTGTTTTCACTCAATTTTAAACATGTTCAAGAGGAACCGATTTCAAATCTCGGATGAGAGGCGACCAGCGCGCGTGATCGATAAGAGATACGGGAGCCGAGTTATACAGAAAAACCCTGAGTTATTTTGACTCAATTTCCAACTAGATTGCAGGTTTTTGAATGTATTACTGGGTGAGGAATAAAGAACGGGTTGAAAGAGTATAAGCATTATGTCTCGCACCTCCAATACCTAACCTAACAACAGTAGCGCTAAGTATAACATTATTATGTCAATCCTTTATATATGAAGCTTAACCTGTAATACTACAACATTTTGGATTAGAAAATGTATGTTTCTATCAAGCGTCGTTATTTAAATACCGAAATGATGCTCGCAAGCTATCCCGGAATATATGTAGCGTTTTAAAGAAACACATTTTTTATTGCAAAGATCAGGTATACGAATAGTAATAATGTTAACCCAGGAGCGATATGAAATTGTCTACACAAGCCAAAAAAGTCAGAGCGGTTACTTTTAATGCATTAAGAAATATCAGCTTCCAGTTTGACGATAGAGAAAATCGTGTAAAATTTAACACATGAGAATACTTACTACCCGTTTTTAAAGATTTTTCCTTCGCTTCTAACTCCTCTATTTTCCCCTTGTACTAACCTACAAGGAAATCTGTTTACATTTTGAGAAAGACAGAGAGGGCGGAAGAGACAGTAAGGAGGGAATGAAAGAGATTGTGACTAACATAACTCAAAAAGAATAAATCCGATGAATATAAAACTTTGCATTTAGCCTCAGCATCTTTAAAGAGAAACACTTAAGATTGTAATAAACTTCTCACATCTACGGTATCCTTTACAATGAAATATTTTCATTGTTTTATTTCCTCAAAATGGACTCTAACGACCCTGAATAACGTGTCATGGGTTTGAGGTATTGCTATGGCAAAGTGTACGAGTATATCTTGAATTTTCTGTCTAAAACCTTTGTAGTTCTCTTCATTCTATCTGAATACACAAAATACAGCTACCAGAAAAGAAAAAAAACTAAAAATTACGCTACATTGTTGAATAGTAAGCAAGGAGAAATTGAAGTCTGCTGTATAATAGTTCATATGACCCGTATATGAATACAGGAAATAATATAAATTTGAGTAAAACCTTAACTTCTATAATTTAGTTTAATACGTAATCATAAGGATATAAAATCTATGGTTCAAAGACCCGTCCTGAAAGAAAGAATCTATTATACTAGAGACCGGAATAAGTGAAAAACATTCATCCATATGCATATAATTATTCTAGAGACATATGCTGATCCACCACACACTCATATACATGTGCAGACGAGATACAGGTAACTAAAAGGAGAGTTATACAGACTTTTCACAGAAAAATACACCGACATGTGCTTCCTCGGCTGATAAAAATATATTCAGCATTTTTCAGTGATCTGGTTTGTTGCTATGAAAACTTATACCTTAGGATATTATTACATATAAGCAAGAACTATACCTCGTGTAAAACGTAAGTTATGTTACCAGTAGCAATAAAAAAACTAGCTTTAATAACATTCATATCAACACCAACTTCAACACCTATGCGACTGAAGCCTAACTCACAATAGTAAAGCAGTTAAATTAATCGCGTACTATAAACGTCATTGTTTCGTGGTAAGATCCCTGGATATGATGATCTGGAATTTCATTCATCACATAAACGTCAGAAAGGCATCTGACATTCTCTAAAATGTACAGGAAGATTCAGTTCAGGTTTCTGGATAGATTCAGCGTGTTAATGAAACAAAATACTGAATTCAACTCTACATAGCAGAGATAGGAAGTCGTGGTGCATGAGAAACCACCCAACACAAAAAACCTCAATGTCAGAAGGGCAGTCGACGGGGATCAAACCTGGGCATCCCGAATGCGATCCGAAGTACGCAGAATACAGGCGGAGCCTTTTGCGTTGCTCATAACATTATGCACGGTTAACAAGCAAAGTTTAATGTACTATATACAGTGACTCCAGAAAGTACCAGTTTCCGCTTAAAAACTTTCTGGCAGCCAAATTATTTGAAAGTTCACATTTTAATATGCGAAAATAAGTATCTATATTACTATTTCGTGTTTTTGTAGCATTTCTCAGATGTTTCACTTTTAGTCTTATCCCGTTTTAAAAACTTCGCGAATCTTTCAAGTTTTTCATGTGCGGCGTGTAAAAACATTTTATTTGCATTTAGCGGAACAAAATGTTTTAATAATAAAACAAGTATATTTTAACCTTGAAATAAAGTTATAGTGTTCAGGAACAAGAAAATTTACGACTCTCTCCATGGACGAAACAGAGCTCCTTAAGAAGGAAGTGAAACATTAATGCAACCCAATGAGTTAGGTGAATTGTGCCAAATAAAGATCGTACTACATAGCGCCCTAAAGTAGTTAGAAAATGACTGATATTTCACCACCTGACAGACATTCACTGGAAAGTAAAGGTTTTTAGGGAACCAATTAACTTACGGCTTCAGTCAGTTACAGACATACAAGAAAAGTGTTGCATTTTAGGTCGAAGACACGTCCATAGCGTGTGCATGTGCTTTCTTCCTAAAATATTAAAGTAACCATAAGCTTGCACACACAAATGGTCTTCACATTATAATTTAATTTGTTTATTCTCGTCTAAAGCTTAATCAGAAAAAACAACGGTATTTAACTTTTTAGTTACTTCTATCCCAAGCAGACTTCTTAAAATTAATGAGATAACGCCTTTTTTGCGCTGTGTAATATATGTCACGAGTCCAGAAAATTGTCAATTCCACTTTAAAAAATCTGATGTATTATATTCACATGACTCTCTAGCCCCTATTACTTATTGGTGGATATAGAAACTATTTTTTACAAAAATGTTGTTTTCCTCTCGCGTTCGGGAGGCCCCGGATCCGATTTCCATCGAACGTTCACTCTGACATTGAGTTTTCGGGGTTTTCCCTGTTGCGTAGGCGAATGTTGGCGGTTTCTCATTCATCACGATTTCCCTTTCCCTTTCGTTACGTTTCCTTATCATCTTTCGGGTTTAGCGTTGTGTGGCGGACCAGAGAATTGGCGCGGATGCTTGCTCAAAGTAAACAATATTCCCCGTGGACACTAGACGACTGTTTGGTTGGACAGGTCGTTCATCATTTAGCCCTAGTAGGGGGACGGTTCTTTGAGCCAGTAACTTTTAGACACTTCGGCGAATCCTTGTGGCCTTAAGTAATGATAATAGCAGTAATACTAATAATACGTCCAGCTGCATAAATAAGATCTTCATAGTGTGTATAATAGTGTTCTGTGGACAGCCCAGCTGCGCAATCTATGGACGGGTCTTCAACCTAAAATGCAACACCCTTCTTGGATGGCTGTAACTGACACAAAGTGCAAGTGAACTGGTTTCCTAATAACATTTCCTTTCCTTCGAATGTCTGTAAGGTTTTTAAATATCAGTCATTTTCCAACTCGTTAAAGGTGCTATGTAGTAAGACGCGTTTTTCGCAGAATCCGCCTAACTCATTGGGTTGTATTAGCGTTTCGCTTCCTTCCGTCTCAGCTATGTTTCGTCCATGGAGAGAGTCGTAAATGTTCTTGTTCCTGAACACTATAACCTTATTTCAAGGTTAAACCATACATATTTTATTTTAAAAACATTTTGTTCCACTAAATGCATATAAAATGATTTTTAAACACCGGAAAACTTGAAAGATTAGAGAAGTTTTTTAAAAGCAATAATTCTAATAAATGAAACATCTAAAAATGATAGAACACGTAAATGCTAATATAGATGCTTCCTTTCCATATTAAAACCGAGAACTTGCAGATAAATTGGCTGTCAGAAGGTTTTTCATTGGAAACAAATAATTTTTGGAGTCACTGTATATAATACATTAAAGAATTTGGCTGGCAGAAGGTTTTAAGTGGAAACGAATACTTTCTGGGGTCCCTGCATATAATACGTTAAACCTTGCTTTATAACCGTACATACTGCGATCAACGCAAATGGCTCTGCCTGTATTCTGCGTACTTCGGATCGAATTCGGGAGATACCTATTCGATCCCCGTCGACCGCCCACACTGACATTGAGTTTTTCGTGCTTTCCCCTGGTCGGTAGGCGAATGCTGGTAGTTTCTCATCCACCGCAACCTCATATCTCTGCTATGCATAAGTCAAATGAGTATTTTTCCTCATAAACAGGTTGATGCTATCTGGAAACCTGAACTGAATCTTCCTGTACTTTTTAGAGAATGCCAGATACCTTTCTGATATTTGTGCGATGCATGAAATTGCTGATCATCATATGCCAGGGATGTTACCACGAAACAATGACGTTTATAGTACGAGATTAATTTAACTGCTTCAGTAGTGTGAGCTAGGCTTCAGTCGCATAGGTCTTGAAGTTACTTGATATCAATGCTATTAAAGCTAGTTTATCGTTGTTACTGGTAACATAACTTACGTTTTACACCTGGTGTAGTTCTTTCTTGTATGTAGTATTATCCCAAAGTATAAGTTTTCTAGAAACAAATTAGGTCACTGAAAAAATGCTGAATGTGTTTTTATCAGCACAGGGAGCACATGTCGGTGTATTTTTTGTGAAAAGTCTGTATAATTCCCATTTTAGCTTCCTGTGTCTCGTCTGTGCATGTATATGAATGTGTGGTAGAACAGTATATGTTTCTAGAATAATTATATGAATATATATGAATGCTTTTCGCTTATTCCGGTCTCTAGTATAATAGATTCTTTCTTTCGGGACGGGTCTTTGAACCATAGATTTTATACCCTTATGATTACATATTAAACTAAATTATAGAAGTGAAGGTTTTACCCAAATTGTTATTATCTCGTGTATTTATATATCGGTCATATACAATATTATATAGCAGACTGCAAGTTCTCCCTGCTTACAATTCAACAGTATTTCATTTCTCTTAGACATTAACCATGCCATCCATTGTTACTGAATAATATTGTGCTAAACACAGGATGTTAGCAACGATCATACAAATGCTCAACCGCGAGGTACCAAGACGAGACTCCCGTCACATTTATTTTACAATTACAATGTAGTGTTATTTTTAGTTTTTCTGGTAGCCGCATTAGTGTACTCGGTTAGAATGAAGAGAACTACACAAAATGTAGATAGAAAATACAAGATATACTCGTACACTTTGCCATACCAACAGCTTAAACCCATGAGATGTTATTCAAAGTCGTTAGAGCCAATTTTGAGGAAACAAAACAATGAAAATATTTCATTGTAAAGGATACCTTTGGATGTGAGAATATAATCTTCAGTGTTTCTGTTTAAAGATGCTGTAGTTAAATGCAAAGCTTTATATTCATTGGATTTATTCTTTTTGAGTTATTTTAGTCACAATGTCTGTCTTTCGCTCCCTAAATTCAAAAATTAAATTGAGTTTTATTTATGCACGCTCTTTAGCTGCTGTGATCCTTAGCGTCGCATTCTGTATTGAACGTGAAAGACCGCTAGAATTGCTTAGAGGCGTCTTTATCAGGCTTGAAATTCTTTTACGTGCCCTAAATCTACGACACGGGACCATCTGCTTTAATTCCATTCCGATGGAAGCCATGCTAAGGATTTTAAGCCCGAAAAAATGCATCGCCCTCCGCCGGGTTTGAACCTGCGACCTCGAGAACTAGAGGCTGTTATGGTAACCACTACACCACGGAGGATGACTTTAACTTCGCAGTCTCTTCTGCCCTCTGTTTTCCTAAAACTGTAAACAGATTTCCTTGTGGCTAGGTGCAAGGGGGAATAGAGGAGTCTGAAGCGAAGGAAAAATCTTTAAAAAACGAGTAGCAAGTATTCGGATGCTAATATTTCTGCATGCATTAAACCTAACCGTTCTGCCTTTTTTTAGCATTGTTGAGACACTTTGATATCGCTCCGGAGTTAACAATCTTACTATTCGTATACCTGATCTTTGCATTGAAAAACGTGTTTCTTTAAAACGCTACATATATTATGGGATAGCATGCGAGCATCATTTCAGTAACTAAACAATGACGCTTAATATAAATATATAGTTTATACTCCAACATTTTGTACTATTACAGGTTAGGGGTACTTCATATGTGGAGGTTTAATAACGTAATACTTAGCGCAACTATTGTTAGGTTAAGTATTGGAGGTGGGAGACAATACTTATATTCTTTCATACCGTTCTTAATTTCTCACCCAGTAACACATTAAAATACCTGCCATCTAGTTGGAAATTCAGTCAAAATGACTACCGTTTGTTCCATATACATTTGCCCCCGTATCTCTTAACGGTCACCCGCGCTAGTCACCTGTCATCCCAAATCGAACTCGGGTCCTCTTGAATGTGGGAGTGGCAAACATCACCATACTCACACACCACAGAGTGCATGTATGTATGCACATATGTATTTCAGTCGTTCAAACGAAATTACATAAAGTATGCGACATTAGAATAAGATACACAATCATGGGCCGGCTTCTTCAACAATCACAAAGCTTCAAAATATGCAAATACTTAACACCTTTACACGAAATATGAACGTTATACAGTTTTGATCAACGCCTTCTGGTTTGTGACGGAAGAAAGTATTGAATTCGATTATTAATCAGTTGATTATGTTAGCCAATTCAATCGTGAATTTCATTGTGGTACCATGCAAAGTCCGCCGGAGAACATGCAATATTAACATCCCATTATCAAATCGGAAAGGGGTACCAACAGAGCAAATATATTGCCAATAGATTTATGGGCAGTAGGCCGTGGCTTCCTCACAATAAGGACTTTGAAAACCAATTAATTAACACTTATTTATACTAATTGATCAACTGCGCGTGTACGTGAATTGCCAGATGGGAAAGCAGTGGACATAGCATTAATCCGATCAATGGATCCAACGGAAAAAAATCAGTTAAAGCCGATACTGAGATCGAGGTGCTAGCATCATTATTTAGCAATTATATTAACGACTAATTAACCTTTTCGATAAATGTGGTTCGCGGGCAATCTAATTACGCGAGGATGTATGACCTTAGATTTTCCCCCTCGTATTTAGAGCGAGCCTGACCTTTAACGTAAGAGTTCATGTGTAGTTCCTTTTCTAACACATCTACATCTAAAAGCATTCGAGGGTTGAGGAGGCGAGGACCACCACGGAAAGTAATATCATAGCAGCTGAATTGAGCGGGTGTATCGTGACGTCATAGTAGTTCATTATGTATGCAAAAGTTAAGTAAAGTAAAGTAGTCAGAAATCCCCTACTTGCTATAGCCTCCTGCGGTTCCTTCACCTCATCCGTTCCTCCTGGGGGTGATAAGTGCAAAAGATCCGGGTTGGGTCGAAGTGAGAGCTATACCCTCCGTTTTCTGGAAGAAAACTCAGTCACGTAGGACGGTCCTGGGGGAGGATAAATGTGCTAAACGCCTAATACTACCTAAATAGTACGAGATTTCTCAGTTTTCAAGGGAGAAACAGAAAATGTCAGAATAATCATATTATTGACATTCTGAAACAAAACCGTACTGTTGCCATGTGCCGTTTAAAAACCATTATACTCCCTTATTTAAAGCATTGCAAGTATTAAGCACAGATACGAATACTCATAGTGATTTTGTTGTTTTTGAAGCATGGATTGTGTATCGAAAAGATCGATTCGCTAGAGACAAGACAACCTAATTTGCGTGTGTATATCATGGTTCCTAAGCATTACCAGCTTGCGCTCTTCTTTACAAACCCCATAATTCCCATCGCCCCTTCTATATCTCAAACACTCATATATTTTGGGATTTTAAACTTGTTTTATTAAATTAACTACAAATTTACAACATTTAGTAAATGGGTTACAAGCAATGTCTGGGACACTAAAGGTAGCTAAAGCGGAATGGTAAGTTCAAAATGTTACAGCGCTGTAGACGTTCAATCGTGGCACTGTTGTCTAGTAGGCTGACGGCAAGAGAGTTCGGATGGTTACTTAAGCGCTGCTGATACCGAATAGGAAGTGATTCCTTCTTTTATTGTAGAGATGTGAAGATCGTTATGTAGCGTGGCGTTGGAGACGTACCATGCTGCGCTTGCCAGACAACGAAGAGTTCTACATTCAAATCTTCGTGGAATATCAATATTGGAGTTGCTGGCAGTTGCCCATACCATATGCCAATACGGGTCTAATGATGGTATTGTATATTAATATTTTGTTGTAGAGAGACAGGTGAGAGCGTCTGTTCAGTAACCAATATAAGTGCTGAAATTTTAGTTTTGCTTCTCTTTTTAAGTTATAATGTGGTGTTTCCATGTTAGATGTTCATCCAAGTGCAATCCAAAGTATTTTACAGTTGATGTTACGGGAATTTCTACATTATTTAGATATATTTTAGGGCATTTTCCGCGACATAAAGAAAATGGGATATGGTGATTGCTGTCCTGATATGTTCAGTTGTTGGTAGATCATAAGTGTAAATAATGTACAAAATCGGCCCAAGAACACCACCTTGCGGTACTCCGAATTTTATGCCATGGAAGGTGGAAGGTTCATCTTTATATTGGACTTGAAAATATCTACTGTTGAGGTAAGATTGTAACAGAATATAACAAGGGTGAGGCAGTAGCAATTTTAGTTTATGTAGAAGACCGATATGCCATACCTTTTCAAATGCCTGCTGTATATAAAGGAAAGCTACAGTACAGTAGTGGCGTGATTAAAAGGATTTTGTTATAATATTTACTATTCGATGGGCTTGTTCATCTGTCGAATGGTGTTAACGAAAACCAAATTGTATATCGGGTATTATTGCAGGAAGTAGAGATCTCAATCGTTGAAGAAGGAACTTCTCAAATACTTTGAACAAAACAGACAATAAAGTAATTGGTGGGTACGATGCTGCTTCAGTCGAGGCTTTTTCCGGTCTATGAAATTAATTATTTGCGTTACTTTCCACTGAGTAGGGAAATGGCCATAACGAAGAATGACATTGAAAATAGACGCAATAGATGCATAAGCCTTTTTAGGAGATGCCGATATAACTTTGCCAGTAACAAGATCATAACTGGGGCATTTTGTGGGGTTAGTATGTCTTTTAATTGCGATTTTCATTTCATCTGAGGAGAACGGCTGAGTAGGAGGCGATAGCTGCAATGGAGCACAGAAGTAAGCGCTAATTTCTTCTTCAGAAGTGCTTCTTTGAATTGCCGGTTCGAAGATGGACGCCAAATTTTCTGCAAATCGCTCAGCCTTTTCTATCACTTCGAGCCCAAGTATTGTCATTATTTCTTTTGGTGGAATATGTGATTTAGGTTGTTGAAATCTTCTTGTTGCTTTTCAAAGCGAGGGCTTAGAATCGGGTGTTGCAGTTGGGGTCAAAGACTGAAAATACTTTGCAACTGTTTCATTTTCGTACAACAGTAATTGTCCTCGTAATCGCCGGGAATCTCTGTTAAAATAATTTTTGTCTTCAGACTATCGGGTACGTTGCCATACTCGTCGTAGCTTTCTTTTCCCTTCTACATTTGCTATAATGTCACACGGATATTGTTTTAATGTATGATGTATACGGGGTGTAGAATCCCATGTAGCTTGCTGTAAATGCGATGCTAAATGTTCAACGCCATCATCTATGTTCTTGTTCGTTTTCAGAGGCAAATTCGCCAATAGACTTTCCTGGACTCTAAGATGAAAATGTTTCCAGTTGTCAGATTATTATAAAGTTTTGTTGGTGGACAATATTTAATCACAGAGGAACTCATAGGCTCAGGAGAGTGATCTGATGATAAATCAAAATTTCTGCTTAAATACATATATTCTTTCCGAGGGCACTCCCTTTATAATGAAAAAATCTAGAAAATCGCACGTTTTAGTCTATCTGTTGGCTAATAAGTTGGCTCTCTGGTGGATGCTGATATGAGGTGGAGTTCTTTTACACACTTAATAAGTTCAGAAACCCTTGAAGAATTAATGCGAGAATCCCATTTTTTATGTTTTGCATTGTAATCTAAACCCGCAATAAATCTTGTATAATAGATTTAAAGAAGACAAAAACAATTCCTGAGTTAATTTATGTTTAGGTGGACAGTAAACTGCAGAGAACGTTAATTGACCCCAAATATCTGTTAGCATAACAGATGTGGCTTGTATGTGTTTTGTTTTGAATTCAGGTAAAGTGTGATGTTTTATTTTATTACGTATAGTGACTGCACTCCCTCCATGAGCAGTACCATCATGGTGCTGGGTATTATAAATAGTGAAGCCTGGTAAGTTTAAGTGACTTCTTCGTGTGAAGCGTGATTTTGAGAGCAAGATTACATCTATATTAGTATATGTAGAAATAACATTAATTCTTACCTATGTTGAATTAAACCATTAGCGTTCCACAGAGCTACTTTACACTTAAATTCCATTATTTGAGTTTAGATACAATGACAGACAGGATATTGAGCACTGAAACCATCTATTCAGCTTGCTGTATCAGAGTGTTTTCAAATCTGAGGAAGGATTTCTTTATAATGTGGCTGATGTCAGATTCATGAGGTTTGGCTGCTTGAGCATAATTAGAAGTAGATACAACAAGAGCTGGAGAAAGGTTTAGTGGTGGAAAATCTGATGCGTTTAGAGCAGGTGGAGATGGAAAGGTTCTAGGAGTAGCAAGATAACGCCGGCTTACTATGTCTCAATACACTGTAGTTAGCCGAATGGCTCCCAGAGCAGAGGGCACAGATTGCAGGAGTCCTTCTGTTCTTACGACAGGTTTCGGAGAGATGATTTTCCCCACATTTAATACATCGAGGTGGCCACTTACAATATATGCTTTTATGACCGTACATCTAACAACGTATACACTGTACCATTTCTCTTTTTTAAGGAGGTTCAAAGGTTATCTTCGCATGCAATAATAAGTCAATTTTGTAGGTATCTTTGTTATTAGTTTGGGGTTCAAAGTCCACTTAGAACAGGGACAATGTTTCGTTTGAAACTCTGTGAAGAATATTATGTATATTCACACCCTATGGTCCGGATCACGCTATTCTGCTACAATACTTTCTTTATCTATAGAATGCTGCATATCGGGGAGGATTAGTCTCAAAGCTCTTTACTGTTTCAGTTGGTAGGTATGATACATTGCATTTTTATTATTTAATAGTTTACCATTGTTCTGTACGTATCCGCAGTGTTTGTTAGCAGTTTGATTTCATTTATACATTGTATGTGAAAAGTCCAGCTCAGAAACATGTTATTTGAGGCAATTGATAAATTCTGGAACATTAACTATATCAGGGACAAAAATTGGAGGTGGTGCTTGAGCCACAGGTACTTTGGGGATACCTGGGTGCCATTTAAGTCCTCAGTAATGTCCTCTAATACCTGAAAACTATTATGAATCGATACTGGCTGTACAGTATTTGTCGCAGGTTGAGCTACAGAGTGTGTGTGGGTTGGTTTACGCTTCTTACAACGATCCTATTGCCATTCAGGCGTATTTACGGCATGAGACATATCCGCATTCGCAATATTAGGATTTAACATACTTGGTTTTCCTTTTAGGTTATGGTTAGAATCTGTTGTTGCTGTTGCAGACATATTGGTGTAACATTATTACTCACAGTTTTGTTGATCCAGTCAGTCTTTAGAAGTACCGTAGGTTCCTGAATTATGATTTATATGCGATGATTCATCATCTGAAATTCATCTTCCATTAGTAAGTTATCTGACCCGCAATTATTTGCCATATCCAAACCCCTAAGGTTTGGAAAATATAAAGTTTTCAAATTACAGGTAAATAGTTTGTAAGCACAAACTGTATCACACACAAATAAAGCTAATACTCAAATATTTTGAAACAATTTTTATGCTTGAAAAGCTTATAAATACGATAGGTGGATTCATTCTTCGTCGGAGATGGGAAAGAGAAGGACCGACCCGTCGGACCCGCCGATAGGGCCGCCGTCCAACCGTCGCCAACTGAGGTTGCTCCGGGCCTCGCCACTGCGGACTCTCCTGGTCGCTCCCCAGGCATCCGCCGGGAGCTTGCTTCACCGCCGTCGGTGACCGGGCCTTCATTTGCCGCGGTCACTGCTTCGCCACTACACCAGCAGCCCCAGATCTCTTACCCAGTCAGCAGCACACCTCACCTTCAGCCACAGCAGTCGACTCTGCCAAATGGAACGCCAGCTTCACACATCATCAGCACAACTCTAAATCCCACGCCATCACGGTGCAGCGCAGTGATTTCTGGAGTTCCCCGGGATTTACCTACAAGATACATCCTCTCCGCCGCACAACTCCAAGGCCACCCGAATCATCACGTCCCGGGGACCTACAACACATGTTCGCCTGGCATTGACTGATCCGGCCGACCGCGAGGCAGCCTTGAGGTCGGGCCTGCCCTTATTAGGACGGGTTTTGCGTATTGAGGCTAGCGGAGCGGAAAGCCACCAGCCATGCTGCCAATGCTGCTGCTATGGACACGAGGCAATTACCTGCGCTGCACCACCCAGGTGCCACTACTGTGGTGCACAGAGCCTCACTGCACAGTGCACGAGCCACGACCTCCTCCGCCGCCGGTACTGCGCCTCCTGCAACAGCCACGGCCACTTCACCGGGCAGGCGCAGTGTCCCCTCTATCCAAGAAGCCGCGACACAATCCGGCCTCAACTGTGCTCGCAGCTCCAGCTCCTCCGACGCCAACACCTCTACCACTTCCAGCACCGGCCTCAACGACACCACCCTGCGAGATGCGGTCCAGGATCTCCACACAAAGGTCCTGAACATAGGTTCCCGCATCTCTCTATAGGACGAAAACCTCTCATCGCTCACCACCGCAGTCAACTCAGCCAACTCTGATTATCATTTCCGCCGATTCACCACCATTGAATCTGGAATCCCGAATCTTCAAGCCATCACCACCACCTTCTCAACTGCCTTCCAGACTTTCATCACCAGCTGCTTCCAGCAAACCGACACTACAGACACCACAAGCAGTGGCTTGCGTGAAGTCATCACCTGCCTGCCACAAAACACACCACCTCCAGCTCCAACACATTCTCTTGGGGAGTTTAGGCGTACGCTGACTGGCTTTGCTGATCTCATACGAGTCCTGCTCACGACGACGGCCGAATGGACTTCGGTGGTAGCCGACCTGAAGAGGGCAGGATCACCTGCGGAACTACATGCCTGCACAAGGACCTCCTTGGACGCGTGGCACTAGATATCACCGACAAAACTGAGCGCACCTTGCGGGAGGCGCTCAAGAAATCGTAAGCACTAATAAAGAAATACAAAAAACCCTATCTATTCCCGATCCACTCCCCGCGGTGGCAGCCAGGGCTCTGGCAAGGTCATGGCTGTCACCCGGACATTTCTTTCACCCACTGCCAGCGCAATAAGCTGGCAATTACCTTCCGCACTATCGGGGCGGAACTTCAACACCTATCCTTATTTCTTCTGTCGATTCCTATCCCTAACTTCACCTTCCTATTCCCGCCAGTACCCAAAAAGAAGAAGAAGAGAGAAATACGACAATATATGTATGTACATGCATGGCGATGTAGCTTTGCTAAGCATGGCCTACTCGATTAATGCAGAATAAATGAGACGTTTTCAAAATTCAAATTATTGCAGTAAACAATTTTAATAAAACTGCAGGATGTGTTGCTGAAATTTAATTAGGGGGGAAGTGTTTTGTTTGACAACATGGTAAGAAGCATATAATTATTTTCAGGTAAAATTCAAAGCCATGAGTGTAGCCGTGCTTATTTGTTATTAAGGACAAACTTCGATTAGAAGTATCTATATGCTTCACAATAAATGTAAACGATATAAACTTTTTTTTCACGAATCTCTCGTTTTCTCGCGAAAGTCCTTATTTGCGTGATAAGCACGAAAATTGGCATATTTAAAGATTAACTACAAAACTTACAATTCGAAGATATAAAGGTAATCAAACCACTCGATTTTATTTTGAGCCATCAAAATTAATTGTCAAATCTGATATCAATCTCGATTTGGTAAAGATTATGTTTAAACAAAGACCTGAATTTCAGAGTGAAAATAATATGTACTTATATGCTATATTGAATTCTGCAACTATATCCGAAATTTGTATAAAGTTAGTAACGAAATTGATATACTAATGCTCTGTTGGCATTTAAAGCTAAAGGTAACCAGTTTAATAGATTTTGTGAGATATCTGTTTAAGCCTTATCATCAAATGCGGATGTACGGTGAAATTATTCTTTTCGCGCTAAAATTTAGTAGTTACTGACGAGATCTTCAATAGCCTGGTAACATTGTAACTTGTATGTTATAAGTTTCAGCCTTTCAGCTCGGAATTATATTGTTTTACTTATCATGACTCCGGCGGTGAAAGCCTTCGTTTATTATCTTTTCCCTTCTTTTGTACTTCGTCTGGAAGTGCAAATATGCATTTCGTTTTCTCACTTATGAATATTCATTTCGTTTTGAAACAAATTGATTAACTGCTCTGTGTTTAACAAACTAATATTCTAACAGCTGTGAAAACTATGTGGAATATAGGGCCAAACTATATCACTTGAAGTGCTGGCTAACTTGGCGTTTTTTGCTTTAAAATTCAATTTTAGGTGTAGGCTTCTAATCCAAAATGGAGACAGCTTTTGCAATTAGACTCCTCTAAACTATCACTGAAAAGTGATGAAACTACGGTAGGTAATCTAACTTCTGATATAGCGAAGGACAGCGGGCATCTTGCGGTTTCCACTGTGAGTAGAGAAAATACCTATAGTCAATTTAAAGTCAAGAGAACATACGCCTTATGGGCTTTTACTTTTTCTGTACTCCTTCCCTATTTCAACACTAGGGTTATCTTACACGGAATGTATGTATGACTGTGACAACGTAACTGAGAGGGACACCTCGCTCACCTCGACCCACGGCGGTTCTTTTGTGGCTACCATCCCCCCCAACAGGAACGGATGAATTGAAGGAACCATAGGTGGCTATAGCCCGCTAGCAGATAGGTCAGAGACGAGCAGAGGTCCGTAACGATTCCAAGCTTGAAGACCCGATCACACCGTCGGGCTGCTCTGATGGAGTAGGGGAGAACTCGACTCACCTTGGGGGGGGGGTCTAAAGAAAGCTACCATCTGACAGGGCCGAGAAGAACTTTCCAATGAGCAAGCATTTGCGCCATCTGTCCGACACCGATGAAACTGTACAACCTCGAAGCCAACCTGAAACGAAATGAGAGGGAATGAGGGGACAGGAAATTGGTGGTAGAAGAGGAACCACCCTAGCATTCGCCTACTTACCCGAGGAAATCACGAAATAAACCCATATTCAGAGTTGCCGGCCAGACGGGAATCGAACCCGGCACGTCCCAAATGCGAGTCTCACTCGTTACCGCGAACTATCTCGTTCGGTAATACACGGTTATTCAAAAAGAAGGAACAGATTATAAGTATTAATTTCTAATGAACGACAACGGATAACGACACACACGATACATCAGTGGATAGACGAAAGTTCAAAGTTTTAAGACCGCACCTACTAGAACAATTAGGTGTCTACAGAGGTGATGTGGTTTGTTTACGCGATAATGGCGACGCCACAGAAAAAGTCGTTTTGTGTGCTGCAGCATGCAAAGAGTAAATTCATTGTTTCGGTGCAGCGTACATTTCGTTGCAATTCCAACATAGAGCTGCCTCTCGTAAACAGATTTACAATTTGTACAAGAAATTCGTAGATGGTTCCATATGCAAAGGGGAAAGCACTGCTATCCTCGCATAACAAATGGTACTCATGTTGAATGCATAAAATGAAACTTCGAAATTTCCTCTGTCCAATGATGTATCGCATGTGTGTCTATCTGTTGTCGTTCATTAGAAATAAATATTTAAAACCTGCTCCTTCTTTTTGAGTAACTCTGCATATTGCTGGTAATAGCTATTTATGTATCAAGCGCGCAAAATAAGGTTCTAGTGAACGAATTAAGTATTTCGGATAAGGCATAAGCCGACTACGAAATGTTGCATGAGTCCGCCAAAGCTTTTGCGTACGTGGTGTATACAATGCATTTTTTTTAAAAGCTCTCTAAATTATATAAAATAAAATAAATAAATGTGATATAAGTATAAATATAAAAAACACATGAGAGAACGTACGCTTTCACAGCCGGAATCGCAAATATAATTGGAAGTATCCTTCTTCTTCAGCCAACACCCGTCCTTGGCTGGTCAGCCATTCGACGCCTTGCCTCCCAGTACAGCCGTGACCTTCCTTCCATAGAATCTTCAACTATAACAGTCTGCAGGGCAGTGCAGGAGGCCAAATGGTTAGCAGTGCCTTCCTCTTGCAAGCAGAGGGGACAAATTGGGCTATCAACCACACCGATTCTATGCAGGTGTTTTTGCAAATAATCGTGCCCTGTAGTCATCCTAAAGGTGGCTACTGCCATCTCCCGGGGCAGGTTGTTGGGGATGGTCCTGGCTGTTACGCCGTGGTCTCCTGGAGAACTGTTCCAGACGTTTCGTCCACAATTGCCAGCAAAATCTCGGCAGCAGTATGAGATGTTGCGAAATAAATCTTTTATTTTTGTTAAGGGTTTCTGATAAACAGTAAAATAATGTTAACTTATATTTGTTTTTAAATAATGAATTGTTTTGTGAAAAATGCTGATAAAGTTTATGATTCATTCATTATCTGTTTACCCTCCTCTTATGTAGGACTTACACCCCCCAGGACTTACAGGCGGGTGCCTGGGGTCAGAGGCCCGTCGAGGAGCAGACATTCATGGATCAGACAGAACATCCAGGATGGGTGATCAGCCCGATACCTGGTATGGGATGAAGGAAGTAGATGAAACGAAATGTTGGTGAAATGGAAGAAAGGAAAGGTGATGATGGAGCAGTTGGTGGAATGAATGGCGGGGGAAACCGCAGAACCCGGAGAAAACCCGCCCAGACGCCGCTTCGTCCACCACAAATCCCACATGCAGGTCCCTGGGATTGAACCCGGGCCGCCTCGGTGGGAAACCGCTCGCCCACGGCGCCGCCCAAGTTTATGATTAACATAAAAATAATTTTAGTATGTATTTCTTGTTTTATGATCAAGTATTTTGTTTAAAAGCCTATTAAAGTTGGTATGACTGGCCACTGTCATCTGGATTTTGTTTATTATGCCGCTAAAGGATTCCATGACGACTTTAGTATTTTTCGGCGTGTTAAGCAGCCGTTTTAAAGCGTGTACTAAAAAACGTGTTTATAGCAGTCATTAAATGGGCAATTTCCTTCTGTATTATGTCTCCAGCCACTTAAGAAGGCTTAGGGCTTGGACACAGTTGTTGGAACAACCCTCCATATTTGTATATCTTCGCTTCCATGTTGCACATTTTTTCATGAGTACTTAATAGTATAAGGATCACGAAGGCAAATATTGGGTAATTTTCCTTTTTGCTAGTTCTTGTGAGTTATAAAAAATGAAATAAAGAATTGGAAAGCATGCTGGGGCAGATTATAAATAGCAGAGAGCGCCGAAGGTGTTACAAGTGTTTGAAGAATTAATTATTCGTGTTGGGGTTTCATTATCCTCCTTCTCCCCGTTCTCTTATTCTTCTTCTTACACTAATATGCACAATCAACAATATATCCCACAATTGTGCTATAAGGGTTAATCGGGGACGATAATTGATTTGAATATAAGGTTGCAGTAAAAATCAAAATCACCTGAGGTCATCAGTCTTTCTCGTGCTTTATGTTATTAATTATGTTTATAATACTAGGAATACGTTGTTGGTTGTATTCTACTTCAGATTAATCTTGATTAGTGCTATGTGTTTGTTCGTGTGTTAAGTATTCATTCCTGCCATAAACCAAACACGTATTGAATAACTTCACTATTTCAAAACCGCGCGTATGCTACGGCATAAGTTCCGAAATTGGTGTACTCATGACATGATAAATAAATTACTTCTACAGCTGCGTTCACCATCATTTGGCGGGCGACATGATGTTAGATATTTAAGGTGAAAACTGATTACATTTTTTAAACTAAGTTTTTCGTTTTTGAACTTTATGTTCCATAACGCCTTACACTTTTTGCTGTCGGAGCATTTTGAACACCATCACTTGACTACTTACTGCGCAAACGTCTACTGCCCTTCAATTCTTTACAGTGCCTTTTACTCGGCATTGATTATTCTTACGGTTTTGCACATCAAATTTGTCTAGTATCAAGCTCAAATTTTCAATGGAAACCCTGAAAAAAATAGATAAAGAATTAGCATGCTATTTTACTCTCTTTAGTGTTGCACAAGATATGTCACAATCAGGTATAGGAATTTCCAAGCATTAAAACGAGGACGACAGGAAATTAGGTTGAACTGTTACTGGACTTTACGCATTGACGTCAGAGATAACTATCCCTCCCCCCGAAACTCTTGTGCAGACTGTTGGAGTTTGCACACAGCACTCAGCCAGTCACCAGACCGTGTTTTACCTGCCGTCAGTGACCCTTGGCCGCTGCTGTTTACGTTCTTTGTATTGTTAATGGTTTGAGTGTAGCTAACTTGAAGTCAACTCCTTAAGAATTCCTATGCCTGCTCATAATTAATTTGGCCATTGAGGATACATTGTGAAAAACTAATATTCATTGGTACTTCAGCACTTTTTCAAATATACAGAAGAGCGACAATTCAGTACCCCAGGTTCCCGTATACATGGTTGGTATTTGCATTTCATATGCATTTTATGTACGTAATTGCATCGGATGAATTTTGTTAAATAGAATTATAATCGTAACCGTTTATATACACAAGTTATTAAAAATAACACAATAGGATTTATCAAGGTTTATAACTACAGTGAAGCACAAGGGTGAATCCAGAATTTCTGTAACGGGGCGCACCGTGTGGTTTGGGGGCCCTCCCCAGAAAATTGTTAAAAGTTTAGCTTCGAAAATTTAGGAGATAGAATAAATTTGAAGGATCATATCTTAAAAGGGGCAAAATAAAAATACTATAATTGGTACCAACAATATTTATTACATTTTGAACCGCTAAACGAAAAGTATTACAGCAGGGAAAATATACTTTAGTTGTGGATCAATCAATCTACAAGTAAAAACCCCAAATATATTACTTACAGTTTAAAAAGCTAATAGACCTATGCAAAAAGTATTACCCACGCAAGAGTGAAGAACCTAATGTCCTTTCTGCGTAGATTTTTACTTAAATGATAAAGTCCATCATTCTGTGTTTTTGCCCACCAAATACACATTGTTGACACTATGAAACGTTATGGCACTAAGTTGCAGTCTGTATATTTTATTGATGTTTTACTTGGCGAGAGGGATCCCTCGCCCCCCCCCCGTTGGATCCGCCCTTGGTAGAGCAGCATGTGATAAACTTTTTGGGAAAAATACTTAAGAGTTTTTTTCATATCTTCATTCTTACAAAATGCGTCTTACGATACTATTTGAACCACATCTTCTTGATACTTTCAGAATGTGTTCATAAACATTAGAAAGATCTCTGGTGTTTATTGGTGAAGTGAAGATATAACCGAAGTTTTACATTTTAATAAAAAAAAAAGAATACATTTGAGAGAAATTTGAATTTTAAAAGTTAAAAAAGGGTTATATTGTTAAAGCAGTAGATTGCACCACGATGATTGCCAGTATGAAGCAAGACGATGGTCGTCATTTTTGAAGCCCTTTACTTTACCTGCTTCGTTATTGATTCTGATGCCGTGATCTCATAGATCGTTCTGTTGTCGTGTGCGCCAGCTGCTCTAGTGGCAAGTTATGCGATCTTTCTCTCAGGGTATGCGTGGGCATACTGTTATAGGATAACACCAGTTTAAATTGAATGAGAAATTTAATGTGATGTAATGTTTGAGTTTTCGAAGCGAGTTGCCGACCGTTTTCAATGAAGAAATAGGCTGGCTCTGAGTTGTAGCACTCGAAGTTGTAATAGCTGAATTATTATACCTGCTAACTTCTAAAGCATCAATTTTACCATTTGAAATAACTCTTTCCGCAATAAAAGAAACTAGTATCGTAACTTGCCGTCAGTCGCTAAAATGCTTATCGGCGAGACCTTTCGCAATAGCCGCGAAATATTACTCACACAAGGGCGTCACTAGGCGCTTAAAATATCACACAAGCAGTACACACCGGCGACGGTACGGAAGGCTCCAAATGTTTTCCGGTGGACCAGAGGGTGAACAGGAAGGGAATGTCTTTTCGACTAGTCATGCCTGACTATAGCCGACAGTAAGCGCCGGTATTGTCTCAAAGGTCACATTTACTTTAGCGTATGCTGGTATAATTCAGCGACCTGACTCTAAGAGGGAAGAAGACGAAACTAAATACTTCTCTCTTTACTAGATCTATACAAGTGAAATAAATTAACATTTTATTTACATAATATGTTGTTTAAAAATCAAATATTGCACTGTTTATACGGGCGCTATAGAAGTTTAAGGTTCACACAAAGTATATCTTGTTCTTGACGTTTGTTGCTGCTAATAATAATAATAATAATAATAATAATAATAATAATAATAATAATAATAATAATAATAATAATAATAATAATAATAATAGTTTCATAATTACGACGCAGTGGACTGTTCTACGCGAACTCCGACTACAGAGGGTCGACAGAGGGTATTTATTATCTTGAATATAAGTTTGTTTTGCTTTTTAATCTCCATAGAGATTGATCACAACGTTTAGCGCTAAGTGTGTAGTTCCATACAGTTGGCACATTTAATAATTCTGATAATATTCAAGTAACGTTTTAAAAATACGCAAGCAAAAGTATACAGTTTCAGTACAATTAAGTGCAACATCCAATTTTCTTCAAAACGAGTTATATTTTGCGTTTATTACTGAAAAGCGAAGAAAGAGTGTTTTATTTGAAATATATTTCCCCCTTACACACACTCACAAGAGAAAGGAAGAAAAACCGTGCCAACCGTATAGTGGACGTAGAATAAAAACAGCTATTGTATCTAAAAGGAGAAAATGTTAATGGATACTAGGAAACAACGTTTAGCGCAAAATATGCAGTTACTATGTAGCTGTTTTATTCGGTTAGGATAACATATAAGCTAAATTTTCAAAATAGTGACACGAAAGTGTTAGTGCAAAACGTTTGATGTGGTCTTGTTGCAGTTGGTTTCTTATTTGAAATCACTCTATTCTGAAAATCCAATTGCTTTTAAAAGTAAACTTGCTTTCAAATTAAAAATCTGAAGGAAGGAAGGAAGAAACAAACAAACAAAATAAAAACTGCTTGGGAAATAACATACGGTGTTAGACTTAGATACTTTGTATTATGATTCACGTTCTGAATTTTTAAAATGCTTCTCTTTCCTGGTCTGGAATGGAATGTGTAACGGAGGGCACTCGGCTCCGATCCAGTGAATGCGGATATTGTGCCTGTGACCCCCGAGGGATTGAGGGACAATATGAGAGACACCGGGCGGCCGGAGCCAAGAGTGACGACACAGCAATGACAGAATCCTCAACGTTTCCAGATTGAGACGCCCCGAGAGTCGGGCAGGCAAACCGGGGACTCCGCCCCACACAGAGGGTTCAACGACCCCAAGGGGCGGTCCGCATACCCCGGCAACAAGCGAAGATCGAGAGACGTATAAGGTTCAACAGAGAGCATCCTTTTCCCCTGCCACGCCACACCGGAACACCATCGCCGACACTTCCAACCCTGAAACTGACCTAACGGGGTTAAGGATGAATGAAATGAGGAATGGAACGATATGGAGGGACAGGAGATTCGGGGGCTGAGAGAAACCACTCCAGCATTCGCCTGACGACCCGGGAAAACTGCTGAAAAATCCCATGGGTCAAAGTGGGGGGTCACCGGGAAACGATCCAGGGACCTCCCGAATGCGAGTCGCAGGCGTTACCGCTGCGCCACCTGGACGGAACCTGGAAGATCCGTAGTGCATTGAATTTTTCAGTCTAATTCTACCTTTTCAACCTTGTCCTAAACACGGCTTGTGTGAAAGAGTTACTTCTTGTTAATTGAGATGAACTGTCCTTACAAACTTCGTTGTAAGTATAAGAAGAATGCTAAAACGATAGTCAAATTTTTATGTGGTGCCTTTGAAGCTCCACGCTCTTTACATTACCACGAGAAAAATCTAATGGGTTGCATTCTCACCATTCTACAAATACTTCTTCTTTACCAAGCATTAAACCTTTCCTAAGGCTTGTTGCGCGCTCCAAATGTTTAATTTATTGATTTATCCATCGTTTCCTGGCTCTTCCGACATTTCGTTTTCCTTTAGGTATGGAGCAGAATATTTTCTTTGGGTAACGTTCCTCATTCATTCTCTCTACATGTTCTAGCCACTTTTATCTGTTCTGCTCTATTTCTTCATTTAGATTAAAAATCCTTAATTGCTTTCTTATGTCATCATTCTTTCTTCCATCTCTTCTAGTGACTCCTAATACTATTCTTAAAAATCTCATTTTCGCTGACTGTAATCTGCTTTTATCTCTATTTGTCATTATTCAGGTTTCACTACTATATAGAAGAAATGGAACTGCCATGGTTTGATAGAACTACATCATCTTATCTTTTCTCACTTTATTTTTTAAATTTCTTTTAATTTTTCCACGTATTTATGAAAACATTTCTATTTTAGTTCCAATATCTGCTTTTTTAATATACTGAAGGTCCTAAAAATTTAAATGTCTTGACTTGTTCGATTATATTATTGTCTAATACAAGTTTACATCTCAATGGATGAGTTCCGTGAAAAGTCATGGATTTAGTTTTAATTTTTGATATATCTAAATTATAATTAAAAACTATTCTATGTAGTTCAAATAGCGCTCTTTGTAGCGTATCCCCATTATCAGTAATGATTACTTGGTCATCAGCATATAGGAGTGTCATTACAAAATTTTTCCTATCATAATCAGAAGTTATATTTAAAATATTTAGCCCCTGTTTCCATTCACGGATTGCGTTGTCTAAATATAAATTAAATAATGTGGGTGATGTACTACATCCTTAGCTTACACCGATATTAATATCTACTGTCTTAAATTCCCATTTTGTTGTTTAACCCTTATATATTTCTTTAAATATCTCCACAATATGATTTGATATTCCTCTATTAGTCATTATCTCCCATAAGTTTCTTCTGTTTACTCTATCAAATGCCTTTATAGAATATATAAATATTATATACGTTGGGCAATTAAACTCTCTCCTCTTTTCTATTATTTGTTTAATTATAAAAATATTATCGGTGCATGACCTTCCTAACCTAAATCCTGTATGTTCTTCTAAAAGTATTATTTCAGTGATGTTAGAAGCCTTTGATTTAAAATGTTGGCATATAATTTGTAAGCGCTGTTTAACAAGCTAATTCTCCATTGTTTTCAGGCTTGGTTTTTCCCCTCTTTTAAATATGGGCACAATTAATGAAATTTTCCATTCTTCTGGTATTTTCTTTTGTTACCAGCATTAATTTAAAATATTTATTAATCTATATTTCATTTCTTTAGGTAAGTATTTCAATAATTCTGTACTTATTCCATCTGATACTGGGGCCTTTTTATTGTTTTAATTATTTATGGCTTGTTCTAATTAAAAAAATTCTAGGTTATCTAATTCTGTTTTTAATGTATTCTCAGATGTTTCTCGTTCTATTTCTTCATGGTCATCATTTGTCCATAGATCTTTACATATTGAAGCCAATATTACAATCTAATATTTGTAAATTTGCTATATCTTTTTCATCTTTATTCAAGTGCTTCATTATTCTGTAGGCTATCCTTGGTCTTCCGTGTATATCATTTTCTATATTAGATATAAATTTATCCCAGCTTAACCTATAGGCTTATCTAATCATCTTTTTTGTTTCTTTACAGCAATCCTTATAATTTCAAATATTTGGGGTGTCTTATTTGATAACTATGTTAAATATAGTGATTTTTTTCTTCTTTATTATGTTTCCTAATTGTTAATTCCACTCGCGCGCGCGCACACACACAATCTATATATATATATATCTTTTATTCTTCCTTTGTAATTCTCTTTTGCCTAATACTTCAAAAGCAATTTTTTCTATTATATCTTTAAACTTTGTCCATCCTTGTTCTATATGCTCACTGACAGCTATATTTTCCATATATAATTCTATTTGAGATTCATATAATATTCTTATTGATTCCTCATTTAGAAGGTTATTTTTCCATCTAATTTCTTTTATTTGTTCCCTTGTTCTGTTTGGTTTATATAATCTTGTTCAACTTTTCCTCTCAGAACAAAGTGATCGGTGGCAACATCACAACTTCGCAAAACTCTTACATCTCTAAATCATTTAGCTAGCTTTTCATTCGCAATAAAATAATCAAGGATAGATCTTAATCCTCCTGGATGCATGCAACCAAATGGGGAAAAGTGTAACTTAGACTGTAACTTGAAATAATTTCTGGGCTAAATTGTTGTCACGATTAAGGTAAAGTGCACGGAAAAATCACATTTTATAAGGATATTATGATAAATAAAGAACACATATTAGTTAATAATGGGTAGAGAAAGTAGTGAATATTGAAAACCAAACCATTTTGTTATACACTTGCTTATTTTACAATGATATGATGCATCTAATTACAAAAAAATGGTTTGTATACTACTTATGTCGCAGCGCTGTAATGTTATTGCCGCTTTGTTTTCACAGTTATTGCTTTCTTACAGCCATGTCTAAGGGAAATGTGTTAGAATTATATTTTCTTTAGCACTATTACATCCCCTAACCTTGTAGAGCAAGCATGAGCTAAGGCACCTAGCATAACCTCTCGATAAGACGCCCCGCTTTCCTCCCCCCGGCTACAAACTCGCGGCACGGAAAACATTTGGAGCCACCTGTACCAGAGAGAGTAATGTATGCATAACTGTATGCACGAAAGTGTACACGAACGGGTGTAAGTACCAGTGCCGGTGCCAAAATTAACTCTCTGTTATAAAATTGCACACCTTTATTATAACTGGCGCAACAGTTCTAGGCATGTGAAAATCTTAATGACAGCTATGATGCGAGTTACATACCAGATCAGGTGTCTGCCGGTCGTCTGCATGCTGCAGGAGTGCGTGGGACAGTCATATACGCACACCGGCTATGCACTGCACTACACTGCGCTGCACTGATAAACTTAGTTATATACAGTATATTTAAATCCACGCTGTAAAAAGTGCTTAATATAAAAACACTGTCAATCATCTACCTCCAATTCTTCCACACATGACAGCCCTTCCTCATCTGCGGAATCACTCATATCATTGCCGTCATCACTGCTGTCGCTACTTTCTGCACCATTATCCTGGATGAGAATTCTTTCTATTTGATTTTCTACAATTCCATCTTTTTCGAAATAATTATTCTCAATTTGTTCCACATGTCGACATACATTTTCCCATTCTGGTCTTCCAATTTCAGGAAATCGCTGGCGACATAACTGCTCCACATCTTTTAATTTAAAAGTGATATTTCTGCATGCCACCCATTTTTTGACATCAGCCCAGATTAATTCTATTGTGTTTAGATCTGGCTGATATGGTGGCAGTCTAAGTACATTATGGCGATGTTGTATTAATATCTGGTCAAGTATGTAGGACTTCTGAAGCTGTCTGTTGGCTTTAATTAAGTTATATAGCTCATTTTACTCATGCTTTCATGAAAAGCTATATTATGCCTAAGTAACCAAGATCTCATTTCTTGTTTCAAGGAATTTGAGGTAGGTGGTTTGTCAATTTGTGTGTTATGGTAAGAAGCATTGTCGATAACCAGAACAGACCCAACAGGTATATTAGGTATCAACATGGTGTTGATCTACTTCATGTAATTTTCTGTATTCATTCCTTGCTGAAAATCACCTGTTTTTTGTTGCGACTTGTAAATGAGAAGGGCATTTGGAACGAAGCCAATGTTTCCACCAGCATGAACGATGATAAGTCTTTGCCCTTTGGCAACAGATGCCCGCAAACCTAATTCTCTATGTCACTCCAACTTTTAGGTGTTATATGATTGCTGTGTATGTATGATTCATCTTCATATACTATAGTTCGACCCTCTGATTTATACCTCCGGAGAAGAGTAAGGTACTCTTCCGGCTGAGATCGTATGTCATGCTTTTCTATTAGAGCTCTTTTATTTGATTTGGTTTTCTTCCACTTGAACCCTAAATCTTTTATAACTTTTCTGAGACTTGTAGCACCACCTTGAAAATTTATGCTGTCTTTCAGCTTGATGAGCAATCTGTTTATTGTTGGCCCAGTTTTTTCTTCCACGTAGAAATTGTGAATCGTGCGCCGAATGACGCATTTGTCGAAATCGTCTATTTCTGTAACACGTTTAGGAACCTTATGTCTTCCCAGGTGTGTCAAATGGTACTCCTTCATCCATGTGTTTTTTCTTAACTTTGAGAACTCTGGAAACGGAACTCGGTGAAAAATCAGTTGCTTTGGATACTCTTTCTTTCACTTTCTTAAGGCTTTTGTGGAACTCGGATGAACATATATTTTCTTCCTTCATCTCTGCTTCTTGCTTCATGACTCGAGGACATTTGCAATTATTTCCCTGCTTTGACTATGTAATATCTTACCACTTAACTTTGAAAATGTAGGAGCCATGGTTATAAATATCACAAATAAGCACTATTTAGGCACTACTCTCTTTGAAATTACAACCAGATGCGGACACTTTCTATGCAGACTGTATGTGTTACGCACTGTGAGTAAGCAAAGGTATTATATCGCTTTCGTTGATTAAGCTAAACATAAACCATTCCTAGGCTCGGCAGCTGGGGTGGCAATCAAGGTCACGATTCCAGAAGTTTTGCCCCAGTTATACTTTTCGCTCCGCCTACACATTATTCCCCCTATTCCCCCACCAACGTTATTTTTCACGCCCAGCCAATGCATGGGATCTTTTTCATGCACGTCTCTGACTGCTACCACAGAGCCTAGCTAAATTCTCAGAATTTTAAGTGCCTTTCTCTTTTCCAGAATTCTGCATACGTGACTGCAAACGTATTGAGGTTATAACCTACCTGAATTCCCAGAATCTTTAAGCTAATGCCTTCACTACTTCGCCTGATACTAATGACTTCCTAATTACCTTTGCCTTTCCGGACAAACATTTCAACTTAAGCTTGTTACATTATGGATTGATTTAATATACGGAAATTGTTTATTGCAATTATTTCTCTATTTTACTATCATTTCTGTATTTAATTATTTATATATTCCGGTCAATAGTTACGGTATCAATGCAGTCTTCAGACAGCAGAGCCCAGGCATTTCGTAGTTATGCTCAATTCACATAATCACAAAGTGTCAGCTAAGAAAATAAAATTACAGTGTAAGGAAGATTTTGTATAAGACGCTGTAACAAAGTTAATAACATGTCATTGATTAAGATACCATTTTAATCACAAATTTTAAATTAGTGCATATTTCAATGACAGATTTATTTTATATCTCATAAACTGAAACGTTTGGGGTGCAAGATGTAGAATTTGAACCTTTCATCTCAGCATTTCCTTTAAAAAAGAAAAACCTTCGTTGATATCAGTCGAACCTATTTCTAGGTGTTTCGTTCACTGCATGTTTTCACGTTCTCTACCGTCTACCTGTGGTGGGTAAGATGAAGTAGTATTCCATCCAAAAATTCGTTTTCGAGATTTTATCGGAAATACATGTTTTGAGTGTCCTGAATCCAAAAAAGGCATTTTAAGAAAAACGTCCCTGTATGTGTGTGTCCATGAACAGCATCACTCAAAAACGAAATGTCGGATAAGCACCAAACTTGGTATTCAAGTTCGGTATCTTCCAAAGAAACAAGAAGATTTTGAAGAAAATATGCCACCCCAAACTGCCCTTTACATGAAAAAGTTTTCGAAAATTTTTATTTTTCAAAAATGGCTCTTAACGAGTTTGATTAATACATCATATAAGTACTTACGATATTTACACGTCAAATAAAATATATGTTTTGTTTTTTCTGAGAATAACATGTAAAGTCCTCTTCATTCGAAAAGAATTTTGTATAATTTTATATAATTGGTAAACCTTAAGAGATAGACAAAAACTTACTACAATAAAATATAGAACTCTTTAAAACAAACAATTTATTACCAATAAAAGTGCTGCCACTATTCAGTTGTTCCTCGCGATGCTATGGAAAGAATAAGGAATTTTCAGGCAAGCATATAGCCACCCGCCTTTATCATTGATCGTCGATTCGGTTTCCTCTATCGCCCTTGTATCTGCAACTAAATGGGTAATGAAACTCCTTTTGCAAAGGTTTATTTCGATCAACATGAAGTAGATAGAAAAATAAGCTTTTGTAGAAATAGTGTGTAGAAGTTATACAAGGGTAAATGTCTGTGGGTAGAGAAAATAATCTGAATGTAACGCATCAGACACTTAGAAAAAAGATCCATATGTGTGTATATCTGTGAACAACTTAACTCAAAAACAAAAAGTCGGATAGATACAAAACGTTGTATTTAAGTTCAATATCTTCCAAAGGTTTGACATGAAAATTTTCAAGAAAATCCCTCCATTACAAACTGCCCATCACACGGAAAAATTTCAAAATTATTTATTTTCTCAAAAATGACTCACAATAAAATACCATGTTTAATACATTCATATCCGGTTTCGGGGCCTCCCTCCGTTCGTTGTACCTTTAACTTTAATGCCTTTTTAATACCTTTGTATGACAAGTAAAATACATATCTTGAATTTTCTGGGAACAGCTTTTGAAGTGCATTTCATTAACAAGGAATTCTGTATAACGGGTAAACCATAACGGATCGACAAAAACATACTACACAAAACATACAGGATTTATTATATGGGGCATCAGCCATTTCCGAAATATCCGTTGTTATTGGTTTGAATTTTTCATTGTCATCTTAAAGTGTTGTCGCTATTCAATTGTTTCTCGCGATGTCGTCGAGAAAGTATGTCATTTCAAGGTCCTCTGGACATCGATCCGGTTTTCTCTATCCCCCTTCTACCTACAACGAAATTGAAATTAAACTATTTCTGCAAAGTTCATCCCAATTAAAATGAACTCATTCATTCATTATCTGTTTACCCTCCTCTTATGTAGGACTTACACCCCCCAGGACTTACAGGCGGGTGCCTGGGGTCAGAGGCCCGTCGAAGAGCAGACACTCATGGATCAGACAGAATATCCAGGATGGGTGATCAGCCCGATGCCTTGTATGGGAGGAAGGAAGTAGATGAAACGAAATGACGGTGAAATGGATGAAAGGAGAGGTGATGATGGAGCAGTCGGTGGAATGAATGGCAGGGGAAACCGGAGAACCCGGAGAAAACCCGTCCAGACGCCGCTTCGTCCACCACAAATCCCACATGCGGGATTGTCCCTGGGATTGAACCCGGGCCGCCTCGGTGGGAGGCGAGCGGTCTAACCACTCGGCCACGGCGCCGCCACCAATTAAAATGAAGCAGATAGAAAAATAAGCTTTCGTAAGAATGGTTTGTAGAAGCTATATACAAACAAACAGTAGTGGGTAGGGAAACTCATAAGAATATAACACATCAAGATTTTTTATCTTTTCTTTAATTCCCTCATTTTGCTAGGAATCGTAGAACCTGAAGCTCTGCATGCGTTGTTACATTAACTACGAGATTCTCCTCTCTCTGCTGCTCCTTCAATTGTATCTCCCTCAATCTCTCTCTCTCTCTTTCCCCCTCTTCTTCCTCTTGCTCTCTTCCTGCTTTTTAGCCTCTCTGCTCTACTCTATCACTTTCTTCCCTCACCGTCTCAGTCTATCCTCTTTCTCCCTCCTCTCTTTTCCGCTCTCTCCCTATAAGCAACGTACATGTTAAGCGATGTTCTGGTAATTGGTAATAAAACTTCTTTTTCTAGGTATTTTATAACAAAAACCTTTAATAGTACACAAACGTGAGCATATTCCCGATACATGTTATGCCATTTGAATTCACATTTCTCCCATGATAACCATAAAACTACAATAAAAGTTGCAGGATTAAGGGTCTAATCGTTGTAGGTATGTACTCGAGTAATAGATGCGAAAATGATTAAATTCTTAAATTTTCATCGTCTCACAATTAAGCGAACAGCAAAACTACTCAGAAACATTATGGGTGTTTAAATAACATTTTTCACCAAACTGAATAAACGGAGAAATGTTTCCATTTTATGACCTCGTGCCCATTTGAAAAATGTAATTAATGTACCACATAGTGTATTCTCCAAGTGGGATCTATGGTATACACCGTGGAACATTTAAGTTGAGACTGTACAGTATCTCCAAAACTAAGCGTTGTAGAAAGAAATGTCTTTAATACAAGTTGCTTGACATTATGGGGGAAAGTAACTGCCATTAGTCGTGTTTTATTTATAGGACGTTGTGATGGTCATTTTAGGATCAATTTAAACTGACCATAATTTAGGTTCCCATTAAAAAATTAAATTGACCCTAAAAGACCACATAACGTCCTGCAAATAAAACACGACTAATGGCATTTACTTTTCGCCATAACATCAAGGAACTTTTATTCAAGACATTTCTTTCCACAACGTTTAGTTTTGGAGATATTGTGCAGTCTCAACTTCAATGGTCTACCCTGTAGGTATGTAATGTATATCGTTTCATAGAATCGGTTTAAGTCATTCCTATGTGAAAATGTGACATCTGTGTTACATTCACATGATTTTCTCTACCGTCATTCATTTATTAGTGAGTATACAAATTATTCTTACGCAAGCTTATTTTTTCTATCTACTTCATTTTAACCGACGTAAACCTTTGCAGAAATAGCTAAGTTACACATTTCGTTATAGATTCAAAGGGAACAGCGATAGTCAAATGTTTACAAACATGGCGCTATATGTTGGGCTTAAAATTTCATACTATTTCCATGAAATCGCGAAAAACAACTGAATGTCGACAGGACTTCAAAACAATGACCAAGTATTGAACACTGTTGATCATTAATAACGGAATCTCGGAAATGGCTGATGCTACAAAAAATAAATTAATTGAAATAAACTGTGTGTTTTATACGAATCAGCATTTTTTGTGCGGTACGTTTTCGTCTATTGCTCATTGTTTACCAGTTATACAAGATTACATAAAATTCCTTCCGAATGAAGAGGATTTCCCAGGCTATTCCCAGAAAACTCGAGGTATACGGTTTATTTTTCGTAGAAATGTCTTTAATATATTACTTTTTAATCTAAATCGTTGGAACCACTTTTCAGAAAATAAAAAAATTCAATAATCTTCCATGTAAAGGGTAGTTTGGGGTTGAGGGATGTTCTTGAAAACCTTCGTGTCGCATCTTTGAAATAAACTTAACCTCAATACCAAGTTTGGTGTTTATACAACTTTTCGATTTGAGTTATGCTGTTCACAAACACACAAACAAGCATTTTCCCAAAAATGCTTTTTATGCTTTGTTTTGGATTCAGGGGACCTCAAAATATGTATTTCCGGTGAAATCTCGATAACGAATTTTTGGGTGTAATGTAATACCTTCTCTTCTTACTCTATACGTGGCAGAGAGAGTAATAACTAGACTTTGGATCTTTAGGCCCTAAAAATGTGATTTTAGACGCCTAAAAAGGTCCTAAACAGTAGGGAAATAGGTCTTTAATAGGCGCAATAAATAAACAAATTTATGCATCACGCCATGCAAAACACATTGATTAATGTTTTATTTCAAAACACACTTAAATACAGTAGGATAGATAAGATAATATAGTAATTGAACAATCATTCTATGAAAAACCTGTGTCACTGTCAGTTAATTAAAATATAAAGGATAGAATTATGTTTTACATGAATTTTAAAAATTAATGCAATAGTGTCATTTATTTAAATGACAGATTCTTCAATTTCACTTTTGGCCGTAATTTTGTCCACAATAAATAACAAGAAGCATTTTCAGATGATGAGTAAGTTTATGTCAAAGCGGCGTCTGGGCGCGTTTTCTCCGGGTTCTCCGGTTTCCCCCGCCATTCGTTCAACCAACTGCTCCATCATCAACTTTCCTTTCATCCATTTCACCATCATTTCGTTACATCTACTTCCTTCCTCCCATACCAGGCATCGGGCTGATCACCCATCCTGGATATTCTGTCTGATCCATGAGTGTCTGCTCTTCGACGGGCCTCTGACCCCAGGCACCCGCCTGTAAGTCCTGGGGGGTGTAAGTCCTACTTAAGAGGAGGTTAAACAGAGAAAGAAGAAGAAGAGTAAGTTTATGTCTTTTGTCGGTCAGAATTAGCTTAAATGCTGAAAAAGATCTCTCAACGTCTGCGGTGGTGACTGGAACATATTTGAAAAGAGAAACCATGTGCGGATTAAATCCTGTAGGGAGATCTGCCTCATGCCCGCTTAAAATATCTAATACTCTTTTCAGAACCGCATATCCAGGATTTTTGACGAGTAACATTTGTAGTTTTTTTGGAAACAATTTTCCCAACCTCACCAATAGCTTTGTTTAACTGACTTTCTGCTCTTGTAAATAATGTGATTGATTCAGTGAGACTGAGCTTTGATGATTCTAATTGCTCTATAGTATCTGCTAAAAATGTGAAGTTAGCGCGAATATATGACAAATCTTGTCTCAAATCTTTCTCTCCTAGGACATCCTGAGCAACCTTAATACACTGCGATTCTTCTTCCGAAAAACTATTTACAACCTCTTCAACACTGCCAATGTTCTCACTGTAATACCTTACAGCCTGCAGCCATGTACCCCATCTTGTCAAAATAGGCGCTGGTGGTAAAAGCAGATTGGGACATCTTTCTTTAAAAGATGCAATTCTAGAATTTGACTTTAAAAATACTTTCTTTATGGAGGATATTAAATCATTGATTTTGGGGAACTGGTTTCGAACCTCCTCTGCTACTCGATGAAGTGCATGAGCCACGCAAGTAACGTTGTTAAATGCTGAAAAAATACCTTCAAAAGTTTCCCAGCTGCTATCATATATGGTGCTGCATCAATGTACAGTAACAACACCCTTTCATTCTTTACACCATACAATACTTTTAGTCCGGAGTTTACGAATTAGGCAACTGACTGAGCATTAGCTTTTTCCATCGCCTTCGAACAAATCAAAAGCGAATTTCCATAATTTTCTTCATCTAATTTCCCTACAATTAAATTTGATATACTTCGCCCCGGGGTGTCTGTGGTTTCATCTACGGAAATCCAGATGTAGGAACCTCCTATTTCTGACCTTATTTCATTCAACTGTGATTCATACACCATCTCAAGACAATTTTTTCTAAGTGTCGATTCGCAGGGTATTTTTTCTCTACAATACTTTTCTAAAAATGACTTCATTGTTGTATTTTCAACTACATTTCAAGGAATGTTGGCTGCAGCGAATGCTTTACACATATCAAAATAGAATTGGGATTTTATTTTTGAGGGCATGGGCTGTGTAAGTAAAGTTTGCTTCTGAGAATCTTTCTTTTCAGAATTTGCTTGATGCATTGAAGATTTCTCGTGTTGTACCACGTGACTCCTTTTTTCGGCAGAAACCTTAAGTAGAAGAGTATATTTATAAATATATTTTAATATCGGTAAATCATATTTTGTTAAAATAATTAAAATTTTAAATGAATAACGAATATAATTTACATAAAAATTAGTATAACTTAAAAAAATTGTCTTTTACAAAATTAGTTATGCCTTGATCTGTTGTACTGTTAAGCACCAGTATTGGACTTAATAAAATGCATCAAACAAATTTGAGATTATTTTCAAATAGAAGAAAAAGCTATACGGTACAATTAATCGTGGTAGTTAACATACATGGTCTCATGTGAATAATAAAAATGACAGAAAATACAGTAAAAAGCTTGCCTCTTTATTGCAGACCTGACAGAAGATTATTTTCCCATCAGTAGTTTATAATAGAGAGATCAGGAACAGTATTTTGTGTTTATATGGGAAAGGATAGGGAAAACGAGGCTAGATGCGGCGGGTCATGGAGGAAAATGCGTTTATGTGGGAGAGATAGGGAATACGAGGGCTGATGCTAGGCTAGACGGAGGGGTTGAATGGGCGGGGGGAAATACATTTATATGAGATGTTCAGGGAATACGAAGGCTGATGCTAGGGTAGACAGCGTTGAAGGAGAGAAATGTGTTTAAATGAGACGCAGAGTAAAACCTCCGTTCCTATGCTAGGAGGTAACTGAAGGAGGGGAGGAAATGCGTTTATATGGGAGAGGTAGGGAAATCGATGATAGGTGTCAGGGATTGTGATTAAAACTGTAATACAAAGAACCGCATTATTCAAGAACTTTAACAACAAAAAGACTTGAGCATAGATCACCTGTAAGGTATTCGAGGAGGGGTCTTAGTGGAAAAACCCCCTAAGTCAGTAGTATAGAAATGACAGAGCTGGCACACTTAATATGCATGAATGTGCAATTAATATGCTAATTAGCCCTCCCCCTCCCCCCGCAGCTCCTTGGTACATTTAGTTGCAGCTGTGGGTCATAAATCTTGTTGAGTACAATGGAAGCTTGACAGTTAAGCAATTAAGGGTATCCTTCACCTGTCAAAACGAACAAAGGGGTCATAAATTTTACGCTTCTGTAACAAAGGCGAGATGTTTTTCCTACCCATTCCACATCCGGCCACTTAGCAGTTACCCACCCCCCACTCCCATTGTTTCTCGAACACGTGGAGGAAGACATCCATCACTGTCAAAATGAACAATGAGGATGCAGGACAAAGGAAGAGATTCTATTGTGTCCCTTTCTACTGTCCGGGGCAAGGCTACTTTAGAAATACCATCTGGCATACTCATTCCACTAGCGTTTAACAAAAGAACAATGCTTGCCCTTCACCTGTCAAAATGAACAAAGGCCATGATAAATTAGGGTCGTGACATAAGAGAACCTGAAGTCTGTTAACAGAGAAACAAGTTCTATTGTATTTTCTTTCTATTGTCCGGGGCGAGCCTTCTTTAGAAACACCCCTGCGGCGTTCCCATTCCACAACCTATAACAAAGCCGGTCCCTTTCCATTGTTCGAACATTGTGTGCTTGACAAAAGAATCTGAGGAAGGCTTTATGCTAGCCCTGTCTTTGTTCGCGTGAAAGAGAGAGACACACTTCAACAACGTCAGAGTCAACCATCATGGTTTTTGCCTTAAGGGGCTGTTCTCTCAGGATGTTTTACGAGATCCTACGAATATATCCGAGCATAGTTAACAAGCATTCTGTTTGGCTTATTTCAAGCAGCGACTCCGAAAAAGCGCCTAATATACATTTCATTACATGCATTAAACCTCTGCGCGGATATCCATAGATCGGTGCTCGATTCTTACTGCAATCAAAAGTTTATTGCTAATGAGAAATTGATGATTGATATTATTATATCATTACCCTAATTAATAAAAAGGCGTTCAGAGGGTTGTAGCTCGAATCTTACCAAGTGAAACTCTAATACGTAATAACTATTAAACTATGCACGGGCAGATTAAAATGTATTTAACAAATATAATTTAATTTTTTATATATCATTACCCTAATTAATGAAAGGGTGTTCAGAGGGTTCTAGCTCGAATCTTACCCAGCGAAACTCTAATGCTTAATAAATATTAAACTATGCAAGGTCAGATTAAAATGCATTTAACAAATATAATTTAATTTTTATATATCATTACCCTAATTAATAAAAGGGTGTTCAGGGGGTCCTAGATCGAATCTTACCCAGCGAAACTCTAATGCGTAATAACTATTAAACTATGCACGGCCAGATTTAAATGTATTTAACAAATATAATTTAATTTTATATGACATTACAATGTTTAATGAACTGTATTCTTAGGAACCCAGAGACCCCTAGTTCGAATCTTATACAGCGAAACGATATAATAAATATTAAACTAGGTGAGCATGGGCGGTCGGAATAAAATTGTATTATTTATATTAAACCCCTGCGTATACTTAGATATTCCGATGACTAGACACCATTCTTTGACGCAGTGACGCAGAAGAGAAATAATACACAAGTGTTAAGAAGCTTATAACATTACGAAAACACAAAAAGAAATCCTTCATGATGTTTTGATGAACAATAGTTCAGTATTTAGTAATATCCCAGTCAGATGTAATGTATATCAGCATACATTTCAGGTAGAAGACGTGCTACCATATAGACATAATTATGACAATTTGCCTATAAGTCTTCGGGACAAAGCTAGACAACTAATAAATAGCATGTTAGAAAATGGGATTATTGAGCAAAGTAATTCTCAGTATATAAATTCAATCTGTTGGAGTATTAAACGAGATGGTAGTTTGAGATTAACCTTAGACGGTAGATATGTCAACAAGTATATGAAGCCAGATCATTTTCAAAGTGAAGGAATCGAACAACAAATTACGAAACTTTCAAGAGGGAGATTTTTGACATCCATTGACCTCACTGCTTCATATTGGCAAGTGGAATTAGATCCACAAGTGCGTGATTACACTTCATTTCAATATTCGGGAATCCAGTATCGTTTTTGTGTAAATCCTTTTGGTTTAAAAAACTCAGGAAGTGGATTTTTGAGAGCCATTCACAGTATCTTTGGAAATTCTGCAGATGACTTTTTAATAAAGTATATTGATGATTTCCTCATCATTAGTCAAACATTTGAAGAACATATGAATAATGTACATTACGTGTTAAATAAACTGCAACAACATGGTATGAATGTAAACATACAAAAATCAAAATTTTGTGCCAAGGAAATAAATTTTCTGGGTTATGTAGTTGATGAACGAGGTATAAGACCTGACCAGAAGAGAATAGAAGCAATAATGAAAATTCCACCACCAAGGAACGTAAAGCAAATTAGACGTCTCTTAGGGGTATTGAACTTTCAGAGTAAGTTCGTACCATGGTATTCGGCTGAAATAGAACCACTGTGGCAGCTACTCCGAAAGAATATTAAATGGAAATGGACAGAGGATCATCAAAAATGTTTTGAGAGAGTAAAAGAACTCTTTGCTAAGTCCATATTGCTTGAGAGGCCCAGAGAAAATTTGAAATACGAGATTTATGTCGACGCATCAATGCAAGGATACTCCGGAATTTTAGGACAGCGAGACATCAACAATGACTTTCACGTCATTATTACAGCTTCTAGAGGACTTTCAAACATTGAGCGGAATTCTTCAGTGACTCAGTTAGAAATTGGAGCACTATATTTTTCATTAATTCGTTTTAAAACCTACATTTATCAGCAAAAGGTGAGAGTATATTCAGATTTCATCAGCTTAACTTTCATACAACGGTGTAGATTATGTAGTGGAAAACGTGCTAGATACATTCATGTAATATCTGCATTTGATATTGAAATTATACACATTCCTGGCAAGAATAATACCTTCAGTGATTTGCTATCAAGATTAAATTACAACCCACAAATTCCTGAAAATATAGAAAGACCCAGAAATGAAATTAAAATATTGACAATTGAAATTCCCCTAAATAAAGAAATGATAAGAAAATTGAAAAATATGGGGAAAATTCAAAATGATGACGCAAAATTATTTGAGCCTAAAGAAAATGCACCATTAATTGAGGAGGCAAAGAAAGAAATTGTAGCAATTCGGAATGGAACATTATACAAGAAGCATGGAAAAGAAATGGCTAGTTGGAAGGTAATGGTTCCGAAAAGCATGGAAAAGGAACTAATTAAGAATTTTCACGAAGGGTTAGCACATTCAGGGACGGACCGGACAACTTCTATGATTTTAGAAAATTTATACATATCCAAATTGCGTCAGAAAGTTCGAAAATTTATATCGTGCTGCAACCTATGTCAGAAAGCTAAGCAAATAAATACAGCATATGCATTTGAGACTAATTCGGTTATAAGGGATAAGCCGAAGTGTGTAATTAGTATTGACATTCATGGTCCTATGCCTCCAAGTCAATTTGGAAACAAATATATATTTGTCTGTTATGATATATTCAGCAAATATGTAAGAATTTACCCTTTGAAAAAACCCACAAGTTTAGCATGTTTGAATAGGCAACTCAAGTCATATGTGATAGAAGGACCAATCCAATCTGTATTGAGCGATAATGCTTCGTCCTTCACAGGAAAACAATTTATGGAGGGACTGAAAGAAAATGGCATTAAACAATATTTTTCGTCAAGATACAGACCAAACTCCAATCCAGTGGAGAGGGAAATCAAGGAAATTTCGAATTATTTAAGGGTGCTGTGTTATCGAAAACAAACCCAATGGTATGGATACGTGAATTCGGTTCAGAATCTACTCAATGAAACAGTAAACAATGTGACAGGATACAAACCATGTGAACTTAAGTTAGGAAAGAAGATAAATACAATATGTAAGAAAATTCCAGAAGCCATTCCAGATGAGCACTCGATACCACAAACGGAAGAAGAGATGTTCCGACAAGCATTCGAGAGGATGAAGAAAAAAGCCATAAAAAGAAAAAGGAAACATGAAGAAAAGAAAAGAAAGGAATGGAAGATCAAAATAGGAGATTTAGTTTTGGTTAAAACTAAGAAATTGTCTGATAAGGCAAATGTACTTTATTGGCGAATGTTTCTAAAATATCATGGACCATATGAAGTTGTTGAAGTATATGGAACAAATACATATGAATTATGTAACCCAACAACTCGAAAAAGCATTGGAAAGTTCCATATTGAGATGCTGAAACCATACAACAATGAGGATAAAGATCAAAACAGAAGACCAAGATAATAAAAAGTAAATTCAGGATAGTCAAAGCTGAACTGCAAAACAAAGTATTGGAATGTAAGAGGGTTAACTATGTATGTATGTCATGAGAAAGGAGAAATAAATTCAGGAAAAAAGTAAATGTTTAAAAAAAAATTAGTAAACTGTTACAGCATTTGAAAGGAAACCTGTAATAATGAAAAACTTAATGTCATATTAAAGTAAAAGTATGTAGATATAATTCAAATAGTATTTTGAATATAAAGTACAAAACAATAAACAAAAAAGGGGGTAAAGATAATTAAAACAAATACTTATGTAGCACACAGATATGTGAAATTGTGTCTGGAATTAAGTGTTGTAAATATATTTGTGTAGAGGATAAATATTTTGGTAAATGTGTTCAATCATTACGAAATGAACCACATTAAAAATTCTTGAATGTATAAATTTTTGTCAACAACCTAAGACAGTAAACCAATTTGTAACAGTAACTAAATAATTCAGGGTACAGTATTTGCTATAAAAATTGTAATGTCAGATGTATGTATATAAACACATTAGACCAGAGACATTAAATAGTGGCGAGATAAGGGCAAAACATATGTCGTTTGTTAAATGGGTGTGAAGTGTTAAGTGAAAGTGATAAATGGCGTGTGTTCCAAGATTTAGGAGACTAAAACCCAATTATAAAATTTCCAAACAAGTTGTAAATATTTATAATTATGTTTCTAGTGGGGCATATGACGCAGTAATTTGTATCACAAAAATGTAAATGTCAGAGTGATTGTAGTGTGAATATGCATTGTTGTGTGACATTGATTTGAGATGTTTGTTGATTGTAAGCATTGTTGAGAAGTGGGTTTATACGGCCTTACTGAAACTGACAATAATAGCGTGCAATAATGTAGCGAGGGGGTGAGCTGTTTATCATTATTAGAGACGAGCAAATGACGTCAGAGTGGCGTGTTTTTCATAGAATTTGCGGGAACATTTTCCCTAGAGCATATGTTTTCGTAATTTTCATTGGATATAAATATAGACGCTAATGTTGGCGCGTTTTATTAACCAATAGCAGCTCGGTTATAAATCTTTAGGCATATCGGGCGAAGGAGTATAAATTCGTGTCAGAGTCCAGTTTCACGGAGTCCAACAGAAGCATTCGCGTATAAGACATCGATGAGTTCAACAGAAGCAGTCATGGTGAATACATCGCACAGTTTATCGATTTGCAGGTTACGCGTAGCAAATTTATGAAAAATCTCTCGTGTCGTAAAGTTAATGACACAAAAAGTTGAAGTACGCGAATTAATAATGGGCAGTAAAGAAGTTATTATAACAGTTTCAGTTTGGCGAGTGTCAAGATTAATATGTGAAAGTGAATAATGTGTTACGACAATAAAAGTGTAAAACAAATTCTTTCATCAGTGTTATCTTTGGATAAAAAACTCCTTTCCGTTTACTCACCCTGTACAAGAGAAGTGCTTGACCGAGAAATCATAGCTAGCCGGAGGACAGTGAACCCAAAATCAAATACAATAACAGGCGCTCAGTAAAAGATACCACGAAGTGACCGCGACAAATTGTATTCCATACGTGCGGCAGATAAACAGTAGCATCTTTCGAACACAAACATTAATACCGCCACAAATTGGCTCCCAAACGTGGGGCTAACAAACATTAATACCGCCGCATCTTTCTTCTTCACTCTTTCTATCTATCTATCTCTTTCTTCTCGACTTGCACACATCCAATCGTTCACATATACACGAGCACTTGTACATAGATCAACACACATACACCAGTACACTTACGCACACACATATGCACATACACACTCGCATACACACATATACCTATTCACTTACACACACCAACACCGAGCACACACACCCATCCATATATACGCACACATGCAAGCACATACACACATGCACATACACACTCACATACACAACCAGCCACATACATGCACACAGACATTCTCACACCTCATACGTATATAAATACATGCATACACCAGTGCGCTTACACGCACACACACTCACGTATATACATACACCAGTACACACACGCATTCACACACCTCATACGTATACATACATACACCAGTGCTCTTACACTCACACATACACATACATGGACACACACACGCATACACACATACACGCACACACATATGTACATGCATACATCGTTACACTTGCACACACACACACACACAAACACGAGCGCATACGCCTACAAGCTTAGACACATACAGCAGTACACGAACGCACGTATCATTGGAAATTATTGCCTTTACAGAATTCAAAAATCTTCGTCTCATTTCACTGTAACCTAGCAAAATGTAATTCATTTCAGGCTACCACCCAACACATGACTTTCATCACAACACATTTTTTTAGTTCATGTAAAGGCATTATGGAGGTACTCTGAGAGAGAGAGAGAGTGAGAAAGAGAGTTAGAGAGGGGGAGGAATTGAAGCAAGTAGGGATAGAGGTGCTGAGAACCTCTGCGCATGCGCAACAGGTGATAATTCCATTGGCTGTAATAATCACGTGACGTGTATACATCCCCTCTTCTCCACCAGACTGTTTAACCATGTATTTCAATATAAAAATATCGCTGTGAATCATCGTTTTATTATTAAAAATTCGGTATATGATTGTTCTAAAATGGTCGGTGTCAGCTCTATAATTAGGATACCTTCAATCTCTAGTCTTTATTGTGCTAATGCGTCTAGATGTGTTAACATCGTCTTCTCTCCAGGAATAATCAGCTTTCTAAAGTGATATCAAGGTGAAGTGGTCTACCTTTCATTGAGCAGTGATTAATAGGTTATTACATCAAGGATAAGGATGAATAACTCTGCATATAAGGACATAATTCCTAGTGCATCAGGATACTCTTGTATTAAATGCAGGAAGAAATTCCTCCGAGGTTATGACAAGAGAAGACTTCAGATGTGCTGCAAGAAGCTCTTCAAATGCATGCATTGTAATGTAACCTTCAAAGATGGTTATAAGGGTCAGCGATACGAGGATGTATGTGAAATAAACAGACCTCAGAAGAAAAGGAGATTGGAGCCAACTAAACATCAGTTATTAGCAACAATGGAGGACTGTGATATGAAAGAATACGAGACATCGTTTGAAGGACGATTGAAATCGTATTTTATACGATGTAATTCAACGAAGGACCTGGATATGTATTTGAATGAGGCAAAACAACGGATAATCCAGGCTGTACATAAAGAGCTTAGCATTCACAAGAGCGTTAAAATTAATCTGCTAGCTGAGTGCCGTTTTGTAAACAGTATCGGAGAAACCTGTGACAAAACATTTAAAACACTGAATCAGCCTGTGTTTCTAGAAACTGATCTGGAGTCAATGATGGATGCGAAATACAAGAAATTGGTGACTGAAATGGAGGAATCACAGCTTAAGGGTAGCAACTGGGCGCTACTTGCTGTGGAAGGGGTTCGACTTCGTATAAACAAGTACAATCCGTTACGAGGAAGTAGTTACATACCACTACCGGCATCTGTTGAAGCAAGAAAAGCCTGTATAAACATCCAGAACTTTAGTGATGAGAAATGTTTCATGTACTCCGTATTAGCTAAATTCATAGGGAAGAATGCACATCGTGTGGGCAAATACGAGCAACTCCAAGATAAGTACGACTTCAGCTGTGTTTCTTATCCTACTACACCTTCTCAAATACCTAAATTTGAAAAGCTTAACAAGATGACCATTAATGTTTTCGGATTGGATGAGAAGTATGCAGTGTTTCCAATAAAGGTTGTTGAGACTGAACTACATGAACACCGTGACCTGCTACTGTTGAGTGACAGTAGTGGAAAACATCACTATGTATACCTATATAAAGAATTTTGAGAAGCTCGTTCGACGCAGAAAACTAAGCGTAATGGATGTGTTTATGCATGTAAGCGCTGTTTTACACATTTTGATGATCAGAGTGGGCTAAGTGGGTTGGAAAAACTACAAGAACATTCAGCCATATGTAATCAACATGCTGTTGCAAGGGTAGTTATGCCTACCAGGGAGAAATCAATTGTTCAGTTTAAAAATGTTGAGAGGATGTTGAAACTACCTTGTCATCTATGCTGATTTTGAGAGTATTCTCACTCCATGTCATACGTGTATAACCAATCCTGAAACTTCCTATACAGCTCCTTATCAAGAGCATACACCTATGAGCTTCTGGGTTTACGTGAAGCGTTCATCCTGTGTTGAACATATTGAAACTGATCTTCCTAAGCAAACTCATGTATATCGTGGTGCTGATGCTGTTCAAAAGTTTATGGAATACCTATCGTTCCTTGCAAAGGAAATTAATAATATATACAAATCAGCCAAGCCTCTGAAACTTACGGACCAACAGCAAAAGGATTTTGAGTCTTCTACGACATGCTACCTGTGTGGAAAAGGCTTTACAGAAGAAAACTACAAAGTACGCGACCATGATCACATCAGTGGTGAATACTGTGGAAGTTTACGTAATGAATGTAATTTATTCTGCAAAACACCTAAATATATCCCAGTCTTCATGCACAACCTCAGCGGATATGACTCGCATTTTATTGTGAAGGAGCTGGGCTGTACAAGTGAGAGGATTGAGGTAATTCCTAGCTCTGAAGAAAGCTATATCTCATTCACCAAGTATGTAGCAGATATAAAGCTTCGGTTTGTGGATAGCTTCCGATTCCTCAGTACAAGCTTGGATAAGCTTGTAAGAAATCTAACCTCATATCCTGAAACACTAAAGTACTTCGGAGAAGACAAATTGAAGTTAATGACTCGTAAGGGTGTATTTCCATACGATTTTGTCACATCGTGGGATGTTTTGAACGAGACCTGGTTGCCTCCTAAGCACTCCTTCTACAATAGATTAAATTAAGAAGAAATTGCTGATACTGACTATGATCATGCTAGAAATGTATGGGAGCTGTTTAATGTGAGAACCCTGGGAGAGTACAGCGATCTCTACTTAACTTCAGATGTACTTCTTCTAACTGATGTCTTTGAGACGTTCAGAGAGCAAACCCTTAAAACACACAAAGTTGATCCAGCACATTATTTTACCTCTCCAGGTCTTACATGGGATGCAATGTTGTTGTATACAGGAATTAAGCTGGAACTGTTACAAGATTATGATCAGCTGCTCATGGTAGAATCAGGTATAAGAGGAGGTTTATGCCAAGTTTCCCATCGGTATGCAGAGGCTAATAACACGTATATGGGCAAGTTTGATCCGTTGAGACCAGCCCAATTCATCACATACGAGGACGCTAATAACCAATATGGGTGGGCAATGTTTCACGCCCTTCCTTTTGGGAGATTTCAGTGGGTGTCACCTGAAAAAGTCGACTTGGAAACACTACAAGAAGATGATCCTCATGGATACATATTAGAAGTCGACATCGAGTATCCGGTAGAACTTCACGATCTACACAATGATCTACCTTTCCTACCTGAGTGCATGAAACCTAAGGACTGAACTACAAAGAAACTGATACCCCATCTTGGACCTCGAAAGAAGTATGTAGTGCATTACGTGGCTTTGAAGCAAGCTCTTGATCATGGACTACGACTAACAAAAATCCATCGTGTGCTACAATTCCAACAGTCTCGGTGGTTGAAACCTTATGTGGAATTTAACAACAGGCTACGACAGCAAGCTGCAAATGATTTCGAGAAGGATCTCTACAAGCTTTTTAACAACGCAATGTTTGGAAAAACTATGGAGAACTTACGTAACCGTATGGATATACGACTGGTGACCAATGGGAAGACTCTAGAGAAGCTGATCGCTAAGCCTACGTTTATCGACAGGACGATATATGCTGCTAATCTAGCTGCTGTACATATGACGTCTCGTCAGATTGTATTCAACAAGCCCATATACATTGGCATGTGTGTGTTGGACATCTCCAAGACATTAATGCATAACTACCATTACGACGTGTTGTTGCCTTATTACGGAGCCGAAAACCTGAAGCTTATGTATATGGACACTGATTCATTCATTCATCGTGTTACAACTGAAGAAGTGTACCAGGATAAGCTACGTTTCCTTGAGCATCTCGATACATCTGATTACCCTGTCAACCATATATGCCATTCAGCTCTAAACAAGAAGGTGCTTGGAAAATTTAAAGATGAGGCTAATAGCAAAATCATCCTACGCTTTGTTGGACTACGACCTAAGATGTATGTCTTAGATATTCAAGGCTCGATGATAAAAAGGATGAAAGGTATAAAACGTAGCGCTATTAAGCAGTACATTACATTTGTCAATTACACAGACTGTCTTAAAACGTGCGAAATCATCAGAACGCCCATGAATCTAATCCTATCACGAAAGCACGCTGTTACCACAGTACAAGTGAATAAAATTACATTGAATCCCTTTGATGATAAAAGAGTTATTGCCGAAGATGGAATAACTACTTATGCGTATGGACATTACAGTATTACAAACAGTGCTTAAGAGAATTTAAGTCGAAGATGAAGATTTTTTCGTGAGTCTACAATGTTAAAAAAATGAAGTTTATCCGTGTGCTGTGTATGCAACTAGCAGACGCCTGATGAAGAAAGAAGAAGATGGAAAGGGAGACGGTAACCCTGCTAGTGTTAGTCTCAAGCCTAGATAAAGGGGAGAGACGTCTACCCTTACAACCCTTGTTTAATGAAGCAATGATTTAACTGATAAAGCTGCTACACTTGAACAAAAAAGTAAACACATAAAACAATAAATCTGTCTAAAGATGTTATAATATCTACTCAACCATGTGAACGCTATAGTTATGCTACTTCTATGCACTCTAACCGTTTTATTCTTATCGTTTCACCCGCTAACTGTTTAACATATAAAAGTTTGTAGGGTCTAGAAAAGTATATAAATGTAGTGTAATCTGTGATACCATGAATTATCTATTAAAATTTTTCAGTAATAATCGTTCGTGATCGGTTAAAGCATGAGTTACGTCAACATATTCGACAGCTGTAGCAACATTCACTACAGCAAGAGCTACAGCAGCAACAACCGGTTACACATCAGATGTAGCAGTAGCAGCAGTATATCCGACAACTGTAGATTCACAATCCTCAGCAACAACAACCATAACGCAACAGCAAATACGACAGATGTAGTAGCAGATACCTCATCTGGAGCAACAGCAGCTACAACGATAGCAGCAATAGATCCTGCAGCTACGGAAACATCGGACGCATCCTGCACAATAGCTGTAGCAGAAGCAAATACACAACAGCTACCGTAGCAGATACAGCAGCTGTACAACAATAGATGTAACAGATCCTACAGCTGTAGCAACATCTGCTAAAATATTTGCAGTGACAATAACCGGTTACATATCAGCTGTAGCAGCAGCAGCAGCTAATCCTACAGCTATAGATTTACCTGTCTTAGCAACAGCAAGCATCACAGCAATCATATTACAGCTGTAGATTCACCTACCACAGCAGAAGCAGCCATCATACCAGCTGTAACATCAAATACGAGAGCTGTAGTAGTAGATACATCACTGCAACATCAGCTATGATAATAACAGCATCAGCTCAGGCAGTTTTAGCGACATTAGACACAGTTAGCACATTAGCTGTAGCAAAAGCAAATACAGCAGCTATCGTAGCAGATACAGAGGTTGTACAACGATAGCTGTAACAGATCCTACCGGTGTAGCAGCATCTGCTACAACAATAGCAGCAGCAGTCGTGGCCGCGACGCTAGCAGCGATAACAACAAGACGTCGTGTGTTAACAGCAGCAGCTAATCCATTAGTTGCAGATTCAGTACCCACATTTATGAAACTGAATTACTTTTTTAAAAAAATGGTCTTGAATACCTTGGATACTACTTGAATCAGCTGAAATTACATTAAATAACAGCGATAAAAATCAGTGATTGAAATTATCACAAATACCTGTGATTCTACTCTATTTGTTTAAATACAGTGAAACAGCTAGCATTTCCAGTAAACAGCTTTTCGTGACGATGACGTATAAAGTAGCTTTCAATGTCTAGCAGCTGAATAGGTAGTGAACCAGCTTGCTTCACCAGTTCTATCATACTGTGTAAAATAAATAATGCTTAATGACTATATGCTAATGTTCGTGAACAATGACAGAGTATAAAAGAACTATGCTGCAATAAAAATCAATTAGTATACCTTGAGAGCTAATAAGGTTAATATCGCAAGAGGCTCTGGTTTAATTAACTCTGTCATTAACCGGCTACCATTTGAAGTGCATTTACCTGGTTACAGATACTGCGGACCCGGAACAAAGCTAGAAAAAAGGTTAAAGAGAGGAGACCCCGGAATCAACCCGTTAGACGAAGCGTGTAAACTTCACGACATTGCATACGCTCAGCATAAGGATTCTACATCGAGAAACATTGCTGACAAGATCTTGGCTGAAACAGCGTGGAAAAGACTACAATCGTCTGATGCTACATTAGGTGAAAAGTTGGCAGCCCGACTAGTAACAACCATTATGAAGGGTAAGGTAGCTGTTGGTGCTGGATGCAGGAAGAAGAAACGAGGAGGATTTCTACCACTCATACCAATTATTGCAGCCCTAGGGGCCGCCGCTGGAGGTGCATCACAAATTGCTACAGCCGTAAATAAGAAAAAAGCTGCGGATAAACAACTTGCTGAAATGATGAGACGTAACAGAGAAATTGAAGCAAGAGACAGAGGTTTTCGAGTGAAGAAGAATAAGGGAAGAAACACCGAAACGAAGAGGAGACAGAGCCTGAAAGGGAATTCAAAAAACTCAGGCAGAGGGCTATACTTGAACCCGGAAAAAGCATTGAGTAACATAGACCTCGACTTGTATGCCCGACGTTTAAAGATTCCACATTTTAGGGGCGTATACATGATCGATCAGCTACCCTCAAGACCTCGTTACAGAGAGAGAATTATTGTTAATCTCGATACTTCAGAGAATGAAGGCACTCATTGGGTTGCTATAAAGAAGGATGGTAACGTGTCATTTTATTTCGATAGCTTTGGAAACTTGAAGCCTTCAAAAGAGATAGAAAGGTACCTCAGAGGTGCTAAGGTACTGTATAACACTAAGAGGTTTCAGAGTTTTAGCTCGGTCATCTACGGGCACTTGTGCTTGCAATTTCTATCGCAATGAGTTACACTATTGACGTCAGTAGCAACGAGTCTGTTCTTACTACATACCTAAATCCTCCTCTTCAGTTAGATCCAAAAGGTCATTATGAGATTGCTCTACTGAAGTTTGAAACCTTCTATACCATTCCCAATGTTGATAGGAATAATAATCAATTTCATTACCTGCACAATGATAAATTTAGATCATTGATATACTTGATGGAACTTATGAGATTACTGATAATAATAAATACATCAGAGATAAACTAGGTGTGGATGAGAATGTCTTCTTTATTAGACCTAGTAATAACACAATGAAATCATGGGCATCTTTAATGTTACCGGGACATTGTTTTCGCAATGACACCTAGATTCGATGAGAAGATCACTAAAGAAGAGGAACATGTGTTTTTTCCGTATAATACATCAGCTCTGGACGCTAACAACGAGATTAGAATCCCGTGTCAAGCGGAGCATTTATATATTTTACCTAATTGAAGTTATCTATACATCAATGGAAGTATCACTAAATCTAATGGAACACCTACTACTACAAAGCTTATGCACAATAGTCAGTTGGTGTTGGTGCTGATTCAATCCAAGGATTCTAAAAAACTGTATTATATCGTCTCAGGGTGAAGAGAATGCTGCTGTTAAAACTGTACTAATCGACTGGAGAAGACCTGTGATTCGACTTTCTGATGCTGAGATCCTCAAGACAGCCAAGCTGGATAAGACTCTGTTTCACCCATTTAGGACCACGGATCTGCATACTCAAGCTGCTGTGTCGCAAACTAAATCATTCACCTGGAATGTCGCCACCACATCAAAAATGGAGAAGCCGAGATTTGTCATTTTGGGCGCTCAGGCTTTAAGATAGATTAATGTATCTAAAGACTGTTCCCTTTTTTGATCATTGTAACATAACTAACTTGAGACTTTATCTTAATAGTGAATGTTATCCGTAACATGGCATGTACTTAAGCTCTTATTATGAAAAAGAGAATTATCCTTCATTGAAGAGAAAAGATTTTCTTAAATTTGCTTCTATATTTGTTATAGATTGTTCACACCAATCAGAGGAAGTTGTAAATGGTGCTGTTAACATTAGAATAGAAATTCAAGCTAGTGCAAATATTCCTGCACAGACCACATTGTATTGTTTGATAATTCACAATAAAGTATTTACATACAAGCCTCTGACTCATGTGATGCAGCTTTTATTTTAAACTAATCATTGTAAGGATTTGTTTTTCATTAGGAATGTAAGGATTTTTAATGAATAAAAACACTATGTAAAAGCATGTTTTCATTCTTTTTATCGTTATTATTTATCCTGCATTTCCATCACTTTCTTCCTCCAACTCCTCGTTCCAGCATATGTCATTACATTTGCAACAGGCAGGTTACCTAAATGATAATCTATTAACGATTCAAGTCTTTTTAGCCTGCAAATTTCATCTCTATTTAAAAATATTTCACAAGCATTTAAATTAGTGATCAAACATTTTACCTCTGTCTCTTGCATATAAGCAACAATATTATAAGAGAAAACAATATTTTCACAATATTCCACACGTGGACACTTTCTCGATTGGAGGAATGCATTGAATGTAGGAAGACTCTCTCGAATTATCTCCCAATCTTGAATTGTCATGTATACAAATTTGTCTGTGTTTTTCACTAAAAGCACTGGAAGATCATAGAAGAATCCTATCTTAATGCTGTGCCTTTCCGAGATGTAGTCGTCTCGGCGACCGTTTCTTACCGACATATTTCCTGGGTGTCTCGATGTTGCTTATTCTATCCTCCAATAGCGTCAGGCTCCTTTGCAGGTCTGCAAAGCTGTTCCTTTTCTTCTTCCCCTTATTGTACCGCCTGAAACATTACACAATGAAAGTCTTAGAAAAAGTGCTTGGGGAAGTGAAGGTAGCCTGAAAAGAATTAAATATTTTTGTTAGTGTACACTTAAAATGAAACATAAAAATTTGTATAAAATTCGGATATTGCTGTTATTTCATTGCGTTAGATATAACTAAGTTCAAAAATATGTGATATTGTGATTTTGTTATAAATTCTATAACGTGCATCTTTTGTATCTTTATATGTATTATCAATGAGTCAGTTATTTTATTTATGATTTTTTCATGTTAAAATAGGAGAACATTCAATACTTAAGTTTGATATTTCTACATACCTTCTCTATAGGTATAATAGACAATTTACAAGTCTTAAATTTCCCCATCTCCGCCATACCGTTATACTGAAGAGATACTTTGCCTGGTATTTCTGCAATCTTTTGATCAGTTAACAAATTATAGCGCTCTGGCAAGAACACTTGGCAATCCTCCAGTGAAGATACGATCCTGGTACCATATCTTGTTTGAGCTCTCTTTAAGGACTTTATCTCATAGTTAAGACCTATTTCGAGATCTTGAACTCGGCGAGTCGGTAGGAAACTACGCTCTTCAACCATCTTGTTATGTTTATCTGCTAAACAATCTGTAACAGTCATTGACATGAATTATTATTTCACTACATTATTCAAGTTGAATGACAAGTTATACATTTGTTTATATTAGAACTAAAGTGTGTGTTGTGCTACAGCAGCAAATGTTTTGCAAGTATGCTTATGAATGTGTCGAGAAACAAAGAACGAATGGAGAAAATCGTATGAATGTATAGAGAAACAAAGAATGAGCGGAGAAAATGTATTAATGTTAATGGAAGACGAACCTGCAGAGAAACAAAGAATGAGTGGAGAAAATCGTATGAATGTTTATGCAAGAAAAATGTATATCGAAAATCCTTGTGAACTGTAGAAGAATGTGTAGAGAAATCCATTTGAGTGTAAAGCTCAGCTTAAAAATATATGATTCTTTTGCAACGAGTCGTCTTTCATGTACTGTATCGTTTAAACAAAAATAAATGGATTGTAAAACCAGCAGTGATTTTTGTATAGTTATCTAAAAACTCACTCACCTTGCATTGTTTCCTGTTGAATGCTGTACATGTAGATGGGCTACACGTCTTCTTAAATTAAAAAACCTCACGTTTTTTACGTTCTTAGAAAATTTAAATGTAGGGTAAATGAGCTCACAATGTTTCTAACAGGCGTGAGTATCTGTTTATATAGTGATCTAAACCCCTCCGGGTGATGTCATCTCATCATCATGGTGGGGGTTGGGGTGGGGAGGGGGATGTATACACGTCACGGGATTATTACAGCCAATGACATCATCGCCTGTTGCGCATGCGCAGAGGCTATCGGCACTTCTATCCCTACTTGCCTCAATTCCTCCCCCTCTCTAACGCTCTCTCTCAGAGTACCTCCATAATGTCTTTACATGAACTAAAAAAATGTGTTGTGATGAAAGTCATGTGAGGGTGGTAGCCTGAAATGAATTACATTTTGCTAGGTTACAGTGAAATGAGACGATGCTTTTTGAATTCTGTAAAGGCAATAATTTCCAATGATACGTGCGTTCGTGTACTGCTGTATGTGTCTAAGCTTCTAGGCGTATGCGCTCATGTTTGTGTGTGTGTGCAAGTGTAACGATGTATGCATGTACATGAGTGTGTGTGCGTGTATGTGTGTATGCGTGTGTGTGTCCATGTATGTGTATGTGTGAGTGTAAGAGCACTGGTGTATGTATGTATACGTATGAGGTGTGTGAATGCGTGTGTGTACTGGTGTATGTATGTCCGTGAATGTGTGTGCGTGTAAGCGCACTGGTGTATGCATGTATTTATATACGTATGAGGTGTGTGAATGTCTGTGTGCATGTATGAGGCTGGTTGTTGTTATGAGTGTGTATGTGCTTGCATGTGTGTATATGTGGGTGGGTGTGTGTGCTCGGTGTTGCTGTGTGTAAGTGAACAGGTATATGTGTGTATGCGAGTGTGTATGTGCATATGTGTGTGTGCGTAAGTGTACTGGTGTATGTGTGTTGATGTATGTACAAGTGTTCGTGTATATGTGAACGATTGGATGTGTGCAAGTCGAGAAGAAAGAAAGAGATAGATAGAAAGAGTGAAAAAGAAAGAATGGTGTCTAGTCATCGGAATATCTAAGTATACGCAGGGGTTTAATATAAATAATGATATTTGTTAAATACAATTTTATTCCGACCGCCCATGCTCACCTAGTTTAATATTTATTATATCGTTTCGCTGTATAAGATTCGAACTAGGGGTCTCTGGGTTCCTAAGAATACAGTTCATTAAACATTGTAATGTCATGTAAAATTAAATTATATTTGTTAAATACATTTAAATCTGGCCGTGCATAGTTTAATAGTTATTACGCATTAGAGTTTCGCTGGGTAAGATTCGATCTAGGACCCCCTGAACACCCTTTTATTAATTAGGGTAATGATATATAAAAATTAAATTATATTTGTTAAATGCATTTTAATCTGACCTTGCATAGTTTAATATTTATTAAGCATTAGAGTTTCGCTGGGTAAGATTCGAGCTAGAACCCTCTGAACACCCTTTCATTAATTAGGGCAATGATATATAAAAAATTAAATTATATTTGTTAAATACATTTTAATCTGCCCGTGCATAGTTCAATAGTTATTACGCATTAGAGTTTCACTTGGTAAGATTCGAGCTACAATCCTCTGAACGCCTTTTTATTAATTAGGGTAATGATATAATAATATCAATCATCAATTTCTCATTAGCAATAAACTTTTGATTGCAGTAAGAATCGAGCACCGATCTATGGATATCCGCGCAGAGGTTTAATGCATGTAATGAAATGTATATTAGGCGCTTTTTCGGAGTCGCTGCTTGAAATAAGCCAAACAGAATGCTTGTTAACTATGCTTGGATATATTCGTAGGATCTCGTAAAACATCGGAGAGAACAGCCCCTTAGGGCAAAAACCATGATGGTTGACTCTGACGTTGTTGAAGTGTGTCTCTCTCTTTCACGCGAACAAAGACAGGGCTAGCATAAAGCCTTCCTCAGATTCTTTTGTCAAGCACACAGTGTTCGAACAATGGAAAGGGACCGGCTTTGTTATAGGTTGTGGAATGGGAACGCCGCAGGGGTGTTTCTAAAGAAGGCTCGCCCCGGACAATAGAAAGAAAATACAATAGAACTTGTTTCTCTGTTAACAGGCTTCAGGTTCTCTTTGGTCACGACCCTAATTTATCATGGCCTTTGTTCATTTTGACAGTTGAAGGCTAGCATTGTTCTTTTGTTAAAAGCTAGTGGAATGAGTATGCCAGATGGTCTTTCTAAAGTAGCCTTGCCCCGGACAATAGAAAGGGACACAATAGAATCTCTTCCTTTGTCCTGCATCCTCATTGTTCATTTTGACAGTGATGGATGTCTTCCTCCACGTGTTCGAGAAACAATGGGAGTGGGGGTGGAATGGGTAGGAAAAACATCTCGCCTTTGTTACAGAAGCGTAAAATTTATGACCCCTTTGTTCGTTTTGACAGGTGAAGGATACTCTTAATTGCTTAACTGTCAAGCTTCCATTGTACTCAACAAGGATTATGACGCACAGCTGCAACTAAAAGTACCAAGGAGCTGCGGGGGAGGGGGGAGGGCTAATTAGCTTATTAATTGCACATTCATGCATATTAAGTGTGCCAGCTCTGTCATTTCTATACTACTGACTTAGGGGGTTTTCTACTAAGACCCCTCCTCGAATACCTTACAAGTGATCTATGCTCGAGTTTTTTTGTTGTTAAAGTTCTTGAATAATGCGGTTCTTTGTATTACAGTTTTAATCACAATCCCTGACACCTATCATCGTGTTCCCTACCTCTCCCATATAAACGCATTTCCTCCCCTCCTTCAGCTACCTCCTAGCATAGGAACGGAGGTTTTACTCTGCGTCTCATATAAACACATTTCTCTCCTTCAACCCTGTCTACCCTAGCATCAGCCTTCGTATTCCCTGTCCCTCTCATATAAATGTATTTTCCCCCCCATTCAACCCCTCCGTCTAGCCTAGCATCAGCCCTTGTATTCCCTATCTCTCCCATATAAACGCATTTTCCTCCATGACCCGCCGCATCTAGCCTCGTTTTCCCTATCCTTTCCCATATAAACGCAAAATGCTGTTCCAGATCTCTCTATAATAAGCTACTCCCATCTGTTGTATAAGACTGGAAATCCGAAATCTATGTTCTTATTAATGCACTTTTGGTAGATTTGTTCTTAGGTATTTTGCAGCACTAGCAGAAAAGTTATCACAGCAACCAAAGACTTTTATATAGTTATATTATGAACACGAACCGACACTTTGCGTTATTTTCAAATAACTGTTTCTGAGAACCAGACGTGGGCCAATTGTTGTTATTGTATTCCATTGCCGAAGTTCCGATTTTGCATGCGGCACCTTAAGATTTCACTGAATTTGTGCTTTATTTATTGTTGCGTTAAGCATTTTAAAAACGACACCACGGCGCATTTTATCAAACAGAAATCAAATAAGTATCCAGTCAATGAAAGGTTTGTTGTTGATTAAATAATTATTTATTGAATATAATTGTAGTGAATAAATTCATTGGGATTTTAAAGAAAGGTATTTATAGGCACAAAAATGCAGAAATAGGCATTTATGTTGAAATAGGTGCCTATACTATAAAAGTTGGTTAATACCTTTTTAGGTCAATTATGTGTGTAATTATCTATGTTAGGCTGCAAAGGAAAACAATAGGTTAGAACCTAAATATCGGAAGTCTAGTAATAACTAATATACTTTCGAAAGAATAGTTTTTTACCCATTAATAAATTACATAGATAGAGAAAGTCAAATGTGACACATTAGATTTTTAGAAAAACGTCCGTGTGTGTGTGCACGCGTGCATGCCTGTGGCTATCTGTGTGTGTGTGTGTGTGTGTGTGTGTGGTGTGTGTGTGGTGTGTGTGTGTGTGTGTGTGTGTTTGTGAACAGCATAACTGAACAACGAAATGTCGGATAAATACCAAATTTGGTATTTAAATTTTCAGCGCCTTCCAAAGATGTGACACAAAGAATTTCAACAAAATACCCTCACCCCAAACTATCGTGTGCTTGGAACATTTTTAATTTTTTTTTTGATTTTCTGAAACATGGCTCTAGAGATTTGAGTTAAAATACCACATATTAAAAATATTTGCATAACAAATAAAATGTGTATCTTGAATTTTCTGGGAATAGCATAATTCGGAAGGAAATTTATATGATTTTGCACAACTGGTAAATGTTAAACGATAGACGAAAGCCTACTCCACACAAAATGTAGATCTCTTTAAAAACACTTTCTATTTTAAATACCTTTTATTGTGGCATCATCCATTTCTGAGATGTCCGTTATTAATGGCTCGAATTGTTCATACTAGTAACTAAGTCCTGTCGATTTTCAGTTATTACTCGCGATTGCATAGAAAGGGTGTGGAATTTTAAGGCCAGCGTATAACGTTCAGTTCTAAAGCATTTGACTATCACAATTCCCTTTGTATATGTAACGAAATGTGTACTACAGCTATTGCCGGAAAGGTTTATCTCGATAAAAATGAAGCAGATGGGAAAATAAACTGTCGTAGAATAATTTTTATATCCTTAGAGGATAGAGGAAGACACGTGGATCTTACACATCAAATTGTTTTGTTTTAGTGTAGTCCATTATACTCGTTAAGGTTAATTATTTATGAATGATATATTTTCAGAGGTTTGTGCAAATATTATTATTATTATTATTATTATTATTATTATTATTATTAGTAGTAGTAGTAGTAGTAGTAGTAGTAGTAGTAGTAGTAGTAGTAGTAGTAGTAGTAGTAGTAGTAGTAGTAGTAGTAGTAGTAGTAGTAGTAGTAGTAGTAGTAGTAGTAGTACGTTACATTTTGGTCCTCTGTTGTAAAATTCGGAACTTATGTTTGTTATTAACGCAAATAAACGCTGTTATTAGCTCTGTTATTTTAACGAGCTACCAAATAGTCAACATTAAACAAATACAACTTACGAAGAAAAGGTTTATATCCCATTTTGTAGAGAGTATGAGTAAAGCACTAAACAATTTCTAAAGTGAGATTCGAATATCGTGCCAAAGAGTGACGAAACATTACCAAGATGGCGTACAAGCCACGCCTACTGGGGGGTCTAGGCATACCAGCCTGGTAAGTGTGCGAACGCCATCTCTATTCAGTTTAGTAGCCCTGTGCTCAAGAATGAGTATGGCAGGGCAGCCATTATCATCTCAAATGATACACAAGGATGTAGTATAGCCGAAACGCACATTTGGTTTTCGCTTTAGCTATTTATGAGTCGTGAGTTTTAATATTGTGTTTTCTTTTATATGCAAAATGTCTGTTGAAGTGTTAAATCGTCGTTAATGTGGTGCTAAGTTAGTGAAATAAGTGTTTGTGTTTTGGCGGGTTGTAGTTCTACTCCGTTTGTTCGCACGAAGTAAGTCGGGTAGCATAACATTAGGTGTAATTTTCGGCTGAGTGGTTACGTCGCCCAATAAATTTTAAAAAATCAGTAATTTCGTGTAAAATTCAACATGTGTTAATGTGCAAGATTTATGTGTTCATCACAGCAGTGGATATCGAATTACAAAGGTTTGTGTTACAAATAGTGATTAATGTGCTACCTAAGTATTCATCCAATTATACTTTACCTGTTAGGTATATTTTGTGTTTGGCATAAAATTTAGGTCGAGTTTATTATTTGCTTTATTGTGTAATGCTAAATAGGCACTACTAAGTAAATTATTAAAAATAAATTAACCTACATTAGTATTATTAAGTGCAGCCATAACAATAGACCCATAAAAAGATGCATTAAATATGTTGGAAGATATTTTTCAAGTTGACACTTGAACAGCTGCCATGTGGGAGATAAGTTATAATAATGTAAGCTTGTACAGGGAACCTTTCAGTGCATTGGAGCTTAGTGATGCTGGAACACTGCTGAGCCAGGTGTCACATTGGATGACCCGCTGTTGTTGAACCTGCTAAAATGCCTGTAAGGAAAATCCCCTTAAATTATCTGATCATTTTTGTGCTGCAAACGTAGGTAAAAAATAAAATTGCTGTCCTCGGATTTTCCATAAAATCTACGCATGTTAAGTTCAGCACGACAGCGATTCCAAATTCTTATCCATTCATTTAAACGATAGCTTCAAAAGGGTTTCAAATCCTAGCGGGTGGGTGAATACAGACTGCCAGTACTTGATTGGATTGATTTTGAATTTTAACACATGACCCTCACTTCAGTCAGCGAAGTAAATATTTTTCTGCAAGGATAAATACTTATCTTTGTTTTTGTCCCAGATTACAGGGCAACAATGTTAGAACGTAATCACTTGTTATTAAGTTAAAAAGTCCCCAAAAGTCCTCCCATACTGCAGCTAAGGAATGTCACACTGCTCGTCGCTTTGCAAGTTATTGAAGGGTTTTCCTATCGTCCCCATTTAACTCCACCCAAGAGCGACAGTCATGTTAACAGTTAACCAAACAACGAAGGTTTGGATGCATTTGCAGGTAGCAAGTCGTGCAGCCCAATGGTTACTGCCGAGCATAATTCCCAGTGTTTAAATACCAGAGGAATTTTTACTTTGGCTTCAGGCATTCGGTTGCAACAAAAAAAATCGTGTAAACTGTTTTGAGGTAGATAGTTTGAGAAATGAGCTACTTTGGCTTCATGCATAGAGTTGTGAATTTTGATGAAAATTTACAAACCAAATGTTATTAATGCATATATTGTTGTTCCTAAAAATCGAGGTCTGTTTTAGATTGTGTCCAAGCGTTAGTTTTATAGCTTGATAGCATCATTTAACATTTAAGGCTGTTTCTTAATATTACAAATATTCTCTTTACAATCTAATTTGTCTTATCAAACACACTTTAGGAGCAAGTCTATATTTTCCACTGTTTGTGTGATAATTACAGAAATAATTACAATACAAAGCGAAATATTTGTTTGTCGTAAACTCCATTTCCAGAGTTTCATATAATTATACAAAGCTAAATATTTGTATGTCGAAACTATATTTCCACAGTTTCATAAAGTTATACGTTTTCGTAGGGCGCATTATTTACCTTTAGGAGTCTCTGTAGATGCATTTTTCACCACAATTATTTACCTGCCAAATTATGTTGGCCTTCTTAGAACCGCAAAACACTATTAAGCACTTCAGACATTGTGAAAAAGTGGAATTAAAAAAGCATACGAGACTTGCACGCAGCGTATTTTTTCCTCCAGTAACATTTCAGAAATTTACAACCCGATTTTGGAGGAGAGTCCATGTGCAGCAGGAATATCCAAAGACTTTCCCGACGAAAAATGAAACTACTTGTCGCCAATGAAACTTTTAGGTACTATAATACTTAAGACTGCTCGGTGCAATAAGACTAGGTTATTCAACCCTTCCGGATTTCCTGCGTCAGTCCCGATTGCGTCTTTTGAGGCCAGTGTCCCGAAATACGTAATGCGGTAGATTGTTCCGAACTCGTTTAAAAGTAAACAAAGACTTCGATGTTCTATGATTAGAATATTCAGTACTACATCTAACATAATTTTACTCACCATATGAACATACCAAATTCCCTGTTTTTTAATATATAATACTACCTCTGGTTATATATTTTACAACTTCTAAATTCATCAGAGCAGAATAGAAAGGTTTTATAAGAAGTTATTTTAATTATGTTAAAAGCTGGTTATTGTCTTTGAGGTATATTGATAGCATGCTAAAAAAATTATTCTAACCAGAAAAGTTGGCAGTTTCATTTCCAAATTTCCCCTATCTATTTCTGTAAGAATACCAACACCTCATATAATGATTATGCATTTTCACTCTATTACTTGCAAAGATTTATTGGTTCCAGCATTTTTACATAAGGTAGGTAGGTATACTGTTAACAACGGTCAAATTCTTAATTTAGAAAGCAAATCTGTCTTTTCTTAATATTCAAGAGCAATTGGGTTGTTCTGTAAAGTTATAAAAGCGGGAATATAAATTACTCACTTTTTTCAATACTATTTTAAACTTAAAATTCAGCCATTCCTCAGTTAGCCACAGAAGCATTTGAGCTTAAAAAGTTTTAAGGATTTGAGCGTTTAATAGGCCATTGTTCTTGGCATTTATCTCACTATGCTTTCTGTTATTTCTCTTGATGTTTTATTCCATTTTATCAGCAATGTATTTGTTAAATACATATTGTATTTGCGCTAGCAGAAGTCGCAGATTCTCGTTGCGATTTAAACTGCGCTGGCGTCTGCATCCAATGTACAGTTTTATTGCAGCGGCCAAAGCTTGGTACTAAGTCTGCTAAAAGGTCATTTACATCTTGCGTGAAGGTGTAGTTAGCCCCTTCATACCAAAAGTCACAAATTCGCATCATACCAATTTAAGTGTGTGCACACCATAGAATCCCGGGACAACTGACACACAGTTTTTGTGTTATACATACAAATAAGAACTTATTAAACGCCGGATTGGAGAGGATTTCTGCAGGCAAGGAGAGGGCTTATGTTATTTAATGTCAAACTAAGCGTATAGTGTAGACTTTAGATTGTTCTTTCAAGTGAAGTTTAATTTACGCATAAGGGGCGAAGAGGCGCATTTTTCTCCCTCACCTCGTGGTAAATGGGTCCTTATGGCTTGTAATTGATGTATTATTAATGAATTCTTCCTTCTATGAAAAATCAAATTGCATTTGTCCGTTAGCATTTGATATTTTCCGGAAATGTCATTTCTGTGTTGACACTCTCTTAAGCCTATTTATGTGTATAAGGCCTTCTACAAGTGGTTTTCCCTCTTAAGCACTTTTAACTAAACACATTTCTCGAGGCTTGTATTGTACAGACGTATTCAATCATCTTGTCACCACTGTGTTTTGGGCCGTCTTGGGAACTCGGCAACTTTAATGTAGTGATTTGACTGAAAAGGTGGATCACTATAAAACGATTTTAAGTATTTTGATTAATATTGTAACGAAAATATGTGTAAGTATTAGTAGTGAAACAAATATTTTTATTTTTAAATCCTTTTCTGCTTCTAACGTTCTTTGACACACACTGTTTAGGCCTTTTAATTTATCTTCGCACGGTCGGGGGTTTTGTCATTTGGGGCCAGTTTAGATGAGTGGCAATTTCTATGTTTATTTGTTAATCCTTTTTTGGGGGGGAGGACGTTTAATAAATTATATAGTTTCATTTATATCCTCACCTGCGTAAAAACATTAAAATGTTTCGACAGGCTTTATCTCTGGAATTGGGGTTCATGGTGCTGTATTTACAAGGCCAAAACGGGCACGGTTTCCAGGTTTTCTCATATGCTACAAATTAATGCAAATTGGTTACGTTTTGGAGTTAAATATTTTTGATCTCGGACCGCTTACAGACGATCGGTATGCAAACACACTGTGGTGAAAAATTGACCTTGCGGTTATAAAATGCACTTCCTTCAGTAGTTCCTAAAATGGCTGGCGAGCTCACCTTTAAGGGAGCGTTTGGGATTTATACCGTGGCATGATTTACTCAGATCAAAAAAAAAAAAAACATATGGCAAATAGTAATAGCTGTTACGCAGATTACAAAAATCTTTCTATTGTCAATATATCTTTCAGACACTATAATATAGTGTATAATATAATTGTACATGAAAATTAATTGTAATTACATATTATTCACCCTTAAAATATTGCCTTGTTTTATTTTTGTCATATGGTAATTTATGCAACAGATGTTGGCCGCAATAACATAAAATAATACTATGAAACGCCAGGTTGTTAAAGGTTTCAGTGTGGAATTTAGTTTAATTCTGGTGTTAAAAGCCTAATTTTGCCATTAGTTTTGTGTGTTTTACCTATCTTAATGCTATAAAGAGAGAAAATATCTGTATGTGTGCACATAGTCTTGAAAACCACTCAACTGGTTTTGATAACTCTTTCAGCACTGAAAAGGCGTGTTCTTCCTGACAGACAGGCTGGAAAATAGTTCCAAAAGAATTCAAAATTTAGAGTTTAGGGGAGTTGCTTATTCATGTCCCTCAGTTTCAATCCCGATTCGCAGAAACCGTGTATCGCGAAATTAGAGGACTTTATTGGCTTCCAGGTAAAAAGGTCTTAAAATGTTTTAAAATTGGGTGCATGGGGAATTTCATATTGTGTTTATATAATCTATTTTCCCTCCGGTTTGTTTGATTATTATTAGAGTATTTTTATGTGATTTTGACACAACTTTGTACTTTCAGGTTTTAGAATCTGACAAAAATGACAAGCTACCCTACAGTTTCCAAATACTTCCGCTAACCATATTTTCAACCCGTTACATACAAATCAATACTCTGTATCAATGTCTTGTAGCTTACACTATGGAACCCAACAACAATTACTGGCTACCTTACGAATTTCAAAACTACACTTAAGCAGTTTCAACCCCTTATGCAAAAATCTGTGTCGTTTAACCCATCTGGACAAAGTATTTTACAATTATACCACTGGAAGGTAGCCAGAATTATGGGCTACCTTGCAACCTCAAAAAGCTACCCAAATCTTCAACTATAAAATGCTTTGAAATGTTTAAAAAAACAAATTTGTGCACTTGAGCTATGGAACTAAGCGAGTTGTTAAGACACAGACTTGTGAATGGGAGGTCTGCGGTTCAAATCCCGCCAGGACTGTCCCTGACAGTTTTTTCTGGGTTTCCCTCAGTCTTCATAACTAATAAATGCCGGGGAGGTACCATGATTTTAGGCCTGGAACTTTTCCTTCTCAAATATTTCATGAATCATCAGAGTCCGCAGCCTGTGGTGCCGTATTTAGTAAGAGCGGGCGTTAGACATTATTCAAAGTCTACACCATTTCAGGAATTTGTACAAAACTTTGGACTGGGGATGGGGCGATACCACCGTTTTCGATACATATTTTTGATCAGGGATGCTCGATACTTTGGACAAACTTCCGTTTACGAACCCCGCAAAAAATAAGTTAAACGGCCTTAAAACGCGATAAAAGTGTGTTTGGCGTATTCTCCAATTGATAGAATTTTTTTCATTATTGTCAAAGATAAAGATGATAATCCTAATATACTGACTTAATTATACTCTGGACTGAATGTGAATGCCTTTCAATCTTTTAACTGGTGCGATTGAAGTAGAATCTACAGAACTGACTACGCAGGACATTTAGGAATAGCGCTGGATTGGTGGCGCTGTTAACGTGTTTACATTAAATAGCCTTTACTCGCTATACACAGGGGTAGTTACTGCGTTGGCCACGAGTAAGCAACACAGAAGGTGTGTGGCGCACGCTCGCGCATACTTCAGACCATCGCAGTGCTCATTTTCCTATATCGCAGCATTACGTTCAGACAGCGGCGGGAACTCGTGGTTCATTTAACGCTCTGTTATTCTCTACGTCCAGTCAAAATAGTTCTACACTTATCCATCTAGCACGTGGAATGAAATAAACTGATCGTGCAGTACACCGGATCATACGAATAAAATGTAAGTACTTCTCAAAGTGTATAGTTATTTATTAACACGAGTATGTTCTGAGAGAGAGAAGGGGGGGACCTCACGTGAATATGTTTATCTTCACAGCCCGCCTAATCACTTCAATGTGTGAGACACGGGTATCAAGAGTTCATTAAGGCACGGACTCGTGAACGGAAGGTCCGCGGTTCAATTCCCGCCAGGACCGTTCTCTGGCTGAAGCTTTTTTTTCCCAGGTTTTTCAGTCATAACTGACAAACGCCGGGGAGATACTCTAAACTTAAACCTGGAAAGCTTCCTTCCCAAATTTTCTTTCCAGGTTATCATTTTATTTCATGTATCACTAGGGTCTCCGGTGGTGCCTTATGCAGTAACAACGGCAATTAAATACTACCCAAAGGAAGACTTAAAAATGTGAGTATATTTTCGTGTTGTCTTGCAATGTTTAGCCACCTATGTTAATAATATATGTTTTTACTCTAGATCTCTGCCATCTGCCTATAGTAGATAGGAGGTATTGCATTGCATCCAAAAATTTGATGTTAGAAATATTTTTTGAGGCCCCAATGAATCCAAAAAATGTATTTTTAGAAAAAGTTCTGTCCTTGTGAATAGCATGTCTAAAGTGAAATGTTCGAGAAATACCAAACTTGGAATTGAAGTTCAGTAGCTTCCAAAGATGCGACACGAAGATTAAAACAAAAAAATATGCGCCCACCTCCAAACCTTTAAATGAAAAAAATCGATATATATATATATATATATATATATATATATAAACGTCTCGACGTTTTTTGATTAAAATAAATTACATTTAAGATATTTGCATGACAAAATGTATATCTTAAAATTTTTGGGAAAAACATGTGAAGTTCTCTTCATTCGAAAGGAATTTGTATTACTGGTAAACCATAAGCGATGGAAAAAAAAGCACACTGCACAAAAAATTTACATCTCTTTAAAACGTACTATTTCAAGTAACTTTATTGTGACAAATTTCTGAGATATCCATTATTATTGGTGTACATTGTTCAATACTTCATCAGTTTTTTTTAGTGCAGCCGCTATTCAGTTATTTATCGTGATGTGGAAAGGCTATCCCATTTTAAAACTTGCATATAGCGTCTCGCGTTAAAACATCTGACTCGATTTGACTTCGTGAATACCCTTTGTATCGGTACCGAAAGTGTAATGAAACTATTTCTGCTAAGGTTTATCTCGATCAACGTGGAGTAGATCAAAAAATAATCTTTCGGATGAATAGTTTCTAGAAACTATATAAAATGAACGATAGTGGCTAGAGAAAGTGATATGAATGGGATGTCAGATTTTCCTAGCAGCTTTGTTACATTTGGTTCTCGCCCTCGCAAAGCTATTGAGGAAGTATCCTGTGTTGCTTAATAAGTCTCGGCACTATTAGCTAAGTATGAAGCCCTTCAATACTTAATTGAAGTATAGAGTAAATTAAGAGAATGTTAAATTTCCATTCTGCTAAATTCCAAGTCTTTAACCAGATGCTACCTTGTGATAATATTCCCTGTAAGCTTAAAATTTGCTTAAAGTGAAGCCATTAAATATCTACTTTGAAATAAGTGTTACTTCCTTATTAACCATATGCAAAATTCTAAAAATGTGGAATTATCTTACTGTGCTCAAAGTTTAAATTCTCTGAACTCCAATATTACATTTTCTAAAGAATTGTTAAAATGAAATAAAATATATAGATGTGAGTAGAAATTGCTGCTCGAGAAAATGAGGTATAGGACAAATGATGGATGACATGGATGACACAGCGAAATGCGTCCTCCGTGAACTAGTGGTACCGTGCTAGCCTCTAGTTCCCAAGGTCGCGGGTTCAAACCCGGAGGAGGGCGATGGATTTTTTCGGGCGTAAAAATCCTTAGCATGGCTTCCTTCGGAAGGGAAGTAAAGCCGGTGATCCCGTATTTCTAACACGACACTTTTGAATTTGGTACTTTCAAATACATACTAAAGTTACAATTAATTTAACCTTTTACAATTTAAAGTTAGTGTTTTAAACAAAGTGCCCAGTGATTTGCATGAATATATATGCCAAGGATCCTATAAATTCCTAAATTCAACATATAAGATCCTATAAAATCCTAATACACTGTTACATAGAACCTAATTTTAACTTTTTAGAACCTAAAAATCCGGGGCTTAATAATGGGGTATGGAACAGAAATGCGAAAATCCAAACTTAGAAGTATTGAAAATTAATTTGAAAGTATTAGACATACATCAATACCATTGAGCATCTAGATATCGATGATATCGAAGTCCCATCCCAATTTTGGACACTTACGCTTTAGGTCCCAGAGAAAATCATTGGCATGACTGCGCCTTTTCTTATTTCCTTACAGATTGCCTCTTGTTTGACGCATATAGATAGAATTTTGTGGACTTTACTGCGCTGTACCACCAGGGTGAAGTTATAAGCTATCTTACAACTACAGTTTCCAAAGATTACCTCCAACACATATTTCAGTCAAGGCCGCCTCAATGTACATATATTTTCAGTCCCTTGAGTATAAACTTGCATCTAACTGAATTTTACAAACTTTTGGAAACTAACAGGCAAACTAACTCCCTAGTTTGCAACCTCTTGCACACAGATTAACATAATTATGAACAAAACTTTGAAAATCTAAGCTTTAGGATCCGGAAAAGAAAAGAAAAAAACATCCCTGTCTTTATTTTCAAATACTTCGGTACAAATCTAAACTGTTTGCTGTTTGACCGAGTCGGACGAAACCTTAGACATCTATGTCTAAGCACACGTGAGTTAGAATGCCTGAGGTACAAAAATATCCTTGTAATACTAATTTTCAATCGCTTACTTAAAAATATCATTTGTTGACCCCTCTGAATAAAACTTTGCGTACTTGCGTATATGGCCTGTTCATTATGGGTTATCTTACAACTTAAAAACATTATTCCCCACAGCTTCAACACCATACTAATGTAGAAAAGTTCTGCAAACTTACACTTTTAGGACCCAGTAAAAGCTACTGGAACGGGGGAACAACGTTTATGTCGTGATTTTGAAACCCTGACATATTTTAGTTACAATTTTTTTTTATTCCATTCTTATTTATTTTATACTTTTACAAGTCCCCATATCTCTGGATTTCTTTTGTCAATGTTCAAGTAGGTTTTTATAGTTCGTTATGTACACATTTCAAATCAAGTAACACCTGAGCATTGCCAGATAAGACAGCTAGGCTGTGGTAGGAAACCAACTCTAGTATCTAATACCTACATACAATAAAATTGTAACAGCAAATTTTCTGCAGTTGAAAATTAACATGTTATACTAATTTTTCGTAACTGCTATTCGTGAACGCACAGTAGTTATCACGAGAAAGGCTATAGTTCAGTTGCCTAAGTATTATTGTGTCTTAATTACTATTTTGCTTTCTTTTAACACACACACACACACACACACACACACACACACACACACACACACACACACACACACGGTTTTATTACCGGGTTACAAAACATCACATTGCAACCTTGCATCTAAGTAGTAGAGAGAGAGAGAGAGAGAGAGAGAGAGAGAGAGAGAGAGAGAGCAACAATGCGAGCATAGCTGCAGGTTCTGCCAGTAACGTATAAAGCAGTAGTTGTAAAGAAAACAAATCATGCTTCCCAATCTTTCGTGTAATTATGTACACTCGCTTACATTTATGCCATCACAGCTTCGGGAGGCATTTTACCAACTTTCTCAGCAGGCGCGTACATAGCGATATTTCGGAGATGTGTCGGGGAAGAATTCCCACAATTATTCCCCGATACATCTCCGAAATACCTGCATACATCGCGTGGACTACAGTTAACACACCACTGCTTGGTCGAACAGCAAAGGCAGAACGCTCTAGACACGCCCCTCTCTATGTATGCGCTTGATGAGAAAGTTCGTAAAATGCCTCCCGAAGCTGTGGTGACGCATAAATGGAAGCGAGTGTACGTAACTATATAACAATTTTTCATTTTAATTGCTTATTGTAACATTTCCTACCTTAAAGACTAAACCCATATAATTACTTGTCCTCCGTGGTCTAGCCTCTAGTTCCCGAGGTCGAGGGTTCAAACCCGGCGGAGGGCGATGAATTTTTTTCGGGCGTAAAAATCTTTAGCATGGCTTCCTTCGGAAGGGAAGTAAAGCCGGTGGCCCGTGTCGTAGATTTACGGCACGTAAAAGAACCTCCAGCCTGATAAAAAGGTCTCTGAGCAAAATTTTCGGTCTTTCACACAATATAGAATGGGACGCTAAGAACCATAGCAGTTAAAGAGCATCCATAAATAAAACTCAGTTTATTTTCATTTAATTACTTACGCAAACGCAAGACTGTCGAACAGAAGAGAAACTCGTTGTTTTTACCGATTTTTTTTTTTCGTTTCATATAACTTGCCGTTTTAGAAACTTTTGAAACGAAAAATATAACAAAAGCAAAACAGAACCGCAGTAATAATAGCAGTATTCATAAGTATCAAAGGTATCGTCCAAGTTAGCAACAATCACACACACTTTTAAATTTAAATAATTAAAATTTGAAAAAATTCACCAACTTCGTATGTAGCTATAAATCAATTGAAGTAATAAGGGAATGGACAATAAAATATATCTGAGATTTGGGCAGTTTTTTGCGGTAAATTCTGGTGTACTCAAGACTCGCTCAAAAAGTTTTAAGGACTGGTTGCTTAGAAGGTTCAGAAACATTCAAACGTAGAGGTAATAGCTACAAGTGTTAATGTTAGTGCCATTCGGCGTAATTTGCTAATTAAAACTAGAGGATAATGTAAAGTTTAACAGTAGCTGAGTCCTGCAGGCTTTGGGATGAGGGGGGCTTCTATTTTTAATATAGGTAAATTATTTGAGAACGAATTCATAAACATGCGTGTTTACAGTGTGTGTTTACTCCAAACGCAGTGGAGATATCAGCTCATATCACTGCGACGTACTTGTCGGTAAGACGCAGATTCAGCTGAATGACATACGAATGTTGTGGTCGAAAAGCAGAGAACACACGCAGTAAATATATAATCGGCGCAACAGTTCTAGACACGTGAAAATCTTAATGAGAGCTATGATGCGAGTTGCTTACCAGATGACCGGTCGTCTGCATGCTGCAGGAGTGCGTGGGACAGTCATCGTCAAATATCCATACCGGTTATGCACTGCGTTGCGCTGATAAACTTAGTTATATACAGTATATTAAAATCCACGCTGTAAAAAGTGCTTAATATAAAAAACGCTGTCAATCATTGCCTCCAATTCTTCCACATCTAACAACCCTTCCTCTTCTGCGGAATCACTCACATTATAGCCGTCATCACTGCTGTCACTACTTTCTGCACCATTATCCTGGATGAGAATTATTTCCATTTGATTTTCTGCAACTCCGTATTTTTCGGAATAATGATTCTTAATTTATTCAGCATGTCGCCATACATTTTCCCATTCTGGCCTTCCAATTTTAGCAAATTGCTGGCGTTATAACTGCTCCACATATTTTGATTTAAAAGTGATATTTCTGCATGCCACCCATTTTTTGATATCAGCCCATATTAATTCGATTGGGTTTTTTTTCAAAAAATTCTAAATGACACATTGGAACACCCAACATTTTTAATAATTTTTGTATACATACAAATATTTAATTAAAGTAATCATTGTACCAAGATTCAAATTTTCAAAATAAAAAAAAAACTAATTTACCAAAAAAAAGTATGTTTTTTTTAAAACGTTTTCCATCTGGGCGATACGATGACAGTAAGTACATTATGGCGATGTTGTATTACTATCTGGTCAAGTATGTATGACTTCTGAAGCTGTTTGTTGGCTTTAATTAAGTTATATAGCTTTGTTTTACTCATGATTTCATCTAAAGCTTTATTATGTCTAAGTAACCAAGCTCTCATTTCTTCTTTCAAGGAAGTTGAGGTAGGTGGTTTGTGAATTTGAGTGTTGACGCATTGTGAAGCATTGTCGATGACCAGAACAGACCCAACAGGCATATTAGGTATCAACATGGCGTTGATTCACTTCATGTAATTTTCTGTATTCATGTCTTGATGAAAATCTCCTGTTTGTTGCGACTTGTAAAAGAAGGGCATTTGGAACGAAGCCGATCTTTCCAACAGCACGAACGATAATAAGTATTTGCCCTTTGGCAACAGGTGCCTGCAAACCTAATTCGCTATCGTCACTCCAACTTTTAGATGCTGTATGACTGCTGTGTATGTATGACTCATCTTCATACATTATAGTATTTTTCTGAAATTTGTAGCACCACCTTGAAAATTGATGCTGATATAAGTACACACTGATATAAGTACATATAAAATTATAGTCGTTTGGAAAGGTAGAATCAGACTGAAAAATTCAATGCCATAGCCGGGATTTGAACAACGGATCTTAGGGTTTCCGTGCCGTTGCTCTAACCGACTAAGCTATTATGGCAACATTTACTTTTTATTTCTATTTTTTTATTTTATTATTATTTCATTTTATTTATTTATTTATTTTGCTTTTCTGTTAGAACTCTTCTATTTGATTTCCGTTTCTTCCATTTGAACCCTAAATCTTTAATAATTTTTCTGACATTTGTAGCACCACCTTGAAAGTTCCTGCTGTCTTTCAGCTGGATGGAGCAATCTGCTTATTGTTAGCACAGTTTTTTCTTCCACATAGGAATTGTGAATCGTGCGCCGAATGACGCATTCGAAATCGTCTATTTCTGTAACACGTTTAGGGACCTTATGTTTCTTCCCAGGTGTGTCAAATGGTACTCTTTCATCCATATGTTTTTTTCTCTTATCTTTGAGAACTCTGGAAACGGAACTCGGTGAAACACCAGTTGCTTTGACTACTCTTTCTTTCACTCTCTTAAGGCTTTTGTGGAACTCGGATATAATTTCTTCCTTCATCTCTGCTTCTTGTTTCATGAAGTCGATGACATTTGCAATTATTTCTCTACTTTGACTATGTAACACCTTACCACTTAACTTTGAAAACATAGGAGCCATGGTTATAAATATAACAAATATAAAATAAGTACTATTTAGATACTGCAGCTCTCTTTAAAATTACAACCAGATGGAGACACTTTCTGTGCAGACTGTGTGTGTTACGCACTGTGAGTAAGCAAAGGTATTATAGCGCTTTCGTTGATTAAGCTAAACATAAACCATTCCTAGGCTCGGCAGCTGGGATGGCAATCAAGGTCACGATTCCAGAAGTTTTGCGCGAGTAATAAATGCTCGCAGTGTCATTCTCTTATACGACATTTTTAGTTGCCATTCGAGAAGTGTGGTGTAACAACGGTTTCCTAACGTCCTTTTCTAACATTGACAGCAGCTGTTTGGCTAATAGTTCATCTGATCTCTTTACAGCGATTCAGTTACCTTGTATATCTTAAGTTTCCTGTGACGTCGGCAACAGCCGATAAGTAATTTTCAAGCCTCAAAGAAACGTTACTATATGGAGCACAATGACAAGCCAGATTAATCTTGTGAGCTGTTATGAGCACCGAAAACGAAACAAGCAGCACACTCAGTTCTAAAGAAAATGTTTAACAAGTTCATGGCACAGAAACAGTTTGGAAAACTAATCTCAAGTGTGCGCGCGCACGCATTTATAGGCGCTCGGCATAACTCCTTGTCCATAGAAGCAATGCAATAGATAGGGAATAAAAATATCAATTTTGCGGGTTGTATGTGTACAGAATACATTTAAGGTCTGTCCCATATAACTTTGCCCTGTATCTCTTAACGGTCATGTATACTTCTTGCCTCACCCGCTGCTCTCGTGGATTAGGTTGTTACGGGATACAAAATAGTTCCTTATTTAACATGATCAATTATCTTAATATATTCTAAGATAATTGTCAAATTTACATCTTCATAACAGTATGAATTAAACGTGTTACGTAACATTCTTCTGGAATGCATGTAAAGTTCTTATCAGCAAATAGATGGGAGGATCCTTCGTTTAAACCTGCCTCTCAGAATGATGAAAGCACTAGCATCTATCATGACAATGTGTTTATATCGCGTTTATCGCCTATCGTTGCACTGCACACGCTTGTTTGTCCACCATTTGAAGGTGTACATTAACCAACCAGGGCATAATGGGAAGGAAACGCAGCGCGAAAGAATGTTTGCGGGGCAAGGTTACGAGAAACAGGGTTTAGTTAATTTTATTTTAAATTAGCTCTTTAATAATCGGTTCATTAATGTCCCACATCCAAAAATATAACCTGAAACTATGTAAGCGTTCAAAATTACGTACAAGTGCTCATAGGCATTGTGGATACCTTACTAGAATCTGTATAATACATGTCTTAAACATTGTCTTTATGTGCTACCTACTTAAAGTTAAGAATTAAGGCTATTATTTTAAAGAAATGTAACATTTTTAAATCAACTAAGTTCGCCATTAAATGTCTTATGGAGGCCCCCCAACACCCCATGTTCGCCACTGGATCTGCGTAGTATATTTCTGCAGTTTGCCTCAAAGAGCATGATTTTTACTCTACTTTTTTGTTTTTTTAAACTCTCGTCTTTTTTGAATTTATATTTAAACGTTTTCTTCACCTGCAGTTATAGGTTATTTGGATTTCCAACCGACATTTGTGTCATGCTTACAATGACTTGCTCAGTTCTACATAAAAGGGCCACGATAAAACGTTCAAATTTCTAGAAATATAGATTGTTATAAATCAGCGCAAATGAATGCCCGTTCCTGTTTTTCCTTGACATGCTCAACTTTGGCGTAAATGTACATTACGTTACGTTAGTAGAAACATTAAGAAGTAGTAACAAAAACTGGAGGTCGCGGTAGAGGACCTGATACGTCGTAAATATTAAACAGAAATACTACTTACATCGGTGTTAAATTCGTGCGAATTGAATTCTTTTGTCAATATTTCTGAAGTAGATTTCCTTTCCTGAATGTCTTATTTTCCAAAACATTGCTGTCTTTTCTACAAGTTGTGTGAGGCAGACGCTGTTTTCTGCGGAGAAATATTTACGATAGTCCCGATATTCTCAACTCCGAATGAGCATCATGGATCAACAAACCCCACATGGAAGACTGCGAATCCCGTGAATAAGACGATAACCGCAGAGTTCAGTGTAAACGCTTGTTACGGGAAAAAATTATCGACCTATCGAAATCTGTCCCTAGATTTAATGGTATTGGTGTATGTGGGCCAGTCGCCTCATACTATCATACTCAAGTAAATTTATCTGGCTACCAAAATGTGGATGAATCGCCGCTCATACTTGATTGAGTGACGGTTGATGAGTATGAATGCCCCTCAAGCAAGCCTGTTACGTCAGCTTGTTACATAACGAACGCATTGCATTTATTCGCGTAGCATTTATTGCTAAATATAACACACAGTTACTGAAGGCAATGCATCCATGAAATTTGGCAAAAATGTGAACATCTATATTTGCGTTTCTTTTTGCATTTTTATTATGCTTATAACTTGTACTTTCATGCTACACATTTGGGTTTTGTGATAATTTTGAAGTCACAAATGGCAGTTTAACTGCTTCTCTGCCATTTAGTTAAAGCACAGTGTTTAACTTTATACTCAATTTTTCTATGTTCCCCTTTATAAACATTTTTCACTATTCAAAATGCTCCTTGGACCTCCTTTTGTAAAGTATTAGTTTGAAATTTCCTGTAGAGTTTCACAAATTACGGATTTAAAAATTGTTGTTCACTAGTTGAAAACTATTAAATAGTTCAGCTGAATTATTTTCCATAACTACCATTGAAAAGTCTTAAAATCTTTCAATAACATGTATACAAAGCTTCTTTTTCTCTTAAAATAATTAAAATTAAGAAATGCCTGCATAGAATTTTTGTTTGTTTGTATACTAAGCTGAAATTCAACATTTGGGGGTGATAGATAAGCCCTAAGGCCTAAGGAGAGTTTCATATTACTATATCAAAAAGTGATTATTAATATAACATTAATATCTTAACAGGCGGCGCCGTGGCCTAGTGGTTAGACCGCTCGCCTCCCAGCGAGGCGACCCGGGTTTAATCCCAGGGACCTGCATGTGGGATTTGTGGTGGACGAAGCGGCGTCTGGGCGGGGTTTCTCCGGGTTCTCCGGTTTCCTCCGCCATTCATTTCACCAACTGCTCCATCCTTTCATCCGTTTCACCAACATTTCGTTTCATCTACTTCCTTCATCCCATACCAGGGGATCACCCATCCTGAATGTTCTGTCTGATCCATGAGTGTCTGCTCCTCGACGGGCCTCTGTAAGTCCTGGGGGGTGTAAGTCCTACATATGAGGAGGGTAAACAGATAATGAATGAAAAAATAATATCTTAACAACTTTTGACATAGCTCTGTGTTTAGTTGGTCGTCATTGACTTAATTTACTACCTGTTTGTCTGGCTCATGGACGCTGCTATTACTGATATCCTGATATTACTATGATATCCTTAGATCGAAAAAAGAAAGAAAAAAAACCTAACCGCATAAGTGAACGATGAACAACGTGTATATAAAATTAGAAATTTCGGGGAAAATGAGAAAGGCTTTTCATTTTAAAGATCGAGTATTCAACCTAAATAACCTGGGAAGATAAGATGACCGTAAAAACTAAGTGCTCAAAATCGTATCTTTAAAATTTCATGTTGGTATTAGGGTATATATTTTATAAAGCGATAGCTTGTGTTGGACATCAGGATTTAAGCTATCCATCATCAAAGAAATTATTCAAATCGGATATTCAGATAAACTTACGAGTGGAAAATCATTGAATTGCATGCTCATTTTAGCTTTCACTTCACATCAGTTTAAATTTAAATTAACGCCTTTATATTGCCCATTTGTTGATGTAGCAGTGTCTTTGTTTCAATTTACATTTCTGTTTCAGCAGCAAATAGTTTTCTTCCTTTAAAATTAGTTGCTTAGTAATATTATTTTGAAACTGCTATTAATTCCACGTTATTTTCAAATAATTATAAACTTTTCTGCGATTAAAACAGTTGTAATAAACAAAAGGAAATGGAAATCTCATAGCATACAAATGGCGGCGCGACAGTTGGAAAAATTTGCAAACCACTAGAAACTATCTGTTTAAACTCTTCAGTCAGTTACCGGAAATAACAAAAATAACACTGGGGTACCGTTGACCCCGGGTTTAAATACCCCTATTGCTGTGCTAAACTTTTACAGCAAGTGTTTTTTATTTTTTTTTCTAAAGGCTTAAAATAAATAAATGTTTTGCTTTTAACAACGCTGTCAATTGCCAAGGTCATATCAGCGCCGTCGGTGTGCCGCAATTGTCCCGCAGGAGTTTCTACATGCTTGTAAATCTAATGACAGGGCTGTCGCTTATAAGCACACTTAAAAACCATCGGTCCTGGTCGGGTTTGAACCCGCGACCTTGGGGTCAGAAGGCCAGCGCCTAACCAAGGCTACCCAGACTACACCAAAGGCTTAAATTTCATATTTATGTGATATATGAAATAAGATAATAAAAGTTTTTAATTATAAGAAAACTTTTATTATAGTGTGTAAAAAGATTTTCCCTCCAAAATTAACTGTAGTCCCTAACTTCATCTTCGTCATGCTGTTCTCAATGCTCGCTTTCAGTTGTCCGTATGATTATGCTATATACGTTGAACAGTTTTATCATTAGGTGTAATACAAGAATTAAAAGACCGAGATTACCTGCTCACATGAAGAATAGGCTTAAGGATAGGGTGAGCCAAAAAAACTACGAACCGCCTGCGCGTGTTTTTCCTGTCCGCGTCCTCGGCACTCGTTGCCGTCTGCCGCTATCATAGAAAGGCACGGATGAACCATACAACATTTTTAAAACTGTTTTTAAAGGCTTTACTTACCAACTTTATGAAAGGAGATGGTGAAACTGGCCACCGTCGTTGTCGATACATCTTTGGCATCTCTTTAGGAAACTATTCATCACTCGCCGTAGTTCACGTTGAGAAATGCTGGCAATTTCCTGACGTATATTTTGTTTAAATTCTTCCAGGGTGTGTGGGTTTGTCTTGTACACTTTGTTTTAATTTACCCCAGAGATAGAAATTCCAGGGGGTTAGGTCGGGGGACCGAAGGGGCCACAAATCTCTACTATTAATTCTGTCCTCAAACACGCTTTCATAAAGTTAAGTAAAGCCTTTAAAAGTAGTTTTAAAAATGTGGTATGGTTTCATCTGCGCCTTTCTATGATCGCGCCAGACGGCAACGAGCGCCGAGGACGCGGGCAGGAAAAACACCGCGCAGCCGGTTCGTAGTCTTTTGGCTCATCCTGTATTATATTTTTAACACTTGGTACAACATATGTACAAAAAGGAAATAAATTATATAAGGTTGAAATGACGTATTTGCAACTCCAGAAAAATTAAACCGAACAGCCTTTGTGCATACAATGATACATCCAAGAAGCTGAGGTTGCATGCTGTTGCTAGCGAGTTCGGGAAAGTTTGTGACCATCTGAAACCGAAAGAAGTTTTTTATTTTGGTTGATAGTATATCAATTGTGATTTAAGGGCAGAGATCAGAATTTAAATTTTTGGTTTGTAGAGTTTTTTTTTGTAAGACCTGTTTTTAATCATATACGTAATTTAAAAGTGTGAAGATTTATCTGTTGTACTTCATCTTTATAATGTTCCGCATAAACAATACTGATGGGGTTAAATCGAGCGATCCTGGTGCGACATAGGCTGTTGCTGATAATTTTATCGCCAAATAATCCCTGAACTGCCTTCAAAGAAACTGAGCCGTGGGGCAGTCTTGCTGGGAATTGTGATACCCGTTAATGTACAGTTAATTTAGGCCTATTTTCTTACGAGTAACTCGTAAATTTTCTAGTCATCGGTAGTTCCTCGTGGGATATGGCTTTTGGTAATTTAGTTTCGGGAACTTTGCGAAGCAACGTATCAATATAAGATAAAGCAAGCATCGTCCGACAACTCCTGCTTAACTTCGTGGCTCTCGCACTGAGTGTCTAAGATTTGATTCTCGGTTCTGGGATGTCAGATTTAAGTTCCTTCGTTCCAGTACTCCACCTCAAGACTAGCTCATCTGAATTATTCTTAAGGTGCAAGATGGCTCGGAGTTCACGGTAAATTGTGTGTAGGCACCTCTTATCATCGTTGCGGTGGTAGTCACTGTCATCCTGTCATTGGGGTTAACGGGCACAGTATGCAGAATGGCCTCAGTTAATAAATTATTCCACTCAGTGTTTGGGACGAGGTTAACCTGAAGGTCGTAAGCCATATGGGGAGCATGGCATGGATTTGCACTTTATTTGATTACACTGGTTACTAGTTATCTGCAAATTCGTCTATTTTCTTTTAAGTGTAGGCATGACGCGTTCGAACACCACGTTCTATTTTTCCGGGCCTCTACCAAATGACGTGACGGACAATCTGCCGCTCCTACGTCATTAAACGAATCTGTTTAGGCACGGTATTGCTAACCACGCGAAACAGCATGAATATATTAACGTTTTACCTTTCATTATAAAATATGTTCAAAATGATGCCTTTACTGTGTATGCAAGCTTGGTACCTTTGGAACAAAAGATTTGAACACACTGCGAATTTCTGTAGCAGACATATTGGAAAACGCACGCCGTATACTGTTTTCTAATTCGTCGAGAGAATATTGATTTGTTACATAAATTTATCTTTAAGCATTTCTCACAGATAATCTCCTGGATTTATATCGGGAAAGCGAGCGGTTCAGTCAATTATTCTGTCACTGACAACACTTTGTAATTTATTTTTACGACACCCCGTACCTCCTCTTAATTTTTCCTCAGAATATTGGCTGATTGTTTCTTGTTTTCTAACTCGAATCCAGTCTGTTTAAATTTCTAACCTATAAAATGTGTATTGTTAGGAACGCCGACACCAGAAGACTTCTGTGTAAATTCAGCCGACAGTCCACACATGATTCCGTTCGAGTGAATCTTAATACAGTAAATACATGCTGTTCTGTTATATACACAGTAAATATTATCAACAGACAGCTTCACATGTCATTCCCAGAAATAAAAATTTAATTGAGTTTTATTTATGGACGCTCTTCAACTACTATGGTTCTTAGTCCACCATTCTATATTGGGCGTGAAAGACCGGAAATTTTGCTCAGAGGCCTCTATCAGTCTTGAGGTTCTTTTACGTGCTGTAAATCTACAACGCGGGACCACCTGCTTTACTTCTCTTCCGATGGAAGCCATTCTAAGGATTTTTACGCCAGAAAAGAATCCATCGCCCTACGTCGGATTTGAACCCGCGACCTTGGGAACTAGAGGCTGGCATGGTGCTCCTTGACCACGGAGGACGAGACATTATTCCCAGTATACACCATAGCAAACAACGAGAGACTATTGGTTAGAATAAACTCCAAATGCCGATATTCTCGTAGACGCGTGAGCCAGGCTACCGCAGAGTTGTACTTCAACCCGTAACCCGATAAACGTCAAGACCAATCTTGCCTAATATTTTGTAGCATACGTACATGTTGGCGATAGGCTTCAACTCCTACAGCGGGTACTATGCAGTTTGCGGACGACACAGTGATTTTATCTCACTTTCTCACATTGATACCGCAACAGCAATTTAATATTCTTGTAACGCTGTCTACATTGGTTATCTTGGTGGCGCACTGCCCCCAGTCCCAGCAAATGTCAGATACCTTCAACTTACACAGGCCTTGTGATCCTGCTTAAATTGGATTCTACGACACGTCTTTTGTCCGAGCTGTCAAATATCTGCGAGTTCACAATGATCATCGGAGAAGATTGCATAAACTAAGCCAAGAATATTCCAGTCAATGGAATTTATATCCTAGTGTAAGCCGAAAATCGTCTTTACTAGTTGACCGTATTCTACACTTGTATAAGCAGAATACCGATTTCCCGGTAATGGTTCTGTTACGCAGTTTACACGTATATCCGTATACATTTTGGACGATTGTAATTTAAATAAATACATTTTAACGTTGTATTGATATTGTTACATAGGGTTCTCTTTTTTATGCAACACATTGTAACTTGTGTATGTATAAATAATAAAGATTGTCGGAAATACTAATACTTTGAAATGCGGCGCAAGGTGGTAGAATACAAGAGGCTTGGAAAATCCAGAAAAATAGTCCATCTATGTACTGTTTTGGGAATGGCATGGGAATTTCAAGTTCCTTCTATGACAACACTTACGATGGTCCAAATATAATTTAAAACAAGGCATCGTAATTTAAGACTAGGTTTTCGAGATCTGCATTCTGTAGCCGTTCTTGGTGCGGCAACTTTGATGCCATTCCCTGCTTAAAATTTTTTATATTTAATGTTAGCTGCTCTGTTGACGAGTTTTATGTCATCTCGTAGTTCGTGCTGCGTTGTCTCGTACACCAGCTGCTCTAGTGGTATAGCTATGAGTTATCTCGGAATATGCTTGAGTGTATTTTGAAAGGATAACACTGGTTTAGTTAGCTGATAAATTTTAATGTTGAATAAAATGTACAGTTTGAGAACAGCCGGCGAATGTTGACTTTACGAATTAATTACTTCTATAACAATAATAAAGCGAAGCGTCAGTTGCCATAAGTCGCAGAAATGTTGCTCTGAAAGGTCCCTCTCAATAGCCGCTAGATCTTAACTCAAGCGCGTCACAGGCCCTACACTACTTAAAATGAAACTCGCATTCACAAGGATCATCACACGAACAAGTCACAGAATTAAGTAAATAAGCACGTCCTTTTCTTAACTTAAGCTTAAGTCTACCTATCGCTACCCCTACCAACGTCCCTTCTCTTTCGGTCTAATCTTAAAGACACTTTCTATGCGGAACCTCCCCGAATCTCAGAATTTCATTCCCCTTTCTAATTTACAAAATTCTTGCCTACATGACTTTGCAAACGCACTGAACCAAATTTCTAACTCCATTCCAGGTACTTTATACTAACCTGTTCGCTAGTCGGCTGTTCTAATGACTTTGACATGACTCGCTAATTACCTTTTTCTTTCCGGACATCTTTTAGCTCAAGGCTTACTACTTTATACATTGATTTAATATAAGGAAATTATTTCTTTGTCTTGCTATTATTTATATCTTCCCATAAAATACTTACTCTATCAGTTCCTGAAACCGAAGCAGTATCAGTAGCCTCAAAAGTTCACTGTTTCTGTTCCAAGAACACGATACTTAGGTTCCTGAGCTTGCAGAAATGTATGCGACAAAATATAAAAAAAATAAAAAATATTAATGTTTAATATAGAGAAGGTCTACCTCAACTCTCAACGCAATTCCTACCCAAATTATTATAAGAAGTGTCCTGGTGACAAAATACTCTATAGTTTTCACTCACATCTTTGTTGCACAAAGTTGAGGAACTCTTCTGTAAGAAATCAGTAGATCATTGTTCCCAAGCAACATGTTTGTATAACATTGCTTTATATTCATTTCAGATTTAACTAATCCATGGTAGGCTGCAGTACAACCTTTTCAAAGGAAACTTTTATATATCAAGGCTAAAACAGTCGCAGCGAAATACTTAATTAAAAATTGTTGCTTTAGTGACGGAGTAGCAGGCATAAGAACAAAAGAAAAATTTTTCAACATAAGTACCAGCATAATGACGCCCTTTGCCACTAATCACGGCAAAGGGCCATAGGATGGTGTAGGGGCACAATCAAGCATAGGCTAGCCTGCAGGAAACCTTGATTCCAATTCCCAAAGATCTCCAAGAATGGACTTAGTCCAGCGTAAGAGCGATTTGCTGTTTTTATTCATTTTTCGTCAAGAACGCTTAAAAGAAACAAAGTGTTTAAATTCTGACAGACTCCCCGGCCAGATGGTTATTTCCGAAACCAGAAGTATTCATTGTGTAGATCCCACTAATGGAAAAATAGCCATGGTAACGTATTCTTATTCATCCGAAGTCCAAAGGACGTGTGACGCACACCGAGTGGCAACGTGCGTGGAGCAATGGCCAGGACTTCTCTACATATTTGCCGAGTAAAGGGAACATGTACGTCGAACATGCATTATTCGGTCGCATTTGCGAGCCATTACATAAAATCATATTTGATAAGAACTATAAAGGATTTAAACATTAATTTTGCAGACGTGTTAAATACTGTTCGTATTCCGTGAACGTTATTATCTTATTTGAATTATTTTAGATTACTTATAACATATAAATGTATTAATTTATTGATCTATTTTCCATAAACTCATTTTTTTGTCATATTTGGGAAGATGTTTCTCAAGAACGAGCAGGCCTACAACCTTGGAAAATGATCATGAATCATCAGTGATGCCCAACATTAAGCAAAACTGTGAGGGCGGATTTACCCCCACGGATTGTTCGTGGAGGTATGACGTGTGCTCATGGCAATCACAAACTCTGTCTGGTTACCTTGTAACGTGTTGCGATCACCGTCAGAGTGAGTGAAAGGGAAATGCTTCATAACACAAAACGGAGGTGGGGTGAAGCGACTGTGACGTCATTAGCTACTAAGAGAAGAGGTTGGGCAACAATCTAAAATCAGTGTCTGTAAATAGCGAGTATTAAACGAAAACTGCTTTCCCTATGGTGTATGTTGCAGTTTCATTGACAGAATATAAAAAAAATACTGACTACTGAAATGAATCATAGTCTTACGCAAAAAGCTATGCTTCCTAATGTAATAATTAGAGTTAGGGCACACCCATTGAGCGAAGAATGAACATACGTACCACCCTATCCTAGTACATGTGACGTACTGCATACACCGACCCAGGACTACACAGTCGACAGTCAAGTTGCTGGTGTGGTAGAGTTGCTCTCTCTGAGCTCTGTGTTTATATTCTGTTCTACACCTGATGCTACTGTTCCAGGTTACCTGTGACACCCGCTTCCCCTCGCCATACTGTCGATACAAACTTGCAGTGTGCACATATTGTAGGCCAAAGGATCTTTGTCTCAGCTCTGGTAATAAAACAAAATGTTATTTGTGTGTATCTAGTAATCTAACATTGGCTGAATTGTTCCATGTCCCAAGTACTTACGTAGTACATCAACCGACGGAACGCAATTCATCCATCCTTCACTTATAACCGCTACTTGTGAACGTTATCGACATAACCGTTGCACAGCAAATAAGTGCAGCTGCAAACTCCCAGCTGGGACTCTGTATGGATGCTGCATTCAGAATCAAGTAGCAATTGCCGGCGAACTGCCGCAGGACATTAGTCACTTAGAGACACGTTGCCTCTGGTGACTCATTGTTTATTAATTTTTTACACCGGGCGGTTAGTTCTTATTAAAATCTTGAACAGTCACGTCGACCATCTTGTTTCATTCTAGTTTTAGGTGTTTTATCTTCTGTGTATTCTGTATGTCTTGCGATTTGAAAAGAACGAGAAGTGTTAGCAACTGGAATGCCCGAGTTCGCTTCACTTTGATCACTAACTACCTAAAAGTGCCAATCCTTGATATGTTATTACTAGGTTTAAGCTCCTGCGATACGGTTTATAGGGTTTTGTTTAAAATTACCTCGTTACTCTTTGCAGAGATTTGTGAAATGTTAGAATATATGTTAGAATTTACATTACCGTTTAAGTACGTATAGGAGAGGAAGTAATGTATTTGACTCAATGCGATGTGGAGATTTCACAGGTAATAAAAGTTTTTAGGCCCTCTTAATCGTAAAAAATGCGTGTGTGAGATCAGCATAGCTCAGAAATGGGGAAATCCGATATAACACCAAATTTCACTTTTTAGAGCCGAAGAGAAGATTTCTTTGGAAATTCCTCCCACCCCAAACAAACCTTTACGAGGAACACTCTTCCTGACTGTATTTTATTAAGATGGCCGAAATTAATTAAATTTTCATATTGTGAGGTATCCCAATGGTGAATAACATGTCTTGAATTTGCTGTCAATAGGTTTTAAGTCCTTTTATTCCCATTCAGTGCTTTACATCTGCGAAAATTTAAGTCTGAGATAGGCAAAACTTTATATTGTCGAAATGTACTTTTCATTAAGACATGCAATTTATGCCAAATAACATTTTTGTCGCATTAGTTATTTCCGAAATATTCGCTGTGTTCGTTGGAGTTTTTCCAAGTACTACTACACAGTTTGAAATGTAAACGGTAATTCTTTTAGTTTCTTATGAGCTTATGCAAAGAGTAGGTAATGTTACACGATTTTTATTAATGCACACGACTATAAAATTGTTACAAAACAAAATCAAATGTTTCTAAATATAAAAAATATGACAGCAGTAGTATTTACTGCAAATGTAAATTGTCTAGGAGGGTATTTAAGTTTTATAAAGGAGCAGGCACATTTCCGAAGTTTAAACACAATTCCCATGTAGCTTCAGATTCCTCACATCATGAAATACTGTTGGTATGCCTGCTGCTCTGATGTCGGCTAACTTGATCTTTTAGAAAAGCAGGAACAGTTTTAATGACAGAAGGCATCATGCAGGGAGATTCCCATCATGCTGGCATCATTCCGTCTGTCTAGCGAGCTAATTGGTTGCCTCCGGTAAATTGAACGAGGGTCGCTAGCATATTATAAAACTGTATTATTTGTGTACTTTAAAGAATAACCTCTTGAGTTTTAAATCCTCTGCTGCGTAAATGTATAACCAGAAACGTGAATCGTTAAATCAAGACATTCTATTCAGCAGCATGGCATTATTTCTCTTCGGAGACGCCAAAATGTGTCTCACAGTGCGGATAGTTAGCACAGTGAATCAGGAGCTTCGCACATTGTGGACTAATCTAAGTAGGGGTAGGAAACTTAAGTCCAGAGTTCGCCTGAAAACCATTAATGGTTTTCTGGGAAACTGAAGCCACTTGGGATATAGAAAAACGAACACCCTTAACGACTGAAGAAAGTATATCCAAGTCACATACAGAGACAGCTATTTTAGCTGTTATTTATTTTAGTATTATGTAGCAAAGAGCGCATAATATTTCTAACTTTTATTCCCCTGGACGGTTGCATCTCGTCTTTTGGCGGCCGTTTTTAATATTATTGCTAATATCCTGTAAAACGTAGCAATAGTTACGAACTGAAGGCCCAATATTCAGCAATTCTTTTGTCAGAATCAAGGTTTTTGAAGCATTTGAGGTAGCAGTTTCTGAAGCACCGAGTAAAAATAAAAAACTTCTCATCCCTTAATCCTGCGGCGGGCGTGCTCAGATCTGGTGGGCGCGTAAGTGACTACCGCCTTGCTTATTTTTGAGAAAGAAAATTATTTTTCCGGAGGAAAAGAATGGGAATAATAAAGAATTGAGATAATCAAAAGCGTTTCCATTTTTATTATTTTTGTCATTCATGGGACCCTTAACAAGAAAAATCTTGTGCCTGGATACTTCTCTACACAGTAATAATATCACAGGCCATTATTTTTTACTTTATAAAAGAGCTCAACCAGCAGAAAGCGGAAAATAGATGGAACACCAAAAGTCACTTCTGTTGTAACAACTGGTCTGAAAAACACAATCCAGAACTCTAAATGTACGTAAATAATATTTCAGGGACTGTTCCTGTGGGGCAATACTGCAGTTATTGCACGTGACGCATTTTTACTGTATTTCTTGTAAACGAATTTGCTGCATGTATTACAATTGACAGTTTGCGCAGTGCGCTAGAGTGTCTTGCTCTGATTCCCGGCCACGGAATGCGTCCCGGTTCGATCCCACCCATTGAGGTGCGAATTTTAAGCCCTGGGTATAGGACCGGTACCCATTCAACATCTGAGGAAAGTGAGGCGCTGCGATAGGCAGCGATCCCGGCCACGGAGGCCAACATTCTGGCTGGGGGATCCGTGAAGCTGGCCACATAACCTCCCCGTATTGGTTGGATGATCGCCCACCTCTGCTGTGCGTACGTGAGCGTGAGGCCGGCGGTCGGGTTGGCAAGTCTAGCCCCTTCATGGGCTGTAGCGCTGCGGGATGATAATTATTTATTACAAGTGACAGTAGTTCTTTCTCCACTCCTCAGATGTGACTCCTCCCACATCTCTTTGGCTCTTCTTCCTTGATATCGGCTATCTGTCTATATCTTATTAGGAAAATTTGAATATCCCTATGCAGGGTAGACAGTTGGGTTCTTTCCTTCAAATGTCCCTCCACTATGGCAAAGCCGATATTACTAAGATATATTATTCTGAACATTGTTTTAGATTATTTGCAAAGAACAATAGTGGCGAATTGGCAGCTATGTCCAGATATCGGAAGAACAAGTTAGTGGCCATAATCTTGTTTTGTGTGCAGTAAAATGTGCACGTGTAATCCACCGTATCCACTCCGCCTTTTGTTGAACTGTTATCCAAACTAATACCTAGAGGGAGGAGGATTTATATGCACTAAAAATAATGAATATAATATGCTTGCATATATGCAGTAAAAGTTCAAATTATGCTCTATAAACAGAAGTTGTGCACCAGAAATATTTTAATAGCATAATGAACTACACATTTTCTTGCGTAACATTATTTGTTTTTATAAAGTAATAGTGTATTGATTTTAATCCTTCATTGGTTATTGAAAATAGTAGTTATGATCTATATTATTTAGCAATAATATAGCATGAAATATTACTGAGTCTTTTAACGGCCATTTTATCAATTGTTTTTAATACGATCGACAACCAATGAAGTCGTAGGACAGTACCGCATGCGGACTATATCACCCACAGGATATGAATTAGTGTTTTCCAGGTTGTCTTTGTGTCACATTAACATCCCGAAGAAGCGCTAGTCCCGGATTCCTAGCTTCGATTTTTTTCCATTTTGTGACGAAACCTCTTTCACGATTTCTGTAAGTAACGTCTTCAACTATAGCGGTTTCATACACCTGCAATACCACCTTTCTTCTAGATGTGTGATTGCGGCCGGTATTTTACTAAAATACTTTCTAATAAACAGTAATTTAGTCTGGACTCTTTCTCAATGCAAGCGTTCACAGCAGCTGCAATATATGGTGTCTTGTAAAGCGTCCTGCACCCTTTTTTAACATATAGGTGGTCGCTATAATACAGTAGTGCTTCATTGCCAGTTCCCCATCTACAGAGTGAGCCAAAAGACTCCGAACCGCCTGCACGTTGTTTTTCCTGTCCGTGTCCTTGGCGCTCGTTGCCTTCTGTCACTATCATAGAAAGCGCGGATGAAACCATACAACATTTTAAAATATTTTTGTTGTTATTATATAAATTAATTATACTTCTAATAGAACTTAGCCTGGTCTAGGCAAGTTTTTTAATATAGAGTCAACTGAAAAATTCAACGCCACAACCGGGATTTGAACACGGTTCTCCCGCTCTCCGTGCGGTTGCTCTAACCAGGCTTTAGACCAGGCTAAGGTCTATTAAAAGTATAATTAATTTATATAATAACAACAAAAATAATTAAAACCCTTAATAATAATAATAATAATAATATATGCACCCAGCACTGAAGTACTTGCAATAAGCAGGTCGCTGCTAAGTTTGTCATCTCGAGGGAGATGCCTTAGTAGGTATGTCTGGGAAACAACTTGAGTCAATTGGGGGATTCAATGCCCCACTGGCATGTTTCACAGTAGCTCAATGGTTAGAGCAACCGCACGGAGAGCGGAAGAACCGTGTTCAAATCCCGGCTGTGGCGTTGAATTTTTCAGTTGACTCTATATTAAAAAACATTTTTAAAACTACTTTTAAAGGCTTTACTTCCAACTTTACGAAAGGAGATGCTGAAACTGGCCACCGTCAATGCCCATACATTTTTGGCACCTCTTTAGGAAACTATCCATCATGACCGATGTCGTCTTTCTTCGATAAGAACCGAACGCCGACTCAGATTTCTTAGCCTGAACACTTGTTGTGGCCTGAAATTTACTGTAAAGTTCATGGATTGTTGTACGGCCTGGACTTTTCCATCTAGAAATCTTTCTGCAAATCGTACTTTCACTTGGCGAGCTGACCGAGTTGACACATACGAATCACAAATAAATACACGCTGTGCAGTAGAAAACATATAGTGAGCCATAATATACTTTGTGACTAATTACATGACAAAATAATAAATAACTCGAAATAACTGAACTACATCACATCACTGTCAACTCAATACTGCACTTCATCTGCACAGCAAAATCACAACAGCGTGACTTTGTTTATAGCAGCAGTGCCTTGTGTTTTTATCATATTTCACACGCCCAGTGGAGAAACACCACGCAGCCGGTAATGGTGTTCATAAAATACCTCTCCGGGATAACTTAAACAACATATCCGCCAGGATATTTCTTAACGTGAACTACGGCGACTGATGGATAGTTTTCTAAAGAGGTGCCAAAAATGTATGGACAACGCCGGTGGCCAGTTTCAGCATTTCCTTTCATGAAGTTGGTAAGCAAAGCCTTTAAAAGTAGTTTTAAAAATGTTGTGTGGTTTCATCCGCGCCTTTCTGTGATAGCGGCGGACGGCAAAGAGCGCCGAGGACGCGGTCAGGAAAAACACCGCGCAGGCGGATCGGAATCTTTTGGCTCACTCTGTAGTAAGGATCGACTCTGGTGGCAAACAAGTATCTGGCATAATTTGAGAAAACAACATTATTTTATTTTAGAGCCTTCATGGATACCTGTTTTCGAGAAGTGATTAAACTATTAATTTCGGGGAAGTTTGCTCGAATTTCCTGTGTTAATCAGAGTAGATCGCGAGCTACACACGTCACTTGCGCTGCCGTCGGATAAAATATCTGCAAAGCTTTAACTGACTTAAGCATTTATGCTGCCACATCAGTAACTATTAGCAATGGTTTTTCCTAATTTTCCTGAACAGGCCATAGAATACGGAGGTTTCCAACGATGGCATGGCAATGAACATTTCACATGAATCAGCTATTTCGGCTACCGATTACCAGTGAACCGAATCACCACTTGCATTTGATTTTTCGGAGCACCTAGAATATAGAAAATATACATATAACTATTTTAAGTGATGCAATTTGTAACTGCTGTGAAGTCTTAATTATATTACACAGCGTTATAAATTTTGATCTGTTTTTGTGAAAATTTTTTAAATTAAAGAAACCTACCTTTTCATGAAGGGGACCAATGTAATATTTCCTCGATGTAGACACACAGGAATTTTCATCCACAATATTTTCCCAGGAACATTCGAAATTCTAAACTGTCCTATTTTTTGAGGAATGTTGACTGACACTAATATCTGGCACACATCTATTCAAAAGATATAATTTCCACAGTTTTTTGCTGGAAATAAAATTAATATTTAAATAACAAGTGGAGTAAAAAACCGTAATATATGCGTCTATATACAAATATTAGTAAGATACGAACTAATCCATTGAATATGCATTTATATGCACTAAGAAACCTCTCCAGTCGATTCCTCGTATCATAAAACATATTTATCTCTCCTATTCGTTGTTTTAACTTTTAAGAAGAAACATGCAAATATGCTACATTCTGCCTATAACGACTTGCTTGTTACATCTATTTTGTCAGTTTCATGCTTTGATGAAAGGATTACCGCTTTGTTCTTTTTGTTTATCATAATGCGGGAGCAGAGTCGTCTTGGAATCCGAATAGGCAAAACCCAATTTCTCCTCACTTAGTGGCAACAACTCTGGAGGAATTTCCTTGTTTGGTGTTTCGTTTTCCAATAGATACCATGCCAGGGGATAACTGCTGTAGTAACTGTCTGCCGTTAGATTCCTATGGGTGTTATTTATTTATCGGCTCGACCAATCTCTTCACAACTTCCATGGGCTGGTTAAATTTGAGATATGCTCCAGGATTTGGTCTGCCACAGTATACTTCCAAGTTACACATATGAGGTATTTTACTCTTAACACGATGCATACAACTTCAAGCCGTACTTAGCAGGTTTATTGGGCATATATTGAACAAAGCCACAACCTTTGTACAGCAATAAGAAAACTGCTCTAAAAAGAACCATTATTTCAGAGTAGCAAGTATTTCTCCAGTCTCTCTCCCTCACATAGTTCACTGTAGGTCTCTTCTTTTCTGTGAATTTATTTTTACTGAAAACACTTGCATTTAATATTTCGCTATCAAAATATTTCAGGGAACTTTCCATTTCTGTTTTAGTCACTAAAACACTCTGATTTGGCGCGGGCAAAAATTTGACTAGGTTTATCTGTTTTTTCGGAAGCACTAACGGATTATTTATCGTCCTTACTGATACTAAAGTATCATACATCTGGGATTTCTCTGACATCCCCATTATCACAGAACTTTTCAGAGTTACTAGCATAATATTTTTTATTTCTGTAGTCACTGTCGAAGAAATCCACATAATTACAATCTTTTATTCATCGATCCTAAAGGCATGCGTTCGGTATCTACTGTCGCGAAACCTTTTCTATTAATGTTTCTGGAAAGGAAAGGACACATATTTTGTGAAGTAGTTTAGTGTAAGCAAAAACCTTATTGTTACAATATAAATGTGAAACTTCCAGGTTGATTCTGTTGAAGGTGTAGTTGTGCGGTCTAGTGCAATTTTGATAAGTAACAGTTAAATCATATCTGAAACAACAACGCGCTACATGGTGCTGTGACTTATAAAAAATCTGATGTGTTACATTCACATGACTGTACCCACTGTTGCTTATTTTTATATGGCTTCTACAAACCATTCCCACAAAACACTCGTTTCCTATCTATCTCATGTTATTCGAGATAAGCTTTTGTAGAAATAATTTCATCACACATTTCCTTGTATGTACGAAGGGAATGCAGGAAACCGGAGCGATAGTCAATTGTTTAAAAGTTGATCGCTCTTTCCATAACACGAGATATAGTTGAATGGTGCCATCATTTAAAAATGGCAAAACTATTGAACAACTAAAATAAAAAAGGACGAATCTGTCGCAAATGGTTGATGCAACAAAAAAGTTATTTGAAATAAATTTTGTTTTAAAAAGGTTTACGTTTTCTATTTTCATAAGCTTTTGTCTATATCTTATGGTTTACTAGTTGTACAAAATTATTTTCGAATAAAGAAGCCTTCACAGGTTATTCCAGCATTTAAATGAATTTTATGTCTCATGCAAATATTTTGAATTTATGGTATTTTAATCAAAATCCTTAGTCATTTTTGAGAAAGTAAGTTTCGAAACCTTTTCCATGTAAAGGATGGTTTTGGGAGAGAGTCTCTGGAAAATCTTCTTTTGGCATTCTTGGAGGGTACTGAACCTGAACTTAGATATCAAGTTAAGTATTTATACGTTTCTTTTTTGAGTTATCCTGTTCACACACACACACACACACACACACACACACACAAACGTGCACCCGCAGGCCTTTTTCTTTCCTTTTTTTATAAAAAATTTACAATGAAGTGCCCTGTACGGCTAAAATGCTAAACGAATTGCAAATATACTACGAAATAATATATCGCTCTAAAGGATACAAATTAAAGGGGATGCTCAAATGTGATTCCCCAAATCGAACCTAACTCAATAATTGCGCAGAACAAAGTGAGGAGGGAAGTACCGCACTATGCGTCCTTAAGGTAAGATTACAATCCTGCGGCAAGAGCGGCTTCAGTCTAGACTCAGTACTTGTACGGCGTTCCAGCTCGATGTATGCAGCACCAGTTACTCGAATGAGGATGTGGTTTCGGATGTTGGCGACTCCCAATTTCCGTGAAGTTGTGCATTTCGGATACACCATGGAACGTTTACAGAATACGCAATACCTGGTTCTGGAACACCTTGAGCGTTGGAGCTTAGTAGGAGAAGCACAACCCCATGCAGGACTGACATACAGGGGTATCCACAGAAAGCTCTTGTATAGCAGCAGAGTACAGTCAACTCGTAGAGAGGATTTGCTGTTTGGAATCGCATAAAGCTTATGGAAACGAGAACATGCCTGATTTCAGTTAGTGTTGATGTGGGTATGTCATGCTATTCGACGTCAGGGTGAACGCCCAAATATTTCACTGCTCGATCAGAGGGCAACCATGGCACCTCTGTGTCGTAGAGTCGAATGTTTGCTGGAGTATGAGGTCAGCGTAAGGTGAGGAGCTGTGTCTGACACTTGCTGGGATTGAGGGCAATGCGCCAGCGAGACAACAAAAGAATGATGTCTAGCGAAGATTGTAATGTTACAGATGCAGTATCAATGGAACAATGAGAAGTAAAGATCACGGTATCGTTAGCAAACAGCGCAGTATGGCTGTAGGTAGTGCAGGCATATCAGTGGTATACATACTGTAGAGAATTGGAGCAAGTGTGTTACCCTGGGGCACGCCAGATAGTGTTTTACGGTGTGTCGATCGTGTCGCTCCAAGACGTACAGAAAATTGGTCCTGAAGATACCTGGTAATCAAGCGAGGCAAATAAAGTGGCAGATCAATGTGATACGAGTTTATAAAGAAGGCCGTCGCCGTATCAAACGCCTTAGTGAAATCTAAAAACTCCGCCTCAGCATGTTCTTTGGCTTCAAATCTACGGATGACGTGTTCAGTAAGTTGTAAATGAGCGCTGGAATGGTGGCGTCGGAAACCAAACTAGTGATGAGGTATAACAGAGGTATCAGCAGCGTAACGAAGGAGGCGTTTTTAAAGGAGCTGTACTAGCGGTTTTGACAGATTCGGTAGGAGGCTTATAGGCCAATAGGACTGTGGGGAGCTTAGGGGCTTGCAAGGTTCGCATATGGCAATAACGTCAGCATGTTTCCAGGCTTGCGAAAAATCGCATTGTATTAGGAGGCAGGGCATGCCATTGTCTTTCTCGAGAAGTTCTTGAACACAAACGGTGGGATAAGATCATTCCAAGGGGCCTTCCTAGTGGGTAAAATTGGATGAATAAGCGAAGCTCTTTAGATTAACCCAGATAATGGACATGGAACCAAAGCCGTGTAGTACTGAACAGATGCCATAAAGGTAGATTCGGTGGACGGATTTGGTGTAAAGGTCGATTCAAAGTACGCGACTCAAGTTTCGCATTTTTCCAGAGTGCCATTACTGACCACTTTGTTTATTCTAAGCGGTGGCATATGGGAAGGTTCGCGAATTATTTGTTTAGTCAATTTCCATAGCTACGCATCAATAGGACACAAGTTATATACGAAACACTGATAACTACTGTGATGATGTTCATCTAAGGCAACTTGGCGAATAGACTAATCGAGGCGTTGGCGTTATCATGGCTGCCGTTGATTTTGCCAGAGACGGCGCATTTGGTATTTATCAAGAATAAGCTGTGAGAGGTGAGCTGGTAATGGCGGTGAACGCAGCGCAAAGCTGAATGAAGATTTTTGAATGGTGGCGTTTTTACGGAGATGTGTGACAGCTGAATCTCAATTGGCAGTTCCAGTAATGAGTCCCTCAGGTTGCGTCGCTGATAAGGATCAAAGCAGAATTTAACTATCGGTCAATGATCAGAGTCAAGCTCTGGAAGAGCCTGTATGTAAACAGGGAGAGTAAAATGTTTAAGAACACCTATGCCAGAATATCCGGTTGCACTGCAGGATTGTAAGAATTAAACTTTGGCTCAATGGGAGCGATCAATTGTAGGGTAGAATCGAGTGTCCCCAGAGTGGACAACGTCCATTGGGATTTGTTAAGATTAGAGCCCCAAGCCTCGTGTTTACAGTTGAGATCACTCAAAAGAAGGGTAGGTTGATTGTCTTCAAATGAACGATGAATAGATATGGGAACTAGCCGACGGCGTGGTTGCTTATAAACGGCAAGGATTTTAACGGAAGAAGCGTTTTATTGCTATAGTTGCACTTCCACAACTTCAAGGTAAGGTAGAGCAGGGATGTAGACCGAGTGATGTTTCAGGTTACATTTCTTGAGGAGGGCCACCCATCCAGAGGCAACGTGGTAATTCAATCTTCTCGATGCACGACAAAATTGGGGATCTTGAAGGCTTCGGTGGGAAGCAAGTGGCTTTCATTGATACAAGCACTATCGTGGTGACATAAGAAAGCCGTTAAGGATTTATTCTCCGTTAATCGATTAGCATTTCAATTCAGTGATATAAGTTGAGGGAATAGGCGATTTGGACCACTGTCTCGTAATAAGTCAAGAAATGAGGTGAGATAAACTAGCTGTGAAAGATAATGGGGTCAGGAGCGAGCATAGAGTACTAAAAAGCTGTGCAATGGTGTCAGATGTCTTGACAGGGAGCCAAAGAACGAGCAGGTTCACTGGTGCGAGGGGCACTAGAAACTTCTGCTTAAGTTGGCCTTACAGAGGAGGACATTGGAGTAGTTTGACGCTGTCGTGAAGGATGTAGAGCTGGGAAATGTGAGGAAGAAACAGAGGGCGGTGAAGGTCGAATCTGAGATGGAACACTCCAATTGGACGGTTATCTGTCCCATGCGAACTGTTGAATAGCAGACTTAGATGCATCTTCGGAAAGTACAAATATGCTTTGAAGTTAGCAGTGTGATCAGCACCACAGTTGACACTTTGGGGGTCACGGTCGAGGAGCAGAACATTCCGTATAATGGTGTTTTCGTTGCAGCGCGCACATCTCGGTTGAATTCTATAGTGGTTTTTAGCATGCCCATAATATTAGCATGTAATGCACTGAGATAAAGTGCAGGATACATGACGTTTCTCCACTTGCATAATAGAATGAGATAGACAGAAAGTTGAAATAGTTTCATACCGGCATCAGATTTTGTTAGTTCTACAGCACATAGAGGCATCGAGATCTGTCTTTGTTTTAGATTCTGTTTACACGCAGCAGAGGATATTGCAATGCCATGGGTTCTCGAGATACCTCCTCATTGCCTAGGAAATGCGGAACATTCCGAATAATGGCACTTATCTTAGGGTTAACAGGTGAGAGAAAAGTATGATGCTGTTGTTTGCAACCGTCCAGGTGCATCACAAATGCACGATAACGTAAACTGGTAGCATTGGATTTTTAATACTGTGCCTCTAAGCTGATTACTAAAATCTTTGGTGAGAATAACTCCTCAATAAATTGTTGGTAGTTATTTGTACCGTGTAAAAATACAGGAAATATGCGTTGACGGCATAGTTGAAGAGGAGATGGGCTCAGGGTGTTTTTCAGTTTCCACAGCGTCAACTCGATGTACAGGAATACTGATAGTGATAACACACCGGTTCTCTGTGCAGAATTATTACTAAGCCATTTTGTAGAAGTCAGTTTGCGCTCACTAACAGGATGTGAAGTGAACGTGTTACCTCCTGACGTACTTGCATTATACACTTTCACCTGGTTGTTCTTGTTGCTGTGACTGAAGAGAGATGTGCTGCGAGAAATCCAATGGGGCAGGTGCTGTTGATGTATTACAGAGGTTAATGAATCGCGTACTAATTGATCAGTATCATTTGTTTCCATATTGTGAATAGAAAATGTCACAGTAGAAATGAAGCACTAATACACACAAAAAAAAAAAAACTCAAGTCACTTAGAACAAGAAACGTAGTCAATGCAAGGTTACACCTGACGTGTGCTTTACGAGACCATATATACCTACAACCCGCACGCCAGTCAAAGGTGAACTTGGACCTTTTTCTAAACACGCTTTTTAAATTCAGGGGACCTCAAAACGTGTTTTACCGGAGGATTCTCGGTATGGAATTCTTGGGTGGAATGCTTTAATTTCTCTACCAACATACTAGGTACTAGTATATGGTAGAGAAAGTAAACAAAATGGAACCGCACGCCTGCCGCAGGATTAAGGCAAAGAATTCGGAAATATAACTACTTCAATGAAATACATAAGTGCAGCGAAACCAGTTTTAGAAAGCAATCAAGAACATGATTATAATTCATATCGCCATGTAGTTTGTAACGCTCGTAATCTAAGCGAAATTATCCTGAAAAGGTAGATAAGTGATATTTCTGAGAGAAAAGTGCCCTAATGACTCATAATATTTCGCGCGGTATAAGCAGTTACCACCATCTCCATGATGCAGTTTACAGTTAATATTGGTGGGGTTAAGCAGGTGAAAGTGGCGCAGTTCAGCAACTCCGCGGTTTCATCTCGAGCTCGAGTTATTATGACAATAGGATTTGGTTTACCGTTGAAGCAAATCACGAGGATGAGTTCTATAAAATACAGTAACGGCTCGTTTCATTAAGTGTTAAACGTTCATTGTAACAAACCAGGTCTGTAGGGGCGGTGAAAGAAACAGGTGAACTGTTCATAAGTGTTGCCTCACTTTTATCTCGTAAGAAAACCCAATTAACTATACAAAGGGGAATCAAGAGCTTTAAAATAACTAAGAATATCCTATACACTGTTATCACAAACACAGTTTTCGCTGTTTTAAGAGCTTAAAATGGCCGTATAACACCCAAGACAGTGGAATAAATAAATATACAGGGTTATTCTAAATTAGTTACCTGATAATAAAGCTAAATTATACATAGTTATCTTACGCAGTTTATTTCCATTACATACATTGATATTAACATTAAGTTTTATTTGCAATGTTTACAAATGTTCAATGTGACTCCCTTTTGTCATTTCCATTACATACATTGACATTAACATTGTTTTATTTGCAATGTTTACAAATGTTCAATGTGACTACCTTTTGTCACTCGGCAGAGGTTGTGGAATGGTCAGCTCCAAACTTGCTGTAGTTGTAGACTTCTTAGGACTTCGTACATAAGTTCTCAGGACTTCCACAATGTGGCCTGCTACAGGAGGGCGTCCCTGTCCTTTCTCTCGGTGTCCCACACAACCTGTTTCTACGAATCGATCATACCATGTTTTGATAGTTTTCAACTGCGGGAGAATTTTTTGATACTTTGTACGAAAACGTCTTTGTGTGGTAATTTGCGATTTAGTTTCATGAAACCACAGACAACACTGCGCGCGCTCCGCACCGCTGTAAAGACTCCATGGCGACTGCTAACTAGGCTCCAGGTGTTGCAAGTGCTTCACATTTTCCCGCCAGGCGAGCGAACAAGGGCATGTAGCGAAGTCTGGCGACCATGTTTAAAACTTGATGATATGACATAAGGTTTGATGAACTTCGGAATAAATTTCCGTCAACAGTTTCGAAATAATTCATTCATACTTTCAGGTAACTAATTTAGAATAACCCTGTATATTGATTAGAATTCCGTGTTTAAAATGCCATAGAAAAGACCATTTAAAAAAGGCACGTTTAGGATAAAAAAAAAACAGAATTCAGTGTATAAAATGGCCTATATATGGTGTGTGTGTGTGTGAGAGATAGATAAATAAAGATGTATTTAATGTAAATTCCATCATCTGTCAAGGTGATTTCTGTTAAAGTTCGGAATAAAAGTATAAATTATACTGTAAAAGTTTTATAACTTTAGATTGTTGGTTATAACTTTGCCTTTCACTTTCAATGTAATAGGTGCCTTTAACGCCAGATGATAGGTCATGGTCGCTCTTTGCGGTGTAAACTTACTATGTGGTTTCCTTTGAATTTGCAGTCTGCGCTCACCGTTAACCGAATAAAAACTACCATGTTGGAGTCGTAAACACCGACAATATGTTTAATATCCATGAAATTCTATTGAAGTTCATAATCCGGATACCTCTAATACAATCTTTTGTATTCATCTTCCTTTATTGCAGAACCGCTCTATTCTTTCTTTCTGTTACGATTTACAAGTTTATACAAGTCGCAAACTTTTTGAAAGCAACGTGGTGAGCCAAGTTTTGTTTGTGGGGTCGTGTGTTGAAGGCCTCTTCATTCGGAAGGAATTTTGTATAACTGGTGAACCATAAGAGATGGGCAAAAAACTTAATACACAGAAAATGTGCATCTCTTTAAAACACATTTTTTTTAAAAATATCTTTTGTGGCACAAACCATTTCCGAGACATCCATTGTTATAGGTTTGATTTTCCCAATACTTTGTAATTTGTAAAGCGGTCATCATTCCGTTGTTTCTTGCGATGTCATGGAATTTCAAGGTCAGTGTATAGTGACCAGCTTTTAAACGTTTAACTAGCGTTATTCCATTTGTACCAATAACGAAATGTGTAATGAAACTATTTATGCAAACGTTTATCTCAGTTAACTTGAAGTAGATAGAAAAGGATTTACAAGAAAGCTTGTAAACGCTCGATAAAAATTAAACATTTGCGGGTAGAGAAAATGATGTGAATGTAATACATCAGAATCTTTCAGTGCTGCTCATGGCACCAAGGCTACGACACCAAGTAGGTACTCGAGAAAGATTACGTCGCTTTCCCCACGGTGCTGAAACGGAATTCGTTCATAAAGGATGTTTCAAGCCTGCACATCCATGGGGGGAAAAGGTGTCTATAACTTTGGAGTCTTTTTGAAAAATAAATAAAATCTGCAACATTACATGCACATGACTTGCTCTAACCCGGCGGAGGGCGATGGCTTTTTTCGGGCGTAAAAATCCTTAGCATGGCTTCCCTTAGAAGGGAAGTAAAGCGGGTGGTCCCGTGTTGTAGATTGACGGCACGCAAAAGAACCTCAAGCTTGATAAAGAGGCCTCTGAGCAAAATTTCCGGTCTTTCACGCCCAATATGGAATGGGACACTAAGAGCCACAGCAGTTTAAAGAGCGTCCGTAAATAAAACTCAATTTTTAATTGCTCTAACACACTATCCTTCATTTTCATATAGCTTTAGTAGAACTGTTCTTACAAAGGAATATTACTACTTTCTCTACCACCTACGTTTAAGCAGGTAAAAGCAACTTGTAGTCCACCCAAAAATTCGATATCGAGACTTCACAGGAAATACACGTTTAGGGATTTCCTGAACACACAATATCAGTTTTAGAAAAGGTCTCTGCGCACGCGTGTGTCTGAACAGCATAACTGAAAAACAAAATTTTGGATAAATACCAAACTTCGTATTTCCAAAGTGCGGCGCGAGAATTTTTCAAGAAAAACCCTTTACATGGACAAGTTGTCAACATTTTTTATTTTCTCAAAAAATGGCTCTTTATCGGTTTTGCTTAAAATGCCGTATATTTAAGATACACTCAGTGGCAGAATAAGCGAAGAAGCCAGCTGGTTTTTTTCCACACTTGAGTTGGTTTTCAAGGCTTGTATGGGGTTAACTATGGGACATTAAAGAAACGCAATAGCATGCCTATTGCTTAATCAATGGATTTAAAAAGCTTACTAAATCCTTAGTCCATTCCTTAGAACCTTTTTTTTGGGGGGGGGATGTTCTGACTAAACATGCCTTCAGTTTTACGCGTAGGGTGGCTTTTTACAACAATCAACACATGAAGTAATGTTTGAAATTGTTGCTGTAGATTTTTGTGCCCCGTGATCACTTAAAAAATTCACGCTTTGCCTAGCAATCATTGCAGCTTTTACATTTTGAAATGCCTCTTAGAGCTGAAGATGCAGCAAGGGTTGTAGCAATAGTGGAGGATGGACGACAAGTCTACGTTGTTGCTGACATCAATGTCACTACTTTTTCCAATATATGCAGGATTGTCCAGAGCTCCAGAGAGGATAGTTTCTACACCAGGAGCCCGGTTTTGGCCATAGGAAGAATACTTCTGATCGCGACTATCGCCTTTTCTTTCTTTCTGCAAGCTCTCCGCGATTAGCATGCAACATCGGTGGAGGCCAGGAGTAATTTGCAGCAAGTAGGACATGTTAACATCAGTGAAAGGACAGGTAGAAGGAGGCTCTATGAGGTGAATTTGCAGTCCAGGAGACCTGCAAAGCTACCACTAGTGACCAGGTTTCACCATGTTCCTCGGATGCAGTTTGCTTGCACCCATCGAAACTAGACTGTGGAGCACGCTACTCTTTATGGATGAAGCTCTGCTTAAGTGCAGCGTGTGGGAGGTTCAGAGTTCGGAGAAGGCCAGGAGAACGTATATCCTGCACTTTCTTTTCAAGGACACCTCTTAATGGAAATTTAGTATTGGTTTTTGCAGGGACCAACATTGAAACAAGAACGGAACCGGTGTCATCGAGACTGGGTCACTGACAGCCCAGCGGTACATCGAGGAGATTCATGCTGATTATATACTGCCCTTTGCACCCATTATAGGCGACAATATCCTTATGCACAATAACACAGTAACTTTAAATGATCGTTCATACATTGTTCTTGAGTTCCTGTATGTGGTTGGGATTGTACGTGTGGTATGGCCAGTACGTAGTCCAGACTAGAGCCCGATAGAACATGCCTAGGGCAAGGTGGGATGCATAATAAGGGTCGATTCTCTGAACTCCCTGCCAGATCTTTGGCCTGCACTTCAAGCGGAGTAGAAACTGATACCACAAGAGGATATTGTAGATCTTATCTGGAGCATGCTTGACCAAATTTCAGCTCTAATTAGGGCTAGAGGTAGCAACACTCGTTACTGAAACCTTTGTTATCTTACACAAACATCCAACAGCGGCGGCAGCACTAGCATTTGTGAAATACTTGGATGATAAAATGTTATTAAATAACTTAAATTTTGTTATACAAATTTTCTTCGTTACACTAAACGCAGCTTTCTATTTTAAAATGCGTTCAGTTAATTACACGACATAGAATGTGTATATTGAAATTTCTGTGAAAACCTGGCAAGTTCTCTTCATTCGGAATGAATTTTGTATAACTGGTAAGCTATAAAGGCGGCGCCGTGGCCGAGTGGTTAGACCGCTCGCCTCCCACCGAGGCGGCCCGGGTTCAATCCCAGGGACCTGCATGTGGGATTTATGGCCGGGTTTTCTCCGGGTTTCCCCCGCCATTCATTCCACCAACTGCTCCATCATCACCTTTCGTTTAATCCATTTCACCAACATTTCGTTTCATCTACTTCCTTCATCCCATTCCAGGCATCGGGCTGATCACCCATCCTGGTTGCTCTGTCTGATCCATGAGTGTCTGCTCCTCGACGGGCCTCTGACCACAGGCACCGGCTTGTAAGTCCTGGGGGTGTAAGTCCTACATAAGAGGAGGGTAAACAGATAAGGAATGAATGAAAGAATGGTAAGCTATAAGAAACAGACAAAAATTTACTACACAAAATATGTGGATCTCTTAAAAACACGGTTTATATCAAACAATTTTTTTGTGGTATCAGCCATTTTCTCATTGGTTTGAATTTTTCAGTACCTTTGTCATCTTTTTTTGAAGTGGTCATCCAGTTGTTTCCTGCAATGTCATGGAAAGAGTATGGAATTTCAAGGTCAACATATGGAAACCTGCCTTGAAATACTTGACATATTTTTTTACTTTCTCCACCACCTACTTAGCAGGTAGGTAGATGTCGCCACCACAAGTTCGATGTCGAGAAATCGCCGGAAATGCATGTTTCAGCCCCAGACGAAAGATTGTAATATTTATCCAACTTATTATTTATACAATATACCAAAAAGTCGTGTTCGTCACCTAAGGAAGCCACCAAAGCAACCGCAACCAGTACCGAAATATAACGGCAGCAGCTTTTGGTTCATACAATTTAATGTATCATTTCCATATTGAATCATTTGGTTGATAAGCAAATTAAGTCTTCAACTTCATTATGTAAATGGGGTTGTAATGGTAGCTCTGGGCACAGTACCTATAAACGCCTTTTACGGAAATGGGAAACCGGAATTCTGATAATGAAAGCATTTTTTTTTGTTCCACTTCAACTGCACTTCAATGAAACTTCCAAAGAAATTATATGGCAAAACCCATGTGCTTCGTCTACCAGATTTTGCAGGACAATTCATATACATATAAAGAAGAAAACACAACAGATACAAGAAGCAGCAGCAAGCATTCAGACACAAATAGTGTCTTATCGACCAAGATGCTTGTTAATAACAGGAAATACAATCTCATCAGAAACTGCTGATGACCATGTGCGACGGGAAGGTGTGAAATGCACTAATTGGAAATAAATTAACCGGAATTGTATTTGCGGTGCTCTTCCAAAGGACATGAGTAAAAGCCAAACATCTATTATAATTGAAAATCCACAGCATACTGCAGATCCTTCTAAATTCGAATTCGGCCTTTTTACATTGCATACTTGGATTCAGTGTTTCGAATGGTTGTTGCACATTGCTTATAGGCTAGATATAAAACAGTGGCAAAATAGAGGAAAGGAACAAATCGGCACGTGAAATAAGGAAAATAGATTTAAGAAGTAGATTCAGAAGTAAGGTGGGGTTAATTGTAGACAAACCAACAGCAGGCAGTGCTCCAGCAAGGACGGAAATACCGCAAGGCGGTTTTTCCTAATCTCCTGACGAAGTTCTTCCATTAGTGGAAACAATGAGGAACTAACTTATCCAAACGTTTTGTTGTTTTAGAAACAATATCCAGTGAACATGGCATTGATTTGCAGGCTATCAGAAACTTCGAAAAAGGCACAAATGCACTTTTCCTGCAATTATGTTTCTGGTATTGTACGCGAGTTACAGTATATAAAATTTTGCCCCTCAGTGTAGACATTATTAGATACCGTACATTACCCATTGGGTAGTTTTCGGAAGAAGCACAAGAGGCACAAAGCAAGGATTTATGGAAATTTAGGGAAAGCTATACAAGAAACATGTCAAGAATAGTAACAAGTGGAGATTTACTTTCTATGTTTGTGGTCTCGTCCGATCCCAAGACACTGAATGAGACATGGCTGCTTTAATAACTAATTTAAAATATATTGCTAAAATAATAACTAATAGTGCTCATTAATGTATTATTGTTCACAAAAAATTGTTAGTTATGAATAATCATACTGAATATTGAATTTATTCAATAATCATTGAGGTTCACTAGTATAAATTGCACGTCCCCCCCGTAAGTGCCAAAATCTTTCTCCCGGTAGGGGTTGCCTCAGGATGTTCAGGTAACGCATCTGTGAAACTGGACCAAAAATTGCAAAAAAATTAAATTGTGTCATAATAAAATAATATGAACTCTTAAATTTTAAGAAAGCATAGTTTTTTCCACTTGGCACATTTAAACTATCAATTAACTGAATATATGAATGGACGGGCACATGCTTATTAATAGGCATGCACAACTTTAAATTTTGTTTTCTCGCAAGCTTATTTTTTTTTCTTTTTTAGGCATTTTTCCATACTTAAAATGCCCCACAGAACACAATTTTTTTACTGATTATAACAACTTTTATGCAATTATTGGGGATTAATATAAGCAATCTGATATTATATATCTTTTTGTAAACTCATTTAATATAAAACCTGACTTCTTGATGAGAACATTTTTTAAAAATAACATCTTCTGGAGCATTTTTATTAGAAAAATGGGTTTACACAATAACAAATTAATATTTAAATGGCCATGCAAGCAGGAATTTTGAAACATGGTCCAGACATTATTGTGTGGAAGTCACTGGCAAATTTCAACAAGATACTTTACATACTGTACATTATCTTAATGTAAGCATTCCCCAACACTCATACCACTCAATGTATGGAAACGTCTTACATCTAAACTTCTAAACTATCTTGCACATAATGATAATAAACTAAAAGAAAATAATAACTTTGATGTTCCGGCTTTTATTTTTGTCCACACTGTGCGCTGGTGGGTTGTTCACATGGGAATGATTTCAATGAGCAGGGGCTGGATTTTGATGACATGTCATATTGTTGCATCATAGGTATTGCTAACGTGTACATAAACCTTATAATGGGCCCCAGGTTATGAAAATGCTATTTATTACGTAATTCTGTTATTTTGTATTTTTAGGTTAGTTTGTCGGTTTTACGTCGTTATTTTGCCATCTTCTTGCCCTTTGCATCTTTATTTAATCATCCTGTTGCATTTACATTGAATAGATAAATACGTTTATATTATTAACGTTTTACATAAATTTTTCAAACAGAAATGTCACTATTCAATTGAGAACCGAGTACCTAACTTGTATTATACTTTACTCGCATTCTTGGCGGGAAAAGGTCATTCCTATTTAATAGTTAGTCTGAAAAGGGCTGCTTGCCGTTGGAGGGTGAGTATCCTCGGGGTAGCACGTATCACTACAGTTATGAATTAATGTACCAAACTAGGGATGAGATACGTTAGATTTTCCTTTTCGCGTTAATGGGTGCCTACAATCAGGTTGCTATTGTCATAGGTTGTGAAGTCCTTTTCATTCGCTTAGAATTTTGTATAACCTGAGAACTCCTAAGGGGTAATGCTAGCTTTGTAAGACCTGCTTAAAAACAAATTTCTGAATTTCCTTTTGAGATTCTCGAATAAGAATATGGAACAAATATAAGTTTTGGTTTAATTTTCTAAACGATCTAATTATTGTTATACCTATCTGCGCTACTGTTTATGAATATTGCAGCACCATGAAAGAATTCCCCGAATGAGTCCAAACGTGGTGGATGTGTAGAACAGTGCAAACAATAAGTGATTAGGTTGGAAGTGTAGAATCAGACGATGAAACATTCAATGCCATCCCGGGATTTGAGCCACGGATCTCCCGGTTGAATTGAATTTTTCAGTCGTCTGATTCTACCTTGTCCAACACACGGCTTGTGTGGAAACAATTAATTCCAGTAAGTGATTAGGATTGCAGACAGGTGGGGTACACACAGGCCCAGCAGGGCCCTGTCGTGTTTGTCTTACAAGGTCGGTGTTACGCCAAGTGTAGTCGGCGAAGAGCTGTGAAACAAGGTGGAAACGTGAAACTTAAGTGCCAGTATGTCTCGTCCACGTCAAAGGGCGCAATATAAACATGTGGGTGACTTCGAACGCGTCAGAATGATCGGTCTCCGGGAAGCGCGACATTTCGGCTTGTACAGGGAGTGCTGCCACGACAGTGATGCGTGTGGAAGCAGTGGATAGAAGAGGGTCGTATGCAGCGTCGAGATGGTTACTGGACCACAGCTCAGGATGACCGCCATCTTTTCCGCATGATCATGATGGACCGTACAGCTTCATCTACAGTGTTGGCTCGATGCTGCAGCACTGCAACAGGTGTGGATCTGCATCGACTGCTGTTTTCGAAGCAGGGTGTAGTGCCTTCAATGTTCATATTTGTTTACAGAGAACACTGCAAGGTCGCAATCATTTCCACCTCTCCTCGCCACTTTCCTAACTTGTTTTGTTACTTACTACAACCCCTCTGCCTGCTTAAATATACAGAGCTCTCTCATACTATGGCCACCCCACGGTTGCTCCTGCGCCCGCCGTCGCACCGCGGACTCCTGCCGAACATTTATAATATCCGCGCAACTGCTTCATGTTCAAGCCACAATTACAATGATAAACACATGCCTTTAAGAGATGTTGAAACTGTTGTTCTCTAACCACATAATATTTCTGGGATATTCTCTAGGAATACTCATTCTTACTCAAAGAGTCCAATATCCGAAATTGAGTGAATTTCTCGACTGATGTTTTCTTTTACTTCAAAGTTATTCATCGGTAAAAGTTATACAGTTATATGGGGGCCACAATTCTTTACTATAGCTGTCTTTAAAATATTCCTGTATTAGATTTGACGACTAATCAGCGATGTGCGCGTAGCAGAGTATTCAACATCGGTCAGCTGTTCAAAAATGGTGTATGCTTCCTGCATGTCTGCATTTATAGTTTGTTAAAACAAATATAGGTCTCATTATTCTGTAGCGGTTTACTATATATCAATTTTCGTGTCATGCAAGGGAATCTCGTGTGTAAAATCGGTTTTCTCCTTACTCCAATATCCGTATTTTGAGAGGAAACATAGCCGTATAATTTGAACCATGCTTCGTCAGAGAAGAATGTTAAGCCTGGGTCAATTATTCTGTCATTTCGCAAAGTCCAATTACAGAATTTACCCGACTCTGATGATTACATTAAAAACAAGCTATGTGCAGTAAATCTCATACATTGTAAGAACTAAAAGAAAACGTAGGCGAGAAGATTACTTAATTTCGGATATTGAGCTCCCGAGTGCGAATGAAAATTTCCTGAGATGATGCCAGAAATGTGTGGATAGAGGACATTTCATCTCTTATTATAAGGTATGTACTTATTAGCATTGTAGTTGTAACTGTAACTATGTGAACGTGAAGCGGTTGTGGGGAGTCCGAGCTGCGGCGGCTGGCGCGCGAGCAGCCTTGCGTTGGCCACAGTGTGAATGAAAAGTAATGTGTTTCAGCACCTTCAGCGCTTTCACTGCTAAATACTTCTGCAGCCGTTGACCTGACCGCGCCGACATTTTAACACTCTGTTAGGCAGCTTGTCTCGTTTGAACTTGCCGATAAGTTTGCTACAGGTCGCGCCACGGATTTTGGCATGTGAAAATTTTAATGGAGAGCTACGATCCGAGTCATTTACTGTATAGATGTATGACACATACGGAGCTGCAGCTCGAAGAATGGTGCAAGTTGAGACGGGAGTTGTATACGGTGGAAGGAACCACGTGCTACTTGCAAGGGAGGTAATGAATCATCAGCGGGCTGGCTGACTGGGCTAGCCCTGAAGGTCATATGTCAATATCCCTGGCGAGACCTATACCTGTGCTGAATATTGACACTCCAATAAACTTTCTGTGAATGGAAGGCTGATTGCACCGCACAACCCATCTCATGCTTCAGTTGTATAATACTTGCATTTCTAACAGTATATACATAATTCGAAATTTCAGTAATCGTATTAAACGAGCAGCATAAAGAAACCATATAAACTTCTGTAAGCCAGTTCAGATGCCGCTTTTGCTCTATTTGCCTTAAAGAAGTTTAATCCTTCAAGGCCCAAATTAAATTCAGAAGCATCTGTTCATGAAAACATTTGAAATAGCGGTCTAGTATACTAATTATCACACTATTCATTGCTGGCTTCCAACAAACATTAAGTAAAATGAAAAAATAAATAAAAATATTAAACTCTTGTGTATAAAATTCAGCTCCATGTGTTCCTCTAGAAGTTTAACATTTTTAGGAAAAGAAATTCCAGAAGGTACAAAGGTCCATAAAGGTAGGGTATGGGCACCTTGGGGCCTCAAAAGTTTGACAACGTTTCGTTTATTATGATCGTTTATTGCATCTCTTGTTAAGAAAGCTCCAACGAACATCTGCTCCTTACTTGGCGCTACAATCCAAGCTGAAACCTGGTCTCTAATTCTGTGCCTCCAATCCTTCCTATTCTTTGCTTTCCTGGTTGTTTCTTTGCATCCTCTCGCACTACACCTTTCCATTTATCGTTCGATGTTCCTCTGCCTCTTTCACCCATAATTCCCTTCCAATGCTTTTCACAGTAATCGCTGTTTCTCCATCTTAACCTTTTGTCCTGCCCACTGTATTGTTTTTAATGTATTGAACGTATATACTCTAATCTTTGCACAGCTTACACGTTTCTTTATTATTCTTCATACTCTTTATTCTTACTTTAGTCCATAAATTCTCCTTCAAACTTTTACCCGCAAAGGTATCCAAATACTTCTTCCGATTCTTTCAGTAACTGCCAAAGTTTCGCAGCCGTAAGAAATACCTGACCGGATGATTTGTTTTGTAGAGTTTTATTTTATTATCTCTATGGATTGTCCTATATTTCATGAATACCAACATAATTAATATTTCAATTGTTGAACCTAGATGTATCAAACTGTACACCAGTGTCGTGATCTTCTAATTCAAATTCTTTAGCATTTTACACCCTCCGTGCAATTCCGTCATAGCTGTTTACAAAAAATCACAATGTAATTACAAGAAAGTTTGAATTTTCGACTATTTGATTACTGAGCGTTGCTACCCAATAACGTCACTACAGTGGCACATAACCTCCCCGTTAGGACGCAAACCAGCCATTCTCGCTGATTATATAATCACACCTAGGAACGTTATGGGTTACAGTTAGTGCAATCTGTTTTGATTCACCCTCTATAAAACCTTAACCTATACTTGCAGCATTTGACGAGTTTACGGAAGCATAAATGAGCAAGTGACGCTCTGCATTAGCGAACACAACTAAAAATTATGATTCAGAAACGGCTAACATTTTGACACAGGTTATACAATTAAGTGAGCTTTGCGTTTTTCTGTGTCTTAAGGGTTCCCAGTTTTCAATAAGAATGAAGAGAACCACACCTCCAATTGATATTAATTCGTCATGCCAATAACTCGTAACGTTTGGTATTTTAACCAAAAGTAATATCCATTTTGTGAGAACATATAAAATAAGGAACAGATTTCATGTAGTGTTTGATGAGGGAGGAATTCAGTGAAAACCTTCACCTTGCATCCCTAATGGATGGCTGACTTAAATATGAAATTGTCTACTTAACGTTTTTAAATTATGACACCTCCCGCTTTCTTGGATTTAGGGGGCCTCAAATAATGCAGTTACGATGAAAATTATATAGAGTGGTCGTTTTATGACCTGGTCTCGGATCGCGTGAATGCGTGTTCCGCGCGCTGTCTACTACATCGGGGGATTTTCCATTCTAAAACTCTCGCATTACTTACCCATGAGTAAAAGCTTATTAACCAGACATCTGAAAGTATCTCTATTAGGAATTGGAACACCAGGAAATATCTTCTTAAATTGTCTACATATTTCCGTTTTTACGTAATGTATCGACATAAAAACTCTTTGTTCAATCATGAATTTTTCGGCAGGCGCTTCAGTGGGCTAATAACAAAAAAAGAACAGAACAATAAGAAGAATACTCTAAAGTAATTTGCACACAACACAGATGTTTGAATAAGCTTTCACTTTTGAGATGCACAATGAACAAGCTCTAGTCTTTACAGCAGGAACAGAAGGTAGCACCTGACAGTTGAGTTCACAGACGATCAGCGTAGCCTTGAACGAGTCATCCACCGCTAGTAAGCTAGCGGAACAATACCGAGATCGTTGCAGTACAAGCGAACCACCCACACACTTGATCCATGGCCGGGCCGGAAAACGGCAGCTCAGTATTATTTTGGATAGAATGCAGTAGCCTTTTTTTACTAGAAGTATGCAATCATTTTCCAGAAATATGCCCGAGGACGTTTTTGGTCCTTGAAAAGAGGACCTGTCCGTGTAAGGGTAGCGTTTCGGTTACATTAGTTGTTTAGCACTCCGAGTAAAAATAGCTTTCGGTTGCGAACGCAACTTCATTCAGATGAAAAACAACAGTAAATGCAAAAAGTACACCAGAATCAAAAAACAATCGTCGCGAATAACACGTTAAAAACGCTTCAAACAACAGTAAGGTGACAGCAGCAAGCAGAACGGAGGGTTTCCTATTTTAAAAACATGCGGGAATAAAGCATATACCTATGACTAAAAATGAACTGCAATTGTTTTTCGATGGTAAACATACGAACAGCTTCGCTGGGTTCTAAAACAATTGGGTCAGTGAGCATGACTCATAATTGTATTCCGTATCTGTGTTCTGCTCTGCTTTGCAGCATTTGCAAAAATGACATTAAAAGAGGTTAATATTTGCAGTAAATTCTGCGCAGTGATAAACCCATGAGTTTTATCTCCCTACAGAATAGCTTTTCACTCCTTCCGGAGGATATTCTGGCAGCTAAAAAAATAGCAAACTTGTGTTAATGAAGCGTCCAGGCAGCTAAGGAAACGAAATTGTCACAAATGACGAAGATATACCTGAAAGAATACAGAACTTTGTGTAGGATCCATTTGTATAACCCAAAATTCAAAACGTGTGAAACTGTCTAGTGGTCCTTCTTAAAAGGCATACTGGGGAAGAAGGATGAAGGTCCATGTTAAAAATTGGAAAATAATATTTATGTCCAATTTTGCTTCTTGGAACCACAGTGTTAAAAGATAATACACAACTCGTCACCTCATGGTGCACATTACAGCGATTTATTCTGTTATGTATTTACTAAAACAACAATGGTTACATGAAAGTTTATGATTATCACTTTTTTACGCTACTTAAAATGGATTATCAATTTATGAAAACGATAACTTAACTAGACAGGATACGTGTATGACCTGCTGCATGGTTTTGTTTTTTAGTAATATACTCGTATATTGAAATTAAACTTTTCCGGATGTACTAGGTTTGCGAATTGAATTTTGATAAATGCTCTGATACACCAAAGTTTCATTAATTCGTGTAAAGTCTGCTCAGCTGGATATAATGCGTCAAATAAAATAAAACTAGCTCGTTTAAGCATTAAACATCTGTTTTACTCGTAAACGGTAAAACCGGAAATTAATTTTTTTCCTTGGGCGTTTCAAAGGTTTGAAACCGAGGAGTGGTGTAAAAGCAAAGCCATTAAAAACTAAAATCCCTCAATTCCCCGGAATGTTTGCAACTATGGTTATCACTTAATTTCGATGAAGTAATTATATTACAGTTGGAAGATATGATGAGTTAGTTATCAATTAACAATGGAGGTTACAAAAACATCTATTTGCCTTCTTGAAATAAAACGAAGTTAATTGATTTATGTTTGTGTTTTTTAAAATGCCATATCATGACATTGGTGAAAATGCCATCAGCCCCTCCCTATAGGTGGTGCAGCAGTTCAGATTGTTGGTTTACAACTAAAACCTTGAGTAAGGGTGATAATTTATGGTCGTATTTGAGATACTGATGCCAATAAATACCGAATGAACGATTTGATTCCCTTGGAGTTTAAAATCTCGTGTATCTGCCATTGTTGTTCTCGTCGTTAGCAAAATGCAATTAAATCTCGCATATTTTTTTGAAATGAATATTAAAAAATTCCCAAGTTTTTTCCGTTTTTCCAAAATATTCACAATATATGACTTTTCAGCGGAGGTAAAAGCTAATTAACCAGTAAGTCTGAAAACATACTGGAATGAAGACAAAGAATTCATCCTTAAAATATTTTTTGCTTCTCCTATGAAATTTGCCGAAATCAGACTTGCAGGTTTTAGAAGTAAACCAATGAAACGAAGTGGAAATGTCAGCCGGAGGAGGATTGGAGACAGGAGGAGTAAGAAAGCTCAACACATTCACGAGTCACCTTTTCGATACAAAGGCTACACCCGATTTCTATAGTGCAGGCTTGCAGAACTGTAACGTATTGTGTGCCTACGTCAAGACAAATAAGTCGTGCATCTCACCCTTCTTGAACGTCACAGTGAGGGGTGTCATTCTTTGAGCTCATAATTCGACATTCGCTTGTTTACATGAAATAAGAATGCAATCTGCGAATGGACTGTGGTCGGACAACCTAAGCGTTCCCGTCACATCAACTTCTCTTAAAGTTCTGCGCTCCTAGTGCTTCTAATTGCCTACTTATTGCATAAATATGCGCATCAGTTCAAAATTGTCCACTTTTATTCTGTTTCAAACAGTCAAACTTAAGGGAAGCAACTTCTAACGGACGTGCGAAAAAGGAGACGCAAACTTTCTGGAAGATAAAAATAGAAGCGGTTTTAACTGATTTGAATAAATATAAAATGAATGCGTATAAGAACTGCTTAGCTTGCTAGAGGCACTAATTATGAATTTCAAAAACATAACCGTAGTTCTCCGTGTATTCACCTAAGGTATTTGTGTAATTAAACGAATTCACGAGTCCTTGTATTCGCCTAAGGTATTTGTGTCATTAAACGAATTCACGTCTCCGTGTATTCACCTAAGGTATTTGTGTCATTAAACGAATTCACGTCTCCGTGTATTCACCTAAGGTATTTGTGACATTAAACGAATTCACGTCTCCGTGTATTCACTTAAGGTATTTGTGACATTAAACGAATTCACGTCTCCGTGTATTCACTTAAGGTATTGTGACATTAAACGAATTCACGTCTCCGTGTATTCACTTAAGGTATTTGTGACATTAAACGAATTCACGTCTCCGTGTATTCACCTAAGGTATTTGTGTCATTAAACGAATTCACGTCTCCGTGTATTCACCTAAGGTATTTGTGACATTAAACGAATTCACGTCTCCGTGTATTCACTTAAGGTATTTGTGACATTAAACGAATTCACGTCTCCGTGTATTCACTTAAGGTATTTGTGACATTAAACGAATTTACGTCTCCGTGTATTCACCTAAGGTATTTGTGTCATTAAACGAATTCACGTCTCCGTGTATTCATCCAAGGTATTTGTGTCATTAAACGAATTCACGCGTACAGTGTATTATATAATTACGTATTTTCTGAACTCTTCTCAAAAGCAGGGTCATTGGATGTTAACATAATATGCTGACGTAGCCCGCATTCGAGAGGTCGTGGGTTCGATTCCCGTGGCCGGCCTTCCTGACCAATGGGTTTTTTCAGGGGGGGGGGTTCCCCGGGTCGCCAGGCGAATGCTGGGAAGGATCATTACATATCCCGAATTTCCTGCCCCTCCATTTCATTAATCATTACATTCATCCGTCACCCCATTTGGTCTGTTTCAGGATTGGAAGTGTGGCGATGGAGGTTCGGTGCAGCGTGGCAGGGAAAAAGGATGCTATTTGTGAACCTTCTCCTTCCCTCGGCCTTCGGCTGGTTGCCGGAGTATAAGGACCGCTTCCGGCGGGGACGTTAGGCACCATGCGGGGAGGGATCCCGGGTATGCTTGTCCGCCGGGGCGTTTATATTTGGAAACTTAGGGACCCTGTCATTTGCTGTGCCGTCATTCCTGGTTCCGGGCGTCCGGGCTCCTTCACCCCATCCATTCCTTCCGGGGGTGGCATTGTGGGGGCGTACGGTACAATGTCCGGCCTCTCTGGATCAGTGCCGAAGTCCCCTCTGCTTCTCATTCCATTCCTTACTAACGTATGTATTACAACACTTAACATTGTAAAGAAAACTAAATACCCACCTTTGAGTATTGTTTCATTTAATTGTATATTAACGTTACTGACAAACTAGGCGTAGTTAAGCTAATACAGAGTGAGCCAAAAGACTCCGAGCCGCCTGTGCGGTGTTTTTCCTGTCCGCGTCCTCTGCGCTCGTTGCCGTCTGCCGCTATCATAGAAAGGAGCGAATGAAACCATACAACATTTTTAAAACTACTTTTAAAGGTTTTACTTATGTACCAACTTTACGAAAGGAGATGCTGAAACTGACCACCGTCGTTGTCCATACATTTTTGGCACCTCTTTAGGAAACTATCCATCACTCGCCGTAGTTCACTTTGAGAAATTTCCTGGCGGATATTTTGTTTTTATTCTACCAGGGTGTGTGGGTTTGTCTTATGTACTTTGTTTTAAGTTACCCCAGAGGGGTATTTTATGAGCAATATTACCGGCTGCGCGGTGTTTTTTCATTGGGCGTGTGGAAATATGATAAAAACATGATAACGCACTGCTGCTATAAACAAAGTCACGCTGTTGTGGTTTTGTGTGCAGTGTGAAGTGCAGTTTTTAGTTGACTGTGATGCGATGTAGTTCAGTTATTACAGGTTATTTATTATTTTGTCCTGTACTTAAGTCACAAAGTATATGATGGCTCAGTAAATATTTTCTACGCACAGCGTGTATTTATTTATGATTCGTATGTCTGCTCGGTCAGCTCGGCAAGTGAAAGTACGATTTGCAGAAAGATTTCCAGGTGTAAAAGTTTCAGGCCGTACAACAATCCATGAACTTTACAGTAAATTTCAGGCTAAGAAATCTAAAAGACGGCGTTCGGTTCTTACCGAAGAAACATTAGAACGACATCGGTCGTCGTTTGGAAAATCCCCCCCAAAAATTCCATGATGGATAGTGACAAAAATGTATGGACAACGACGGTGGCCAATTTCAGCATTTCCTTTCATAAAGTTGGTAAGTAAAGTCTTTAAAAGTAGTTTTAAAAATGTTGTATGGTTTCATCCGCGCCTTTCTATGATAGCGGCAGACGGCAACGAGCGCCGAGGACGCGGATAGGAAAAACACCGCGCAGGCGGTTCGGAGTCTTTTGTCTCACCTGTAGTAAGATTGTGATACCGCCACTTGGTTTCTTGGACAATGCTGTTTCAATTGTCATGTATCATAGGACTGGGAGCATCGTGCACTCATAGTAAAGGTATTCTTATAAAAATATTGTTATTAAGATGCAAGATAAGAACTTAGGCGTGATGCGGTTCTGTCGGCTTGCGATGCCAAGCCGTGGACTGAATGTTTTGAATCAACAGGTTCCGTTACGGACAAGAAGCCTTCAGAACCAACAACTGTAGGAACGCCAGAGGCAATCCAAGCAGTCAGTACCGCCATTCATTAGAATCCCTAGCGTTCTATAAGGCGACATTCTGCTCCATTAGGTTCGTTTCGCTGCGTTGTGGCCACAATTAGCAGTGTAGCGTAATGAAAATTTTGGACAGACATTCACGCTCGACCCATGTGTGTTTCCTTACCCTTATTTATGTATGTATTTATTTATTTATGTACTTTCAGTTGTTCAGCAGGGCTAAGTGCTACTATAAAGATTGCAGGAAACAGAATACAGAGGATACAATGAACGAGGATGGTCGCAAAACAAAACACAAAAGGAATAATAAGCTAATTAATTAATGTACATAAATCTATTTTGAAGTAAATATGTGTAGCGACTGACTTTAGGCACATCTATACGGCGTCCCAATTGGCAGTATACAGATACTTGAAGGGGATGAACAAAGAATCTGCATGTAGATGTTCAGATGTGCTCGCTGCATGCTGACTATTCTCATTGCCAACTCGTGCGTGATGAAGTGCATTCCTTATACCACGGAGCGTTCACGGATGTTCGCAACACCTGTAGGCGCTGAATCTCGGTGGCAGAAACTCAGTCAACATACAGGAGTGGCCGCAGTGGTAAAGGAAAAATCAATTCATAGAGGCGAATTTAGATCTGTGATGGGGTGTAGGTATTGCTGAGAAACTTTGTATTTAACGCACTTTGGGTGCCACATAGAAATTGGGCTATATGGGATCTTAATAGCTTTCCCCAAGGGAGGTTCTACTTCCTTTTTCCGAAATCAAAATAAGAAATATACAGCATCTTTAGCTATTCCCACAGTTTTAGAGAATGGACTATATGAAATTTTAATTGCTTTCTTCGACTTCATTTTTTCGAAGTTAAAATAGCTTGTGTAGCGAAACGTAAGGTGTGCACAAAATCAGATGATAATGAACCGTAACGCAGTAACAAATGGCCTATCGAAATACGAATGAAGGCGGTGTTTTAAGCCATTGCGTTATCACGAAAGTAAGCAACAACGCAGAATTTAATTTTTAACAATAAAATGCCAAAACGTATGCAGAGATACTGAAAAACGTAAAGCAGATTTCCACAAACTATTAATAGAAAATGGTAGGCGCCGTTAAGTCCTAGAATTAACTTAATGTCGGTAACAAAGACACCAGCTTTAGTTCAAGTTTGGAAATGTTCCGTTCTCGCGAACCCAGTTAAAGATTTGGTCCAGGCTGGTCGTTCGTGGGGAAATTGTTGAGCTCGAGTTCTGTTTCCAATCAAAAGTTGCATAGGACAGGTCACTCACGCAATCAGGACAGAACATTTTATCTGCTCCTGAAAGATCGACGGCCTTTTCTTCAAAGATCTTTGGGTTTTCGTTAGCCCAGTACACACAGTTGTGCCGGTTGTCATTAAGTTTAAAGGTGGCATCATCTGACTAAACAAAATCTTTCCCTTTCATCTCACTTGTTCATGAACCACTCGCAAAATTGCGGTCACTTATCTGGGTCGAACTCATTTAGTGTGGACAAGTCTCGGTATGTAAGGCTTCCATTTTTGAGCTAGTAAATTTCGAGGAATATTGGATTTGTCCCTACCAATCTCACGAGAACATTGCCTCAATGACCTTTTTGGGGATTGTGCAAAAGCCTGCATGACTGCATCAACACTCGCTATCGGTGGAAGTTCTTTTTCTTCCGCACCTCCCTTTCAACACATCTTGCACCGTTCCATGCAGTTCAAACTTGTCTCGGATACTTGTGATTCTTAACCTTATTGTTGGTGTATCTAACCAAATTAATCCTCCATCGCCGTAAACATCAATATTCTTCAGTTTCCAACAACATTTCAGTACCCACTTACGATAAATGCACCGCCATGTTTGTTTATAAACAGATGAATGTGTTTCTATGCTTTCCATGGCCTTATGAATCATAAATAACAAATACTGTATTTCTGTCTCATTTCTTTGCCGAGGAAGTGTTTCAGAGAGTATATACATCAATTTGACACACTGTATATGCCCTGTTCACATGATAAAAGAATTATTTTCCATTATATACTGCTCGCATTGTGAATCTGGAAGACTTTCATTTACATAACTGTGTGTTTTCATATTACGCGATTTAGTAAATAATGATAAATAATATTGTTTATCCGTGGTAACTGTTAAACAGGCTGAGGAGGAGAGCGGAATCATTTTGAAAAAAAAATAGTGCCACGGCCGGGACTCGAATCACGGATCTTCGGCTTACCGTGGTTCGCTTCCCGATCGAGGTAATGAAGTTTTTCATATCTGATATCACTTTCCAGAATGACTGCTTGGTGGAAAAAGTTATATTTTACATTCATGGATGCCCCTTTTAACTGGATGTTTTGATTAAGACTTTGTAATTCTAAATTATTCATTCATGTTATTGTTACATTTGCCTCCCCAATGCATGATGTATGAAATTATACATGTTATGTCGATTATCAAATCCGTGGCGTCTGTCACCTACTCTGCCACCAGAATTAATTAACTCAACAATGAGCATTCGTATGCGACTAATAAAGCTATACGTTTGACATTTTCTGGTTCTGTCACCAATGGAATAAGCCTGCAGTATGTTACTGAGACCTTGTTTTTAAAAACAAGGTTTATACAATGATTATTTATTTATTAGTATCGTCTGAAGGTTTAAAGTCTCTTTTAGCAGAAACATGCAATTATCACTAATATAATTACTTGAGCATGCATGTGACGATGATTTATATACGGATACGGTTTAGTGTTGTATACAGAACAGTGGCGCTGTGTGCTACTCTGTATTATACGAAATCTTTGGTTATCGGGTTAGAAGAACCTAAAACAGACGCGCAGCGAAAAATATTAATCGGCGCCTGGGGCTTACACTCGCAATCGTGAAGCACTCGGAAGAGCTCCACTGTTCCCTAGGATCTTTATGCAATGGATAATAAAGGAAGAAGGAAGAAAATAATAAAAAAAAGAGAAAATGTTGCTCAGCATAATAATGTGCAGATTCAAGGAGAGGTAATCGTGATTCTGACTTCAAAATTGCTTGCAGAAATCAGAGGAAAAGCATGTTGGGCGGTGGATTTAATTCAATCTCTGAAGCCCATTTTCATTGAAGTATCTAGGTAACATTTACGGGGGCACCGACATGAAGCCTGGACTCTGTCTTAGAGGGAGAAAAGAAAACAGTTTTTTAACAGTTCCGAAGATGGAACAATTTAAAAAATAATCATAGGTCAGTTACACGGTTCCAAAATAAGTCCTCTAACGTTAAAATTGTCGTGTGTACCTGGGTATGCCTTACGACAAGGCCCTCCCCCCCCTCAAAAGAAAGAAAAAAATATTTTGCTAGATGGAGTATTAGGTATTTTGGGAAATAGACGGAACCATTCCAAAAATAACCACAGGTCAGTTATACGGTTCCAAAATAAGTCCAACAGCAAAATTGTGTCGTGTGTACCTGGGTGTGCCTTGTGACAAGCCCCTCCCCACAAGAAAAATTTATGAGATGGAGTAACTAGGTATTTTGGGAAATGTTAAAATATTTTCCTTGCAGATGGCCCAACAGAAGTAACCCTCGTGCCTGTTAGGTTGCCAGGTATTTCTTATTGCACAGCATTTCCCTATGTCTCTAATATCAGTTTTTGACTTAATATACAGAGCCTTCGTTTGAGCGTGTGGCAGGCCTAATGGGAATTTCTTGGCACCGGGAAGCATGCTGTTTGCAGGTAGAGCTGCATATCCATAGCCCCTTAAATTCAAACGAATAGATTTCTCGTGCAAATTATAATTACAGTAGCCTTATAACTTCGTCATAGGAGATGTTGGAAATGATGGCCGTCTCTCACACCTTTTAAGAACATTTGCAATAACACCTATTAATGGTCATGCAAATAAAACTAGGCTTCGTCTGAAAAAAAGAAATTTAAACACGAGTTGCAATTCTTGAGCTACAGCTATCTTACAGGGTTTTCATTTAAAATGTTCAGTGGCATCCCAAGCCTTGGTTTGCGGAATCTCTGATTCCTGTGCAGGCTTTCTCGGCGATTTCTCTGGACTTCTTTCTAGCTTTTCTACGTCATAGTTTTTCCTCTCTTAAGAACACGGCGATTCAATTTCGGTTTCTTGTCGAGAATATATCCCCTCTCTCTAAATCTATTCACAAGATTACAAACCATTTCTTTGTGAGGTGCAAAAAAAAAAAAAAAACAGCGGGAAATATGTCTATGAATCGTTATCTCACTTCTCTACAGGAGTTAGTTACATAGGGGTCATACAAATAGATTCTGTGTGTTTAAAGTATGCAGACTTTTTGGCGTTATAGCAAGACAAGACTCTCTAATACTGAGACACGTGGTCTCACAATGTATCAACTTCTGTACAGCACAAACTTCGCGTCTAATGATTAGGCAGCTCACGGAGAGAGAAAGTGGAGGGAGAACACCACCGGTTAGAAACAGCGCAGTGGAGGGCAAACAATTCCCCGTAATATAACCACGCGTCGAAACGAAGGCTCTGTAGTACGTCCTAGATCCAAATTTATAGTGGAATAGAATTTAATTTTTTTAATATTTCTTGTATTTCCCAAAGGGTACCGTTGTAATAAGTAAAATAGCAATCACGCTCTCGGGGAGAGTGGAAAGCCAAGAAACAATGCGTTCTTGCACATGCTATAGTTTTTGCTCTATACTTATACGTTACGCCTTCATATAACATTAACCGTGTATATAACAATGTCTTCAGGTGCTTCAAAGTTGCACATTGATGAATTCGCTTCTATAAATCGTTTCTACGTTATCAAATAGGATTGACTCTCTTCCATACGTAAGACAAGTCGATGTGTGTATACTTCAATATATGCATTACTTATCTCGTTTACATTTGTCGATAAAACTCACGTGGTTCTTCTTTGCTTTCTGTTTAATTAGCAATGGGTCGAGCCCTTTTCGTTAATCTGAACAACTTCCATTCCGCAGTCGGAACCGTTTAAAGGAAGTACTTCTGGACTTTGGTGGCAATAGTCCTTTGGAAGTATATAATCAGTTTTTCACTCCGGAGTGCTCCCGGTACAACTTCGTTTCTAGTGCCCACCATGGTTTCCAACTTTTAAATGTGAATATATCGTATCAGTCGCTCAGAATTATCGTACATGCTAAACAAATGTTATAACACTAAAATAACACATATGATAATGTTTATTTTAATGGTATACTTACAAAATCAATTACGACAACCAGGATTAGTACACTTCACTATTTCAGAGTCATACCTACAATAAAATTGCTCTCACCGAGGGCAACTGGTTTAGGTGTAAATCGTAGGGCAAGATTGCATTCTGCCAGAAAAGCAGGAGCATATTTCAGTCTGTTTTACCTTTTTTAAATAGTTTTTTTCTTCTGCCGCCAGCTGGATAGAAACATGTTTTCGGTGTTTGTCCTAGGTGAACCCTTTTAATTTTTTTATACTTAGCCCCTTTCATATGCTTTTCATTACCGAGAGTTATGCTGTGAAAGTAGTTTTACGTAGCACATACCGGGCTAGATCTTTTACGGGGCACTCTAACCACAGAATTACCATTCATTCCTGCACGTTTTCTTTACGTTGGTTTCGTTGAACTTGCGGCAGTATCTCCTCCTGTCCGAAGTTGTGGTGGTTTTTAATGCCCGTTGCTCGCGGCTTACCTTGCTGCATCCTCCACGTTGGCTTCAGATGTTCGCAGTATGCTGGTTCTCTGCAATCTTTATCCTCGGCTAGCTGCAGTAATTTTTTTAAACTATGTGGGAGCATGGACTTATCCTTGGTAAAGGAAGCGTAGATCTCGGGTGGTGGTAAAAGGAGAAATAGACGTGCTTTGGTTACGAAAAGACGACACTGCAGTTTCTTTTATTTAGCTACTCCTCGTAGTACACAATACTGATATTGCCGCCGTTAAAACACTGTCCACCGCTGTTGAAACACGGCGCGGAGTTTACATATGCTTATTATCTCTCTTAACGCGTAGCGATTCTTATGTGTGTTTCGAAAACTGTCTTCAATCATTTTTGGCGCGATATCTCTCAAACATCCTGCAGCATCTCTCCCTGCCTGTAGTTTAGCAAAATGTTCCCTGACCAAATGACATACCCCTGAATTTGTTCCTAACAGATCCATTTATAGTCGCAGGCTTCTGGGGCTGCTTCCTTTTCTATTGGTCCATTTTTAGCGCCACTCAACGCGTCTCACTATTTACTATAACTTACAGGGATCTCAGTGGTCCAAATTTAACATAAATCGCGGCTTTTCCTAAATTCACCGTTAAGCTAGTTGTCTCTCTCACTTTGGTCACGGCGAATTATCGTATAAAGGAACAATAACTCTCCACCCTCGCTGTATGAACAATGCCCCTGCGACCAAAGAGACATCGTAAAACTAGGCTTTCTGCCTTTGAAGACACTCTTCCTGCAGCTAAGACATTTCGTCGTGGACAGTATTTTAACATAGCGCTTAAATTATTTACATTAAACAATTTATAACTCCTCTAATATTAGTTACCTAAATACAGACATATCGTTAAATCACCCTTCTTAAACTATACAAGCAGTAAAAGAAAAAGATATGTACATAGCATGATTTAAGATCAATAAAAATTAATTAATCAAATTATCTATAATTACATTTCTCGGGCTCGGCCTAGAGTTGCCGTTTCAAATATCAACCTAAGTTTGTTTCCCTTCTTTTAGGGCGTTCCAAAGCTTTTCCTCATACAGTTCCATAACCACTTACACTTCCCGAATCACACATTTTACAGAATGCAATAATACAACGTGAGCCAAAAGACTCCGAACCGCCTGCGCGGTGTTTTTCCTGTCCTTGTCCTCGACGCTCGTTGCCGTCTGCCGCTATCATAGAAAGGCGCGGATGAAAGCATACATTTTTAAAACTACTTTTAAAGACTTTACTTACCAACTTTACGAAAGGAGATGCTGAAACTGGCCGCCGTCGTTGTCCATACATTTTTGTCGCCTCTTTAGGAAACTATTCATCACTCGCCGTAATTCAGGTTGAGAAATTCCCTGGCGGGTATTTTGTTTTAATTTTTCCAGGATGTGTGGGTTTGTCTTGTACACTTTGTTTTAAGTTACCCCGGAGGGATATTTTATGAACAATATTACCGGCTGCGCGGTGTTTTTCAACTGGGCGTGTGGAAATATGATAAAAACATGATGAGCACTGCTGCTATAAACAAAGTCACGCTGTTGCGGTTTTGCTCTGCAGTGTGAAGTGCAGTTTTGAGTTGAGTTGGTGATGTGACGTTCATTTATTACGAGTTATTTATTATTTTGTCCTGTACTTAGTCACAAAGTATATTATGGCTCAGTATATGTTTTTTACTGCACAGCGTGTATTTATTTATGATTCGTATGTATTAACTCGGTCAGCTCGCCAAGTGAAAGTACGATTTGCAGAAAGATTTCCAGGTGTAAAAGTTCCAGGCCGTACAACAATCCATGAACTTTGCAGTAAATTTCAAGCCACAGGAAATGTTCAGGCTAAGAAATCTAAGACGGCGTTCGGTTCTTACCGAAGAAACATTAGACGAAATCGGTCATCGTTTGGAAAATTCCCTCCAAAAATTCCATGATGGATAGTTTCCTAAAGAGGTGACAAAAATGTATGGACAACGACGGTGGCCAGTTTTAGCATCTGCTTTCATAAAGTTGGTAAGTAAAGCCTTTAAAAGTAGTTTTAAAAATGTTGTATGGTTTCATCTGCACCTTTCTATTATAGCAGCAGACGGCAACGAACGCCGAGGACGCGGACAGGAAAAACTCCGCGCAAGCGGTTCGGAGTCTTTTGGCTCACCCTGTATAATCCTAATTTTAATTTGAATCCGGACCGTAACTAACTGCTAATAATTCGTCTGTAAACGCTCGAAAGGCGCGACAATTACCGAAAACAATTAGGCCAAGTCCACACCGGTATACGTTTGCCCACAATATAAATGTATACGTACAATTTGAAGCCTGTTTAAATCGGTTTGCTAACAGTATGCTGATGTTTGCAACTAAATGTCTGTGAATCTTTGCATTCCATCCGAGATGGAAACTTAAGTGCAATAGCAATCATAAAACGTGCTTGCGGGTAGATGCATATGCCGGCAGCCGTACTGCAATAGTGACCGCAGTTCATTCAGTTGCGCGCGCATAAAATCAATTTATTTTTGTAAAATGTGGACTTTAACAGCAACGTTGTCGCTGATTGAGGACATACATGCTACAGCATTCTTGTGGAGCGTGCAGAAAGAAGATTGTAAGTGAAGGTAGAACAAAGAAAATTGATGCAATCGTAAACCTGCCAAAAAAGGACATTTTGAAGAAACTTTGAGCATTAAAAACCTCAATTTCAATGTTAACGTAAATTAATGGATCTTTAATGCAGAATTTCTTCTCTAAACAAAGCACACGGGTTCGGAGATGAAAATGTGTTGTTTTTACCCCAAGGCTGAGAGTCCGGGGCAGATAGACTGATTAAGACGTTGATGGCAATGAGTTGGTTCATCGCTCATCAGCAAGAACAGTTGTTTCGAGTTAGTGGTGAAAAGCGCTCCCTATGCGTTGATTAAACTGACACAACTTTGCTCCGAAATAGACTGTTTTGAAATTCGAAAGGACACAAGGCTAGTGTAAGAGTTACCATTTGCCGAGAATCTGAAAGTTACTGTTATTCGGTGTGTTACGGGTATAGTCATTCATATTTAGTGTCACTTTTGTAGATTCGAGGATCTATCGTTTGAATCAGTACTTCAAAATCACTTGGTGTCATTCTTAACGAAATTTTTAAATCCATCACAATCATTTGACATTTTAAGGTCCTTTAAAATATTTTAAGTATTTTCTATACCATGGGGAAATTTGCGCCTCCACCTACGTCTTTAACTTGTCCCTGTTTAACGATAAATGAATGTAAGCAGGATTAATTTCTGCAGGTATTTCACATAGACATGTGTGCTACTAGATGTGGATACACCTTTAACATTGCATATCTAGTTACGTTCCGCAAACTGTTCACAAACACAATCGGTGCATTTGTTTCAAAACATCTGTATTTCTGTTTGCAGGACTAAATTACATTACGGTGTAAACTAGGTCTCAGGCCCCATTTATGCATGCGGTCTCATGTCGTGCGAAGCGATCTGAAAGTACATTGAGATAAATGGAAGCATTTATGCCATGCGACGCGACAGTTGCACAATATTCTGTGTCGTACGGCCTGAAAAACACGTCGTATGGTCTTTCAGGTCGTACGGCATATGCGACAGTCGCATGATAATATACATGGGTGTACTGTATATGGACCTGTTTATGCACGTCGCACTGCCGCATCGTGAGCGAGCTAATCGAGTCACTGCTGCCACTTTGGGAAATAGAGCTCTGATTATTGGAGTTTGTGCTTTCACGTGTTGCGAAGTGAACTAATTGCCGTCGTGCAGAGTTCTACTGGGTATGGACACGGAATATTTTGTAGAAGAAATTCTTAAGAGTTCAATTTGGGATGTTCGTCAGAAAATTACAAGGATCATGACAAGAAACAATTTCCTAGAGAGGTTCTTAACACACGAACCTTGTACTGTTTATGAATGTACACTCCACTAGTCTGTTTTTTCTTTCTTTAGTATTACTTTCTCTACCATTGCATAGTACGTAGAAAAAGCGTTTCATTCATTCCACCTAAAAATTCCATATCGAGATTTCACCGGAAATGCATGTTTTGAGCCCCTTGAATCTAAACAAAGCATTTTTAGAAAAAGGTCCGTGTGTGTGTGTATGTGTGTAACCCAGAAACGAAAAGTCGGTTAAAAACCAAACTTGGTATTTAAATTCAACATCTACAAGGATGCAACACGAAGATTTTCAGAAAAATCTTCCCCACACCACACTACCCTTTACGTGGAACGTTTTTCGAAAATTTTCCATTTTATCAAAAATGGTTTTAACGATTTTGATTAACATATCTTATATTAAAGATATTTACATGATAAATCAGATGTCTATGTTGAATTTCCTGGGAATAGCCTGTGAAGTCCTCTTCATTCGGAAGGAATTTTGTATAAAGTTATGACAGACGAAAACGTACCACAAAAAAATAGATCTCTTTAAAACTATTTATTTCATATAACGGTTTTGTGGCATAAACCATTATCAATATATCCATTATTAATAACTGGAATTGTTCAATATTTTTAAGTCTATTAAATCCTGTCGATTTTCAGTTGTTTCTCGCTATTACATGGAAAGAGTATGGAATTTTATGGCCAGTATATGGCTTCCAGTTCTTAAACATTTAAACTATCGGTGTTTCCTTTGTATCCTAACGAAATGTGTAATGTAGCTATTCTGCAAAGGTCTATCTCGAATAAAATGAAGTGGATAGAAAAATAAACTTTCGTAAAAATAATTTGTTTAGCCATTAATAAACAAAAGAGGGTAGAGAAGGAATGTGAATATAGCACATCAGATATTTCTTTTTTCGAGTTAAGAGTTTGTAGCAACAGTAAGGATCCATTCTAGCTGTCGAACCAAATGAGGAAACGGCTGGTAGAACTGATTTCCCAACAATACTCAGTGGACACGTGCATGCATAAACAGACCACTAAAAATTATACCGCGTCGCATCATTCTTTGTCGTGCGACAAGAAATCGCATCCATAAAAATGAGGCCGTATTAAACGGAGAAAGGCGAGGCGAAGCCTAGTCGGGATGTAGCGGTGGTGGTGGTTGCTGTTGATGTGACGAATGGAGCAGATGCTGTGAGGCACAGACGTCTCCTCGAGGCTGCTGAGGCGCCTCTGACGGAGCAGGCTGCGGCGGACGCTGTGCCTGAAGAGCATCCTGAGTGGCGCTTTGCTTGGGTTTCAATTAATGACGGCAGCCACGATAATTTGCCGGGTGATTCTGATGACATTTGACGCACTATGCTGGTGTGGTAGTGGACTTGGCACACTGGGAGTAATGATGTTCACCCAGACAGCGAGCACAGCGGGGCCCTAGCTGGCAATAGATTGTGATGTGACCATAGTTTTGACACCGAGTAGACTGGCAAGTCTGCATTGCGGGACGAGGTTCCACGGTCACCACACTGTAGAGTAAGCTGGTAAGATTGAGAATATCCTTGCCCGAATCATCGTTGAACAATTCGACGCACAGAGAGGAATAGGTTGTTTAACTCCGTTGAGTAAGTGAGTGACTTTTTGAGCGGGGTACTGCAGTGCACAGAGCTCAGCGTATATTTATTGATCACTGAGAGAACAAGGTATATTTCGAATGATCACATAAAAGAACTTATCGGCTGGGTTACTATAGGTAAAGTATTCCTGCTTGATGCTAGTGAAATAGCGAGTGAGATTACGGAAATCAGAAGTAGAAGAATACAATTTAACAATAGGTCCACGCAACTCGGTATAAAACTTGGACGCAACATGTTGCTTAATGTAATCCAAGAGTAATAATTTATAATTTTGTACATCACGTAGACATATCAGTGGAATGCGCTCCTTAGAGGTAGAAGCTGACGGAGAATTTTCCGTCCCAGTGTCATCTTCCAAAGGCGCTGCTACGCAAAGACGTTTGTTGTCCCGCCGGAGGTGAAGAGGGTGGAGCGCAGCAGCTGTCTCAAGAGGGACAATCCATCATATGGATATCATCTGGAGACTGCAGAATGGCTGGTTACAATACCTATTGGAGAAGACTGAAGCGCAGTGGTACACGCGGGCAGCGCGGAAGCAGATGTAGTAGAGGTAACTGCTGGAGACAAGCTCGATTGTGATGATTGATGCAAAAAGTGCTCAGGTGGTACAGTCGGAGCAATTTGATGAACAGGTAACTGCTGGAGACAAGCTCGATTGTGATGATTGATGCAAAAAGTGCTCAGGTGGTACAGTCGGAGCAATTTGATGAACAGACACATGTTCCTGATCAGCATTAGCATAAGCTAAATTAATAGTTGAAGGGAGAGGCTGGCCGGTATTAAATCTCCGGCATGAGAGTGTTACAATACACTTGTACGATACGAGTGTAAGCGAAAACAATTTGTGAACACGCAATAACACACTCGAATGGAGAAATAGAGTACTGAAAACTGAACCAAAGCTCCTTTCGAGAACTGAACACGCGCGCGCGCCCGCCCGCGACCCTTTGCGTCAGAGAGAGCCGAGGTCAAACGCGCCAGCGACCGCGGCAACGCGGGGCTTCCAAGGAAGTGTTGTTAGATTCGCTTTATTTCGCTGTTGTGCCAAACACGGTAGGAATAATATCGTATGTTTAGCCGGAACTCTACAGTACAGACGTTCAGATTATCGTATGCCCCCATAATTTATGGCATGAGTTGGCAACTCTGAATTTCCCACTACGAAGTATTGGAAGCACTTCCAGTGGTTTTACTGCGGAATGCTGCCGGAACGACTCCTTCCACACCATAAACAGGAGTATTGTAATGCCAGTTGCCGTAAAGCAAACGATATCCCACGGGACGCCACACGATTGTTCAATAGTCATCTGCTGTCGTATTTTAAGCAAGTGGTTTAGATATGCCTTCAGGTTCTATGCTGTGGATAAATTATAATACCTTTTGTCGTAAAACAATAACGAACGCAACGCAACATTTTGGGTTTAACACTGAAGCTTAGATACTTCGTAAAATACTGTTTTGTTGTGTGTTAAACGTTTAGGTTATGAACATTGTGGAGTTAAATTGTTTTACACAAACCCTTACTGGTGACGTGTTGTCTGACAGACTCCTCTAAACACAAAAATGTACACACCTGAGCAAATGTTCTTCACCGAGATCTCAACTCAAACAATACCTTCTTATCTCTATCTGAACATATCGCCCTCAAATCTTCTTCCTCACTCTTACAGTTATCTTCTGCGAGTGAACTTCATTAGCGTAGTGGCCTTCATAGACACCTTTCAGCAGTTATGCAATTACTTTTTTAGTTGTCTTAAAAAGTATACAGTGAAAAAAGTGATAATTTTATTTTCTTTGAACTGCCATGTGATGTTGAAGAGGGGTAAGGAAATTTATGGGGGGGCGTAAATGAATTTGAAAATCGATCCATTGTTTGGAAAGAATCTCAGGGATAAATGCACAGTGTTACTTGAATGCTTGGTATTAGAAAATGTATGGGCAGTGCAATTTTGCCGGTATTTCCAAAGTTTCAATTTCTTGTGAACGTTCAAGAAATCATTCTTTATCTTAAAGACTAATATCTAGGGAATTCAATAAAAATGTTCTTCAGTTCAACTTATATGTACATAAAATGGATGATATAGCATTTTTCCTAGAAGTGCTTATTTTTCTTTTTTAAATTTGCATATATTGAGTATTTAATTTGTAATGAAAGTTAAGTCTTAGTGTGAGTTATAAAAAAAACATTGTGGCGCAGCGTATATGACCCAAGGTTATCGGGATATCGGCGCCGGGCATTTGGAGAAATTAATATAGATAAATGACGCGGTAGGGCTCTCCCCCAAAGTAAATACCAGAAGTACTATCGCCAGATAGCCAGAATCTTTTATAAGTTTCCCGCTTCTCGAACGTTCTGGAACTCCGCGAAGAAAGTGAAATGATAGAACTATGGGAAGTGGCAGTGAAAAGTTGTACTAGGTCACATTAAAGGAAGAGAGAGTGAACTGAGTGAAGTGACATTTATTTCCGCGCGTCTCTGTGGCTTGTCTGCTTAAGGCCCGTAGCCTCCTGTGCTTCCTTCACCTCATCTCTTTCTCCTACAGGTGGTAGCCGCATTAGATATGTGCAAGTGGCAGCACGAGATGTCCCCCGCCGTTGAATCACATTTACCTATACCTAAGTGACACTTCAAAACGAAACAGTCACAATATTAAAATATTCCTTGAAACGACCCTTTTAATAAACAGATAACAAAGTATTCTGATGTAACAGTTATCCGTTATAAGCTTTAAAGGAGTGGGTGTCTGTCAGACACCATGACACCAGTAACGTTATAATTTCCGCACGTCACCAGTTAAGGGTTAAATGTTTTCAACGAATATAAAACTTTCTTGCGGGAAATTAACTTAGATGCTCGTAACCTGTCGGAACTGCTTTTTGTGTTATTGTAAAATAGAACATTTTTTGAGGATTTAATAAGGAATAGTGGAATATTCCAATTTTACTTTATTTACTCTCCTGAACCATATATCTTCGGGATAAAATTTACTGCCATTTAGGTTCAAGTGCACGAACTCGGAATAAACCTGTTAGACGTTATTCCATGGTTAGGCGCTAGATTGTGTTGTATGACAGCGGAATAGAGCCTACCAAGAGAATAATCATGGAATAACTTATTTCATGCGGGGATAAGCCGTTATTCCGAGAATAGAGTATAAAAGGGAAAATGGCTGCTTGGATACTGAACATAGTTTTGTCCGGTATGAACGATGAATTTCTTTATAATCACTTTTTGAGAACCAGAAAGCTAAACACAATAGTTGTAGAGGTGGTCGGATAAATGAACTCGACGGCAATGAGATTTAAGTCGCGAGAGGATATCGTGCTGAGATAATCTATTTAGAACATATGTCGGGTAGATGGATAAAATAAACTTGCCCTTTAAAACACTATAATGTACCTAGAATATTATTGACAAAATACATCTAGTTTTAAGGAAACAGTGAAGTTCAGTATTACCCAAGATAAACACAAAATGCAGTGGAACAATTCACTACTACGATGCGTAGCGATGTAAAGAATGAGGTTAGGTTATTGTCGACCGAATACAAAGGACTGGTTACTTCATAAGGTACAAAAACATCATTGAAAATGTAACGTAGCCACAAGTGTTAATATGGTGTGAATATTCTGTGGGATATTCAGTATTTGGAGGTTACCTGTATTGTGCAAGCTTAACAATGGTGAAGCTAATGGCATACTGGTGTTCACCAGATTAATAGAGAACCCTTCAGAGCTCCCACATCTAATCTAAGATTAAGTTTAAATTATTTCAGAACATTATTTGAGAAATATTTCATTATTTGTGAACGTTTACAATGTGGATTTACTTCAAACAAATGCGGAGATAATTAAACTCAGTTTTATCATTGTCACTTGTCTGGGTACAACGTAAAGTAAGTGAATTAAATTGGAACCAAGTTTTGGTCGAATAGAGAACACGGTCAGTAAAATATAATGCTCTCGATGTCATTGCTTTGATGAAGCATTTCTAGCGTTCGCATTAAGTATTGCCAACAGCAAAGTGCGAACTGTAACGGGAATGGTTTCTTAATGCCCTATTCGTACGTAGCATTCTAATATTTCTGTTGGTTAATAAATACCTGCTTAGCAAATTGTTGTACTTGATCTCGGTGCAGCGATTCAATTGTCTTAAATTGATAATGGTGTGGCAACAGTTGTGTATGTTTTAAAACTCGAATTAAAAAAGGACATTTTAAGGAACACTGATAGAAGTCAGGTTGATTGGGTTAGCTGTTTTGAGCATAGAAAACGAAAGATATCGTAAAACTCGTATAATATCAGCACAACATACAACTTTGTTCAACACGTAAGGTTATATACTTGCTTACTCTTAACTTATTGCCAAGTGACAGCGTCTATCCTTGTATTTTGTACAATGTAGTTTAAAATAATAATATTGCAACCTAACATGCTTGTGAGCATTCATAATTATTTCACAGTACCGTACACAGTTCAAATAAGAAATAATACTACTACTACTACTACTACTACTACTACTACTACTACTACTACTACTACTACTACTACTACTACTACTACTACTACTACTACTACTACTACTACTACTACTACTACTACTACTACTACTACTACTACTACTACTACTACTACTACTACTACTACTACTACTACTACTACTACTACTACTACTACTACTACTACTACTACTACTACTACTACTACTACTACTACTACTACTACTACTACTACTACTACTACTACTACTACTACTACTACTACTACTACTACTACTACTACTACTACTACTACTACTACTACTACTACTACTACTACTACTACTACTACTACTACTACTACTACTACTACTACTACTACTACTACTACTACTACTACTACTACTACTACTACTACTACTACTACTACTACTACTACTACTACTACTACTACTACTACTACTACTACTACTACTACTACTACTACTACTACTACTACTACTACTACTACTACTACTACTACTACTACTACTACTACTACTACTACTACTACTACTACTACTACTACTACTACTACTACTACTACTACTACTACTACTACTACTACTACTACTACTACTACTACTACTACTACTACTACTACTACTACTACTACTACTACTACTACTACTACTACTACTACTACTACTACTACTACTACTACTACTACTACTACTACTACTACTACTACTACTACTACTACTACTACTACTACTACTACTACTACTACTACTACTACTACTACTACTACTACTACTACTACTACTACTACTACTACTACTACTACTACTACTACTACTACTACTACTACTACTACTACTACTACTACTACTACTACTACTACTACTACTACTACTACTACTACTACTACTACTACTACTACTACTACTACTACTACTACTACTACTACTACTACTACTACTACTACTACTACTACTACTACTACTACTACTACTACTACTACTACTACTACTACTACTACTACTACTACTACTACTACTACTACTACTACTACTACTACTACTACTACTACTACTACTACTACTACTACTACTACTACTACTACTACTACTACTACTACTACTACTACTACTACTACTACTACTACTACTACTACTACTACTACTACTACTACTACTACTACTACTACTACTACTACTACTACTACTACTACTACTACTACTACTACTACTACTACTACTACTACTACTACTACTACTACTACTACTACTACTACTACTACTACTACTACTACTACTACTACTACTACTACTACTACTACTACTACTACTACTACTACTACTACTACTACTACTACTACTACTACTACTACTACTACTACTACTACTACTACTACTACTACTACTACTACTACTACTACTACTACTACTACTACTACTACTACTACTACTACTACTACTACTACTACTACTACTACTACTACTACTACTACTACTACTACTACTACTACTACTACTACTACTACTACTACTACTACTACTACTACTACTACTACTACTACTACTACTACTACTACTACTACTACTACTACTACTACTACTACTACTACTACTACTACTACTACTACTACTACTACTACTACTACTACTACTACTACTACTACTACTACTACTACTACTACTACTACTACTACTACTACTACTACTACTACTACTACTACTACTACTACTACTACTACTACTACTACTACTACTACTACTACTACTACTACTACTACTACTACTACTACTACTACTACTACTACTACTACTACTACTACTACTACTACTACTACTACTACTACTACTACTACTACTACTACTACTACTACTACTACTACTACTACTACTACTACTACTACTACTACTACTACTACTACTACTACTACTACTACTACTACTACTACTACTACTACTACTACTACTACTACTACTACTACTACTACTACTACTACTACTACTACTACTACTACTACTACTACTACTACTACTACTACTACTACTACTACTACTACTACTACTACTACTACTACTACTACTACTACTACTACTACTACTACTACTACTACTACTACTACTACTACTACTACTACTACTACTACTACTACTACTACTACTACTACTACTACTACTACTACTACTACTACTACTACTACTACTACTACTACTACTACTACTACTACTACTACTACTACTACTACTACTACTACTACTACTACTACTACTACTACTACTACTACTACTACTACTACTACTACTACTACTACTACTACTACTACTACTACTACTACTACTACTACTACTACTACTACTACTACTACTACTACTACTACTACTACTACTACTACTACTACTACTACTACTACTACTACTACTACTACTACTACTACTACTACTACTACTACTACTACTACTACTACTACTACTACTACTACTACTACTACTACTACTACTACTACTACTACTACTACTACTACTACTACTACTACTACTACTACTACTACTACTACTACTACTACTACTACTACTACTACTACTACTACTACTACTACTACTACTACTACTACTACTACTACTACTACTACTACTACTACTACTACTACTACTACTACTACTACTACTACTACTACTACTACTACTACTACTACTACTACTACTACTACTACTACTACTACTACTACTACTACTACTACTACTACTACTACTACTACTACTACTACTACTACTACTACTACTACTACTACTACTACTACTACTACTACTACTACTACTACTACTACTACTACTACTACTACTACTACTACTACTACTACTACTACTACTACTACTACTACTACTACTACTACTACTACTACTACTACTACTACTACTACTACTACTACTACTACTACTACTACTACTACTACTACTACTACTACTACTACTACTACTACTACTACTACTACTACTACTACTACTACTACTACTACTACTACTACTACTACTACTACTACTACTACTACTACTACTACTACTACTACTACTACTACTACTACTACTACTACTACTACTACTACTACTACTACTACTACTACTACTACTACTACTACTACTACTACTACTACTACTACTACTACTACTACTACTACTACTACTACTACTACTACTACTACTACTACTACTACTACTACTACTACTACTACTACTACTACTACTACTACTACTACTACTACTACTACTACTACTACTACTACTACTACTACTACTACTACTACTACTACTACTACTACTACTACTACTACTACTACTACTACTACTACTACTACTACTACTACTACTACTACTACTACTACTACTACTACTACTACTACTACTACTACTACTACTACTACTACTACTACTACTACTACTACTACTACTACTACTACTACTACTACTACTACTACTACTACTACTACTACTACTACTACTACTACTACTACTACTACTACTACTACTACTACTACTACTACTACTACTACTACTACTACTACTACTACTACTACTACTACTACTACTACTACTACTTACTACTACTACTACTACTACTACTACTACTACTACTACTACTACTACTACTACTACTACTACTACTACTACTACTACTACTACTACTACTACTACTACTACTACTACTACTACTACTACTACTACTACTACTACTACTACTACTACTACTACTACTACTACTACTACTACTACTACTACTACTACTACTACTACTACTACTACTACTACTACTACTACTACTACTACTACTACTACTACTACTACTACTACTACTACTACTACTACTACTACTACTACTACTACTACTACTACTACTACTACTACTACTACTACTACTACTACTACTACTACTACTACTACTACTACTACTACTACTACTACTACTACTACTACTACTACTACTACTACTACTACTACTACTACTACTACTACTACTACTACTACTACTACTACTACTACTACTACTACTACTACTACTACTACTACTACTACTACTACTACTACTACTACTACTACTACTACTACTACTACTACTACTACTACTACTACTACTACTACTACTACTACTACTACTACTACTACTACTACTACTACTACTACTACTACTACTACTACTACTACTACTACTACTACTACTACTACTACTACTACTACTACTACTACTAATATCATTATTAGTTTAGGAGCAGCTGATTGTGAAAATAATGAAAATTTCAACACAAGTTTCAGCGCAAAACAAAGCCGTGACAGCGTTATCAATTTGGTCATGAATGACTCGCAATATAGCCAACATTAGTTTTAAATCTGGAAACAGGCATAGCTATCTAAGGAATAAAACTACATCGTACAACTCGTCGCAACATTTTTACCCTTGATGGGATATTCCAATAGCTATTCCAAGATTTATTCCTAGCTCGTACAACTGGCCCTTAGGCAGCTTAGTAGGCTAATTCCGAAGGTATTACACCAACTGTGTGAAAAACCTATTATCGCTCCACTCAAGGCGGGTCTCCACTGCCTCAACAAGCAACACAATATTCAACGCTTAACATAAACAACTTTAAGGACCGGACGGAGACCGGGAGATCCGTGGTTCAAATCCCGGCATTGAATTTTTCAGTCTTCTGATTCTACCTTTCCAACTTTAAGGACATGTAATGTGAAACATGTTGAGTCATACGTGTAGTTGGAATTCCTATCAACTCTCCACTGCAGTAACAAGTGAGGCGAAGTGTAAACACGTTGCGTTTGTTAATATCAATGACTGCACGAATGCTCACAATAGTTGTGCGCTTGGTGGAAGAATAAATGAAGAAAGTTAAGGGTACGCGCTTATCTAAGCAATATAAACAATATACTATAAATAGCATCTTGTTTGAACTGAAAGTTGAGGGTAGATTCGGCTTCAAGAATTTTCTAAGAGTGTCGAATGAAGATTTCAATCTGTTGCTGTCTATAAAATATTACCAGCAATTTTAAAACAGGAGACGAATTTCAGATGAGCCATATCAGCTGAATTGAGATTAGACTTAACTTCTTTTCTCTCTCTCTCTCTCTCTCTCTCTCTCTCTCTCTCTCTGCCCCTCCCTCCTCGTGTGGGAGGGAATACGGGCAGGCCCACGTAAACACTCCTTTTCTTGATTTTATTTCCATATTCTTTTAGGGGTATATCCCAGATGACGGGCCTTGCATGAGTCGCATTACTCGACTGTGTTGTCTTTTCTTTCGTCCACTCCATATAACTCACAAGTAAGCAATGAGTAATATGCATGGACCAGTTGTCTGTATCATGTCTGGCCGGAGTTAACCGAAAAAGCGGCGAGAAATGAATTGTTGAATGGTTTTAACAGACTAATGCGCAGAATCCAACTGCTGTGAATAACATTGCTAAGGGGATCAACCAGTGAAAATTCGACGAAATTCTTGAAAATATCGATTTTTTAATTTTTGCGCATAAAAAATCTTTGGTTCTTGTAGATTAGTATGCATAAGTTATTTTCAGCCAGTTGCGCTTTAAACGTTTGTCACGTAACCATTTAAATGACCGTGCGCACGTGGTGATAGCCTTTTAAATCACATCTCTGCTCTTGTTTTAGAGTTTCGCTTCTACATTGCAAATATGCATTTTGAAACTCTGGCCCTGTGTTGGAGGGAAGCCAAGGGATAATTTGTGCCTGTGTCAGCTCTGAAGTGTGTTGGTAAGCGTGTTATAAACCTTGAAGCAAAGAAAGGAAATAAACTTGTTGGCGACAGATTTCAGTGATTGTGAGTTGTTTTTCTAGCTGTTTTCTCTAGTATTTTACATCAATAGCTATAAAATATTCTTCGTTTAGTATTTGTATACGTATACAGGGTGGAAGTGAAATAGTCTTGCGGACCGGTGGAGGTGGGAGAGTGGATGTAGATGAACAAAAACCTCCCGACATTTTTTTTTTGTAATTAAATGCACCGTTTTCGAGAAAAAAATGCTTTTATCAAAAAAAATGTATCACCACCTTGCTGGTTTACTGTTGATTAAAGGTTCTTAATTTATGACTAGATATATTCATAGAAAATTATAAACGACAACTTTTTTCTTTGGCGTATTTCAGTAGAATGAACGGCTTTTGTGTAAATTAAATTTAAAAAGTCCATAATTTGTTGCCTCCTTAGTTCTGTTAGAACTAGCAACATTGCATCAGGTGCGTTTACTTCCGATATCGGTGTAGATCGCGGGGAATGGTTACTTAATCGCATGCAGTTTTTTTTTATGTCAAAGCCACAAGTTAAGATCAGAGTAGTTAAAGGAGGCATGGATAAAGAAACAAACGGCAGAAAATCTTGTTGCGGAACAGCATACACAATGCCACGATTTTCAACGTCCGAATATCTGGACATGATCTTAATTTACGGAGAAACGCAGTGCAATTCTTTATCTGCTCAACGGCTCTAGGCTGAAAGATTTCCTAACAGGATCGTGTCAAGTGCAGACACATTTGTTGCCATTTGCCAGCAGGTCCGTGATACAGGTGGTGTAATTCCGAATTGTCGTAATCGAGGGCATACACTTCCTCTAAACACTTATTTCAAATTTACATCCTGGAGGCAGGTTCAGATATTTTAAATCAATCCCAATGTTTTCGCACACATTTAACTCGTAAATGCTAGCGATTAAGGTTATGGTCATTTTTTGTTTCTAAAGCTACTAACTAAATAACGGTAGTCCGTGATTTTGGAATTCATTAGGCATGAAGAGTAATGGCACTTTTGTTTGCTTAAGTTTTTTGAAATATTTTGATATCTGTCGCACATACTGAGCACACAGATCTTATCAGTAACGCTAGTGTTGCAAATTTCACTAACTCAAGGTTTTTTTTTGCGCCCATAAGCTTATTGTTAAATCATTGGAGTAACCGTTGGCAGAAATTGCTTCTAAAAAATTTCTGCATCATGTTATACAGATTTGTTTTGACATGTAATTCAATGTACTTGCGGGCATGAAGCATTAACAGTTAGGGGAGGGAAGGGTAATGGCGCTCACTTAAGGAAAAATTGCTAAGAATTTCTCAAAATATACTTAAACATACCGGTTGCTGGCAAAACACAATCATTGAACACCCTTTTTATATAAATGAACAAGTTTTATTCGAAAAGCATTATAGTGCAGGAACTAAAAAATAAATAGTTAAACTATGCAATGAGCGGGATTGCCCGATATTTGGGGATAATTGCGCCCAGTGTGGTCAGATCAATGAATGCACAAATCAAATTTATAATTTTGCGGTTTATCATTCCCACTGCAATCTTTATAGACCCAGTTTGCACAAATGGTACACAGGAACCAGATTTCACCGTTTCGGCCAAACTCTTTTCACGCCGCACAGATATCTTCATTTTCATTCTCTTCACAATCAACAAATGGGTTTGGCATGATGTCTAGTTCATCGTTATCGCATAACTCTTCTTCATCCATCTTCTTCTGAAAAACTTTCAAACAATTGGCATTTTGCTCTTTTTGGTTTTCTTTACCCTACCATTTGATGAAGTGGTCATTGCTTACCTGAGCGTCATTGCCCTCCATGCCCATGTTGGAATTCTTTACCTATAGCGATTAAGTTATAAAGTTTTAGATACTGTTTAATATATTAATGGGAAGCTGTATGCATCCTCTAATCAGCATGATAACAGCCAAGTGCAGAAAATAGTAGATAATCACATACCTTTAGTTTTCTTCACGTTGATTTCTATAAGAAATTCCTGCTGAAAATATTTTGCATGTTTACAACAAAACCTCTCCCTCCGGATCCATCATTAAACTACTACGAAGTTAAAAGACTGCCACGCAAATTCAGCACCTCTTGGGCAAGTCAAACTCTCACCCAAACCGAAATACTTGCCTACATGAGCGCCATTGCCCGCTGAGCGGGAATGCCCTCCGTTCCCCTATATTAAAAATTAAATAGATGCGTGCACTTCCCGGTTGGACAAAACTATAAGCAATTGCACATACATTTCCTTGAGTATATTGCAATGGAGCGTAAATTCACATTCTAAATTATGTTTTCCTAAACTCTTAGCAATTATTAGTACCACATTATTAAATTCAACACAGAATCGTGGTGTTAATAACGTAAGAGTGCCATAACTTTCGGAATGCTTATTTTCATTTCAAGTAAAGCATTGCATTGTCACATAAATATCACTGCAGTATGGCATTGCGTAATAATTAAAATGTACCTACCTTTTAATTTACATACATAGGTAGTATGTGTACACAAACCTTAAAACTGTTCAATATAGGTGACAGTTCCACGTGAGTTTACCTTATCGTGGCATAAGCCTCTCAAACAGAATAGGCCAGATATTCAGGCCTTTAAACATGTCAAATAAAATATTTGTAATTACGTGGGAATGTAGAATTCGAGGTAATGTTTGCATACGGTGCAGTGAACAATAACCTGACTTTTTCCCGGAATTTTTGTGGTGTCTCGCGCACCAGCGACAAAATATCTGAATTCGATACATGGCCAACGTTACTTCAATGGTTTTATAGTGTTGGAATAGTTCAGGAACTGCCAGTAGAAGCAGACTACTCAATCAACAAGCTGCGCCACGTTGCCAAATACTCCTATTTTTAAACGCGATCATCTAGTTAACGGTGCATTTAATGACAAAAAAGTGTTGGAGGTTTTTGTTGATCAACATTCACTCTCCCACCCCCCTGAGTCCGCAGGACTATTTCACTTCCATCCTGTATATAGTTTTAGGTATAATCGGCGCAACAGTTCTAGACACGTGAAAATCTTAATGAGAGCTATGATGCGAGTTGCTAACCACATCAGGTGGTGACCGATCGACTGCATGCTGCAGGAGTGCGTGGGACAGCCATCGTCAAATATCCACAACGGTTATGCACTGTGTTGCGCTGATAAACTTAGTTATATACAGTATATTAAAATCCACGCTGTAAAAAAGCGCTTAATATAAAAAACGCTGTCAATCATTGCCTCCAATTCTTCCACATCTAACAACCCTTCCTCTTCTGCGGAATCACTCACATTATTGCGTCATCACTACTTTCTGCACCATTATCCTGCATGAGAATTATTTCTGTTTGATTTTCTGCAATTCCGTATTTTTCGGAATAATGATTCTTAATTTATTCAGCATGTCACCATACATTTTCCCATTCTGGCCTTCCAATTTCAGCAAATTGCTGGCGTTATAACTGCTCCACATATTTTAATTTAAAAGTGATATTTCTGCATGCCACCCATTTTTTGACATCAGCCCAGATTAATTCGATTGGGTTTAGATCTGGGCGATACGATGACAGTCTAAGTACATTATGGCGATGTTGTATTACTATCTGGTCAAGTATGTATGACTTCTGAAGCTGTTTGTTGGCTTTAATTAAGTTATATAGCTTTGTTTTACTCATGCTTTCATCTAAAGCTTTATTATGTCTAAGTAACCAAGCTCTCATTTCTTCTTTCAAGGAAGTTGAGGTAGGTGGTTTGTGAATTTGAGTGTTGACGCATTGTGAAGCATTGTCAATGACCAGAACAGACCCAGCAGGCATATTAGGTCTCAACATGGCGTTGATTCACTTCATGTACTTTTCCGTATTCATTTCTTGATGAAAATCTCCTGTTGTTTGTTGCGACTTGTAAAAGAAGGGCATTTGGAACGAAGCCGATCTTTCCAACAGCACGAACGATAATAAGTATTTGCCCTTTGGCAACAGGTGCCTGCAAACCTAATTCGCTATCGTCACTCCAACTTTTAGATGCTGTATGACTGCTGTGTATGTATGACTCATCATCATACATTATAGTATTTTTCTGAAATTTGTAGCACCACCTTGAAAATTGATGCTGATATAAGTATATATAAAATTATAGTCATTTGGAAAGGTAGAATAAGACTGAAAAATTCAATGCCATAGCCGGGATTTGAACCACGGATCTTAGGCTTTCCGTGCCGTTGCTCTAACCGACTAAGCTATCATGGCAACATTTACTTTTTATTTTCATTTTTTTTATTTTATTATTTTTTTATTTTATTTATTTATTTTGCTTTTCTGTTAGAACTCTTCTATTTGATTTCGGTTTCTTCCATTTCAACCCTAAATCTTTAATTTTTCTGAGAATTGTAGCACCACTTTGAAAGTTTCTGCTGTCTTTCAGCTGGATGAGCAATCTGCTTATTGTTAGCAGAGTTTTTTCTTCCACATAGGAATTGTGAATCGTGCGCCGAATGACGCATTCGAAATCGTCTATTTCTGTAATACGTTTAGGGACCTTATGTTTCTTCCCAGGTGTGTCAAATGGTACTGTTTCATCCATATGTTGTTTTCTCTTATCTTTGAGAACTCTGGAAACGGAACTCGGTGAAACACCAGTTGCTTTGACTACTCTTTCTTTCACTCTCATAAGGCTTTTGTGGAACTCTGATATAATTTCTTCCTTCATCTCTGCTTCTTGCTTCATGAAGTCGATGACATTTGCAATTATTTCCCTACTTTGACTATGTAACACCTTACCACTTAACTTTGAAAACATAGGAGCCATGGTTATAAATATAACAAATATAAAATAAGTACTATTTAGATACTGCAGCTCTCTTTAAAATTACAACCAGATGCAGACACTTTCTATGCGGACTGTATGTGTTGCGCACTGTGAGTAAGCAAAGGTATTGTATCGCTTTCGTTGATAAAGCTAAACATAAACCATTACTAGGCTCGGCAGCTGGGATGGCAATCAAGGTCACGATTCCAGAAGTTTTGCGCGAGTAATAGTGCATTCAGGGTTGAGTTGGGTTAGTGCGCATAGATAAATTTTCGTTGTTTAGTTTCCATGTGTCCAATAGAATTGGTGATCCAGGGCAAGTTTCAAAAAGAAGAACTGAAGTACAGAGTGAGCCAAAGGACTCCGAACCGGCTGCGCGGTGTGTTTCATGTCCGCGTCCTCGGCACTCGTTGCCGTCTGCCGCTATCATAGAAAGGCGCGAATGAAACCATAAAACATTTTTAAAACTAATTTTAAAGGATTTACTTGCCAACTTTACGAAAGGAGATGCTGAAACTGGCCACCGACGTTGTCCATACATTTTTGGCACATCATTAGGAAACTATCCATCACTCGCCGTAGTTCACGTTGAGAAATTTGCTGGCGGATATTTTGTTTTAATTCTTCCAGGGTGTGTGGGTTTGTCTTGTACACTTTGTTTTAAGTTACCCCGGAGGGGTATTTTATGAACATTATTACCGGCTGCGCGGCGTGTGGAAATATGATAAAAAAAACATAACGCACTGCTGCTATAAATAAAGTCACGCTGTTGTGATTTTGCTGTGCAGTGTGAAGTGCAGTATTGAGTTGACAGTGATGTAGTTCAGTTATTACGAGTTATTTATTATTTTGTCCTGTACTTAGTCACAAAGTATATTATGGCTCAGTATGTTTTCTACTGCACAGCGTGTATTTATTTATGGTTCGTATGTGTTAACTCGGTCAGCTCGCCAAGTGAAAGTACGATTTGCAGAAAGATTTCCAGGTGTAAGAGTTCCAGGCCGTACAACAATCCATGGACTTTACAGTGAATTTCGGCCACAGGAAGTGTTCAAGCTAGGAAATCAAAGACGGCGTTCGTTTCTTACCGAAGAAACATTAGGCGACATTCGGTCATCGTTTGGCAAATTCCCCCCAAAAATTCCATGATGGATAGTTTCCTAAAGAGGTGCCAAAAATGTATGGACAACGACGGTGGCCAGTTTCAGCATTTCCTTTCATAAAGTTAGTAAGTAAAGCCTTTAAAAGTAGTTTTAAAAATGTTGTATGGTTTCATCCGCGCCTTTCTATGATAGCAGCAGACGGCAACAAGCGCCGAGGACGCGGACAGGAAAAACACTGCGCAGGCGGTTCTTCGGAGTCTTTGGCTCACCTAATAGTATTGTCTGCTACAAAGACAATGGAGAGCAAAGAGAGACTTCCAGATGTTTTTGTAAACATTGCTCCAGTACAGACAGTTTATGAATCAGTGCCTTCTACTTTAGGTGAGAACAATAACCTCAGTGCGCATACAGACAGTGCTCTAGCACGTAAAACATATAGTAATCCTTTACATTCCACATCAAGTGACAGACAAACTTGCAGCAAGTGAATACAAGCTGTCTTAGTTCAGCATTAGAGATGGGCACTTCCCCAAATGTGATGTGTGACATTCAACCTTCACCACAGCTGAATTCAATGGACTAGTTATTTGTACGTACTGGTATATGGCATGGTATTTTTGCTGCCCTAAAGTGACATTTGTGTCAAAGGAGACAATGGAGGTGGCAGCTGTTGCTGCAGTGAGTGACTTTAATATGGGTTGTGAAGCACCATCAAAACCAAAAATCAAGTGTCAGGAACTATGGCGAGTCCAGCTTCCCTCTGGATCACCCGTGCCAGAGACCAGCGATGTATACAGGACAGCAAAAGAAGGCCACCAATGTGAGTAAATTAAGAAGAAAAAAGCCCCTCTGGATCACCCGTGACAGAGACCAGCGATGTATACAGGACAGCAAAAGAAAGCCACCAATGTGAGTAAATTAAGAAGAAAAAAGCTGCAATTCTGATGGACTGTGGAGGAAAAACTAAAGCAAGCAGAGGGAACTACATTTGCAGCAGGGTAACTTTAAACGTAATAGTAATACCTGGAGTATTAAGTTGTTTCTCTCAATGTATTTTTTCAACGCATGCAAATGTTGAAAATGCTCTTGTTGTTACATTTTCAACCAATCTCTGATTTTTGCACATACGATCCTTAAGATCATAATAGATAGATAAATATATAAATAAATAAATATTTTCTGCTTTGGTATTTATCCAAGTTAAATTGTTTGTATATATTCTAACAAAATTTTTGCAATCTCTAAAATATGATAAAAATGAGTGTTATCTAAATTTTTTTCTGCAGTAATACCTTACTTGATATGAATCTCATGTAATACATTCTCTAAAGTGGTATTCCTGAATGCAAGTCTGAAATTTTGTTACAAAATATTGGAAACCGAGACGCAAGGATTTTTTTTGTAGGGCAGTTTAAAAAAAAAGGAAGTGTTTTTTCTCAAAAACTATTTCATGCATTTGTTTGAAAATTTGGTAAATTTTAGTAGTATGTGGTAAAAAAGTGAAGCTTATTGGTTAAGAAACACAGGATTTGAAATTTTCACAGGTTGGTTGCCTTAAACTGCAGCTTATACCTGTGTTTCCATGTGGTGCGTTGCATACATGTACGTAAAGAACATTGCGAACACCAAGGAAGAAAATGAATAGACGCAAGCTAGAATTAGAGAAGCAGATGACTTTACCGAAAGTTCTGTTCCTAGGAAAGTTTACGAGGTTTTCTTTAATAACGAACCGCTAACGTTAGACATAGTCAAATTCTGTCACAAATTGGCAGAAATTGGATTTACTTTTGTGAAGAGAACTGGAGTGAAATTAATATTTATTGACAGAGAGGATATGGTTTGATGTAGACCCAGATATTGCACTTCTTCCGGATAAAAGTTACAGCTACAGATTAACGTGAGTTTTATTTTAATTATCTTGTATTTAATTTAAACAGGGTTTTTATTTCGGTGTTTATTATTATTATTATTATTATTATTATTCGAATAATACACCGTCTATTGCATTATAAACGCGAGACACGAGTCCACGTGGCATTTGTGTTCGTATCACAGCTGATAAGAACACCACGCTAACGCGGAGGGATACAACATGTTTTGTTTATATCACGTCTGGTCTAAGAGTGGAGCGATAATAGGTTTTCATACAGGCTGGATTGAATATAGAGCAGCAGTACAGAATAATGTATATTACAAAAATAGTTTGTCATAACCAGGCAGAGGGGTTTTAGTAAGTAAACAAGAGCAATCGTGTTACCGCACGGAATGTAGGCGACGTCAGGTACTGTGACGGACAATCTCCTCCCTTCCCTCCAAAACAGCCGGTTTCGGTGCGACTGTTCCATTTATTTGCTGCATACAAACCAGTGGAGATTTGTGGCAATATGTCGAAAGTAAAGTTCATACATAAAAACACCATATTAAGCATCGTTTGCAACGGAATTTGCCATGGGACACTTCAGCACAAATATCGAAAGCATCAGATGTAACATTAGAGCTCAAAGGACGTTTAAAACATGATAAATAACCTGTAATTCATTGAAATGCAACGGACATGTGACATATTGGAGAAGACCAATGAGGAAAGCGGACTTTAACCCCCTCAACTCCAAACTATGTATTAGAATTTTTCGAAGGTCTGTGTCATGAACTAATAAGAGTGGACATTGCTTTAAAGATGTCCAGCTTTCGATGTAAAAGAAGAGACAATGTAACTCAGATTTCTGTATTACTGCCTTAATTAAATCAGGAAATTAACAATTGCACCTATCAGTAGCTAAACATAAAGAGTACATTGCTTTTTTCCTTCTAATAGTCCATAATTCTAGTCGACCTGACGAACTGGGGTGTACTACCTTCAATCTGTACGGTCGCGGGTTCAAACCCGCCCCAGACCTATGGTTTTTAAGTGTGCTTAAAAGCGACAGTCTCATGTCAGATTTGCTAGATGTGAAAGAACTGCTGCGGGAGAAAATCCCAGCACACGTCGTCGCTGTTAACAAATAAATATATAAACTGTACGTATTTGTTCACAGAGAACACTGCAAGGTAACAAGTGCTTCCACCTTCTCTCGCCACCAACTCTCCGTGCGTTCCTAACTTGATGGTGTACTTACTAAAACCCCTCTGCCTGATCATAACTAGGGCTCGGAAGTTGAAGACCTAGAAGTTCCTAAAAAGACCTAAAATATGCTAAAATTGAGGTAAAAATGGGATGTAAACTAGTGTTTTTAATAATTTGTTTTAATTAAATAGATATTTAAATAATTTATATAATAATAACATTATGCATCAACATCATTACATCAGCTATTCTTAAAAGGTAATTCCTCCAAATTGTATTATCTTTAGAATGAATGCAGTAATAAATACATACTGCAGTGAGAGATTGATGCACTTAATTTACTATGTAAGAGTTAAAGGTTATTCTTTAAAATAAAGTTAAACATATTTGCTTTAAAAATACAAAATTGTGGCGGTATGAAAGATACACTGCGAAAAACTTGATGAATAAATGCTTGTCATATTTTTTTAGATTATGTTAAATCATTTTGTCCGTTCGAATTGAGAAAATCAGTAAAAATGTAGTAAGCGAAGTCGAGGGACGTCAGGTTTAAAAAAAAAAAGAAAGAAAAGCTGTTAAGACATAAGTGCTGAAACAGGACCAACAACCCCCCCCCCCCCGAAATCTCAAATACGTCTTTGGGCACTCGACAAGAAAAGGATTTTTCCTCAACTTCCGAGCCTGTCATAACCAGGCATTTCAAAGTATTAAATTCAGGACGGAAGAAAATCGTTGAATTGTCACTGAAGCATAGGCAGGGTGCTCGCAGAATAACAAACCCCCAACTCTCGTACAGTCTTTCGGCGTTTGCGGACAGCACTCGAACCGGTTTTTACCTGCTTTTCATTGACCCTTGGCCTCTGTTATTTTGCAGTCTTTGGTTTGAGTGTAGCTAACTTGAAGCCAACTGCTTAAGAATTCCTATGCCTGGTAATAACCAAGACTCGGTATTTGGGAGCTTGTGTGCCTAAATGTCAACGACTCAAATGTCAACAAACAGTTACTACCAAAGCAGGGTCTGTCACCGAGTACACTTTGTATTAGTTTATTTACTTGTAACTGAAGCCCCAGTTGACCGCAGAGCACACCGACTCCCAAGTTCTGCGCCTTTTGTCAACTATATCCGCTTGTATACAGAATTAAGGCAGTGTTGCCGTTACGTCTCCCGCATGGCGGATAGCCAACAACGAAGCTGTTGAGGAAAATGCGCAAATAAAGCACCAACAGGTTCAGCAGAAAAGATGTTGGCGAAACTGGAAATAACATTTATCAGCTTATCTTAAAGGAAGTTATGTAATATACGACAGACATCCTACCGTTCATTGTGTAGCTTTAAAGCGTTTGCTGGTGCCATTTAAAGTTATTCTTTTCCTTTCAGTCTCGTGGTAAAAATGAAAAAAATATTTTTGAATGGTTAATTATACACAGGTTGTGCTGCTCACGAAAGGGACTCTTTTACTGATTTTGAGGCTAGAACGTGCGGTCAACATAGAATTTTCCTTTAGGGATTAGCATGTAGTAATGCCATACGTACGACAATATTTTCTTAATATTACTGCTACATGCGGGAAATACGGTATATGGAAATATAATAATTGGGCTTTTCTCATAGAAACAATCGGCATTAACCAATTACATTAGAAAATATGCAGCTTCTGCATATTTTTGGAACACACTATGTAACGTGTGACCTAAGTGTTCATTACATTTGTCGTATTATTCAGCGACATTTAACCTAAATATCCCATAAATGATACAAAAATCGCATTCATCAGTATTTGAGTCGGAATTCTGAGTTATAAGCATTTTTTTCTTAAGTTAAAATCCGCCCACTCTGACCCATAGGTTTTTCGTGGTTTCCCCAGCGTCGGCAGGCGCATGCTTGGGTGGTTTCTTCTCTACCACGACTTCCTTTCCATTTCCTTCTCATCTTTCAGGTGTGTTTCTAGGTTTCGTGGTGTATGGCGGTGCCGGACCGATGGCGCGGATTAGTTCATCGCCCTCGGCGGCTCCAGCAATGGGACGGGTCTGCGAGTTTAGAAATGTTAGGGACTTCCGTGCGTCTTTATGGCCTGCCTGCGTTCGGCCTGTAGCCTCCTGTGATTCCTTCACCTCATTCCTTCCTCCTGGGGTGTGGTATCAGCAATAGATCTGTGCAGGTCGCAGCGCGCGCGCTGAATCACCTATACCTTTGTTACTGATATCAGCCTTGGATTGGATTATGAAGCGGAGAGGTTTCGACACCGACTGCACAACAATGCCAGGGTCCCATAGTTTTCAAATATAGACGCCCCGGCGGTTGGACAGGTAGACAGGGGACCATGCCCCTCATATGGTCCATCAACCCTGAGTGGGCGGTCCTTATACTACGGCAACCAGCCGAAGGCCGAGGGACGGAGGAAGTTCACAGAGAGCATTCGTTTTCCCTGCCACGCTGCACCGAAACACCATCGCCAACCCTGTCAACCCTGAAATAGACCAAACGGGTTGAATGAAATGCTTAATGGAACGAAATGGAGGGACAGGAAAATCGTGGGAGGAAAGAAACAACTCCTACATTCGCCTGAGACCCGGGAAAATCCCGAAAAAAGCCCATGAGTCAGTGAGCGATCGCCGGGGATCGAATGCGGGCCACAGACGTTAACGACTGAGCCATCCCGCTGGGGATATCAGCCTTTACTAACATTATTCATTACTATTTCTATGAAATGCAATCACAACCTCAGCTAATTAAATCACTGATGCGGAATCCTAATGCCGAAATATTTGTGCGATTTAACTTTTGCATCTTTCCTACTTGTCTGCAAATGGGCGAGCGTAATAGATCGTAGCCTCTAGTTGGCAGCGTGATCGGTCGTGTGGATTTACGAATGTTCCCGATGAAACATGCAAGCAGCCAACCATTCACTTCTGTAGGTCGTGTTCAGCGAGTACTCTGTTGCTGACGGTGTATACCTAAACTAGGTGAAAGAAGGCTGGTTTCCTTATGTGAACATGAATTCTAAAGTTCAGTTGCATCTACCTCAAGCAGAAGCACTGACACCGAATCTGCAGATGTTAAGAGGCTGCAATACGCAATATTAAGATAGATGCAGAAATTAAAGTTAAAATTTGAAAGTTTATTGCTGTCGACAAGAAAAGAAAGTGTTAACCCGGTCTCGACTGAATTTGATGAAGAGACAAGAACGTCCTTATATACACAATATTTATTCAGTGCCTCTCATATAACACTGGAATACTTTTAAAAAGACCCCTGGTCTCTCAGTTCTTGCAACACGAATGCTCCCAGGCTAGTTCTCGCACCGGTAAAGCTCACGTAACTTACGAAATGAAGCGCACCTCTCGATGTGAGTGCTTTGAAGTATATGCTTTGGACATACGACCACTTAATATGTTTAGCAGGCCATGTTTCACTTCCTTGATTCAATATCGTTGTTGATTTTGGAGCTAAATATGGACATTTTGATGCTGCTAATTGATCCTATGTGCATTGAGATCAAAGCTGCGGAGGTATGGGAGGAAACAATGCCAGAAATATTAGAATTGACATGAAAAGAATTCATATCCCTACTGCTGATTTGTGGGGCAGAAAATAACCACACTATGCTCGATAAAGCATTTGGAAAAAGCTTAAGGACTCTCCCCATATGCCAGGGAGATACATGTCGGCAATCTCATCGTTGGAAACATTAATACTCGTACAAAGTTTAATCACGTAAGTTAGTTTAGTGTTAACGCAACGTTTCACAAAACATTGATCTTGCTTCATGTGCGCAGAATCTTACTATGACAAAATGCCTGGGCATTTGTAACCGCTTAGCGCACGCAGGTAGACTTCTTGCATTATTATACATGGGAGCATCACATATAGTTGTTACATACACATGATACGTTAGATTTACCATGTCAGCTTTATTAGTTGTAATATTTGCCAATTTTATTGCTAATGAAGCCCACTGCTACAAAAGTGTACTACGTGTAATGCGTCCTCTATGTTAAACGAAGCTGATGATGACAATATAAATAGCCACATAAAATCTGTAAAACATAAAAATCATAAAACATCTGAAAAGAACTGGCGGCTGGGAAAGCTGAGGCGATACACACAATACACGTATGTACACCCTAAGACCACCCCCCTCCCCGAAGAAAAGACTCTCGAAGCGTATATTTGTCGAAGTCCAAATCGTTTGCGCGGCCGGTTCAAAATGGTGTCTCGGGACGCCTGCCTTTAGCTTCTTTCTATTGTCACCTTTCATATTGAGTCCCAGCTACTGAATATGCGCTGACAGCAGAGCGGTTATAAGCAGGTACGTGGCAATGAAGTCTACCAAGGTTCGTATACCGAGCATAATTCTTTTTTGTGCAGAAAAACGCAGGGTTTATTACCCATATTATAATTTCCAATTGGTAAGGCTTATTTAATTCTTTCCCTCGAAATTCTGTCGAAAATCCAGTAGTAGTTGTGCTAACACCACTTCATGTTTAGTCTTCCATTCTCCTTACTTCGAGTATATCGTACTCGATACTGGATTTTCGATAGAATTTCGGGAAAAAAATGATCATTAAATTTTCAGGGGGAAATATCTTCAAACATAGAAATAGGATGGAATTGTGATTTTGCTCAAACGCTCTTAATTCGTAGCAATGTGCAAATAGCATGTGAAATATTAAAGCTTGCTTTTTACGTAATCTTGTTTTCTTGCGTTTTTGCCATTTAAAATGCTTCCCATGATTCATATTTGTTCGGTTTCTTTCAGTGTTTTAGTATATGTTCTTCGAAGATTGAGATCTAAAGAGGTTTTTCTTTATGTCAGGTATAGTTTTGGATCGAGGGTTATAATTTAATAATTGATTTTTCGAAAATTAAAGGTCTGTGGTAGGTATTTGATTGTAAGGAAGTACACTGCCGTTTGTGAAAATTGCAACACTAAGAAAGAATTTCCCGAATAACTCCAAACTTGGTGGAAGTGTAGAAGAGTGTGCAAGCAATAAGTGATTAGATTTGCAGAGAGATGGGGTACACGTAGGCCGAGCAGAGCCCTCTCGTGTCGGTCCGATAAGGTCAGTATTGCGCCCAGTGTAATCAGTGCAGAGCTGTCAAACAAGGTGAAATCAAAGTGAGTGCAGTATGCCTCGTCGACGTCAAAGAGAGCCATATCGACATGTGAGCGAGTTCGAACGGGGCAGAATGATCGGTCTACGGGAAGCGGGTTTGTCATACCGTGACATTTCGGCTCGTACAGGGCATGCTGCTACGATAGTGATGCGTGTGTGGAAGCAGTGGATATATGAAGGTCGTACGCAGCGAAGAGCGGGTACCGGACCACGGAACATGACCACAATGGGATGACCGACATCTTTGTCCGCATGACCATAACAGACCGTACAGCTTCATCCACAGTGTTGGCTCGACGCTGGAGCACTGCAACAGGTGTGAACTTGTCTGCATCAACGGTTTGTTGTCATCTGCTGCAGGTTGGACTGGTTGCATGCATGCCATTACGTCGGCTTCCATTTCCAGAAATCACAAGCTCCTCCGACTGCAATGGGCACGTGAACACCGTCACTGGGCTGCTGAGTGGCAAAATGTAGTCTCTTTCGACGAGTCCCGCTTCAGCGTGTCCTACAGTGATGTCCGCATACGTGTCCGGCGGTACCGTGGTGAGCGCAACTTGGAGGGCTGCATTGTTGAGCGGCATAGCGAACAAACACCAGGTGTGATGGTTTGGGGCGCCATTGGTTGCAACAACCGATCTCGCCTCCTACGAATTGAGGGCACTTTGAACAGCAACCGGTATCTAACAGTGGTTGTAGAGCCTAAGGTACTCCCCCTGCTTCAGGCATCTCCACAGGCCACATTTCAACAGGACAATGCCCGGCCACATATTGCGAGGAATGTACAAGCCTTCGAAGAGCGACGGGTACCATTGTTTCCTTGGCCTGCATGTTCGCCTGACATGTCGCCCATCGAACATGTCGGGGATATGGTTGGTCGGCACCTGGTGCGTCACGTCCTCCAGTGTCACGGATTTGTGGGCTCGAATACAAACTGCGTGCAGGGAAATTCCTCAGGAACTTATTCAGAACCTTTTTGATTCAATGCCACACGTATAGCACCTCTAATTGCAGCTCACAGAGGCCACATCAACTACTGAATATTAGGGCTCAAAGGTCATGAATAGATTTGAAAAGTTTATCATTTGTTACTTTGTGATGTACCTAACCTGTGGTATTAAATTCATTGAATTCATACGTTTTCCTTCTTGGTGTTGCAATTTTCACAAACGGCAGTGTATATTCGAGGAATATACCAAAACTAAGCTTTTAAAAGTTTCACATGAGATTATTTTCATTTCTTTTTTTAAATTAATTTCATGGGAAGTTGAAGTACATGGGACGATAAAACTTTTATGCTATAGTTATGTTGAAAAACACTGATAAAAATTTAAAATTGCTTGAAATTTGTAGGAATTAGTACCCATTAGTAGTACCCAGTGCAATTAATTGATGTGTATTAAAACTGTTCTTACAAGACGTATTTGAATGTCTGTTATTGCGACACTCGTACATTTCCATAAAAAATCTGAACACCGAACACACACTCCTACAACAAAGACTATAAGATGCCTAAAGGAATTGGAACTACTGTGGTTCAGGGGCAGAGAGGAAAAATACATGCATTACTTCTTCAGAGATCAGCGCAGGTTTAAAAACCTGATGTGTTTACATTTACATGACGCTTCTTTACCACCGACAAAATATATCCATTATGTGCTAAGAGTATTCACATAAAAAGCTCTTCTTCCATTCACGTTACGTTACTGGCTATATACTGTGCTTAGAACTGATTTCAAATTCAGCAAGACTTGTTTAGTTACATCAAAAACAGTATTCAAAGTTGATCGGTAGTAACAGGTTCTTTCGCGATTGAAAGGAAAGAAGGGGTTGGGGTGTAGCAAAGATCACAAACTTTCAAGCACGTCCGTTAAATGACGCTTTGGATGGAATATTTCAACATGAAATATATTTTAGAATACGACTTACACTACGAAAAAGCTCATATAATACACATTGTGTATTTTAATGTTCTCTATATTTTCCTGTGATACGTTTTTGCCTATCTTTTAAGGTTTCCTTTGAATTCAAAATTATACAACATAAATAAAGGGGACTTCACACGCTATTCCTAGAGAATTCAAGATGTGCATTTTATTATGGAAATGTCTTAAACATACGGTATTTTAATAAAGCTGGTTAGAGAAAGTAAAAAAACCAATATTTTTTCATGTAAAATGCATTCTGGGGTGGGTCCTTTTAAATATCAAGTTTGGCATTTAACCTACTTTTCGTTTTTTGAGTTATGCTGTTCACACATACATACGAAATTGGACCTTTTTCTAATGTTTTATTCAAGGGCCTCAAAACGCGTATTTCCGATGAAATATCGGTATGGAAATTTTGATTGGAATGCAATATTGCCTCTACTACGAGGTACGTGGTAGGAAAATTAAGAATCATTGAGTTTAAAATAGTATCTTAATACTGCAGAGCTATTCCACTGGAGAAAAAAAAATCGCAAAGGCATATTTGATGTAGGCAGATGGAGTTGCTATATTTTGTACCAACGTTTAGACCTAATTGTCGCTTGCACTTTTCCCCACATTTCTGATTGGCTGGTCTTGAATGTGACGGATGATAGGAATTTTAGCCAAGATTCTCTCTTGCTTCTTTTGATTTCTTTACGGGCTGCAGCTCGGATACTGTTTAATTCTAATTTGGCATCAGTAGTAGTGCGTCGTTTCTACTTTTAATATGCCATGGTTTTGGCCTGGTTTGGATTGCTTTTTTGCAAGTTTCTTTCCACCAAAGTATTCTTCGCTGATAAGAGGCGTAAGTATTTAATGGAATACTAGGTTCAGAAGAAGGTATTGCATTGGAGAATGAGTAAAGTGAGAAGTCATCAGGGTTGGCAAGGTTGTCAACTGCGTTTTGAAATGTGCTTCTGTAACGACTCCAGCCAGCTTTGTTGAAAGTATGCCTGGGTGTTGTATAATCTGATATGCTATAATAGTGACAGGAAAATGATTTCTCAGAAAAGCGAGCACTCTCGTATAGAGTAGAAGAAACTGACCAATGAAAAAACTGTGCAATATTTGCAAACACAGTAGTATAGGATCATGTATGTAGGAGAGTGTAAGTAGGAGTAAGTGCAAATATTTTAATTGTAATCGAAAACAATTTGTATCCCACTGCAATACAGCCATGCCTACATAGAAGATTACTGTTGAAAGTTGGTTCACCACTGATGGGTCTCAGTGTTACAGTTGATATTTTGGTTAATGGCAGTCTGAAGTTTCTTCCTGATCGCGTGACGTGCTTTTCATATCGGAACTAGGGAGAGAAGGGTGCAACTTCATAAAGAGTTTCCACCGGATCACAAGAGTTGACAGAGTAGTTTGGTGCAATGTGCAGTATGTTGGGCGAACGAACAGCATTTTCACAGAAATTGCAGAATTGTGCAAAACTAAGGGATATTCACTGGATCCTTTTCGATGATTGCTTTAATGGGTAGAAGAGCATCTTGTACTGTTGACATTTTATTACCTTTGAAGTTTCTAGATGTAATCTTAATAAAATCTTTCCCGTCATCTTTATCTTTAGAATATGCTAAGTTATGTTTCTATTGAGTTAACTCAGAACTGAAGCTGTGATCATAAGGGTGCCCTGTTGTGCTGTTAAGTGACTAAATAGTATTTTTGTCACTGGAACTTGAGTTGTAGGAAGAGGCGATTGATTATCCTTAACAGGCGTGGTTTCAGGTACGGCAGAATTGCTTACCTTGAAAAATTATAGGTAGAGGTAGATCTGAGTCGTCTGTTTGATGATCGGATTCTGAGATTTCGGAATTGGTATCTGAGGTATATCATATTGGGGTCTAAAGTACTATATATCACGAGCTGAATAATCCTACATTTTGAATCCCAAACATGCATCGTAAACTGTAGTTTTTACATTACTGAAATATAGAATTGTTATTTGTCGACGGGAAAATCGAATATTGAAGTTTGATAGCAAAGTACCAATAAAATACTGCAAAAGCCGACAGATACTACCTTTCTTCCGCAGAAGATCTAAAATTGCCATCAGATTTGTAAAATATTGGATAAGAGGTTGTTTCCATATATATATGGTCCTTCCCACTGTTCATATCCTTAGAAACCAGCAAATTCCAACAACTCTGAGAAAGCCAGGTTATCGCTCTAACCTTATCAGTGATACCTTTATCAGCCTATTCAAACTTTTTGTATTTTCACGCGAAGCTCTATAATAAAATCCGCTTTCCCAATCAAAAATGAATTGAAGCGAATTTGATTCCATAAGACGATGGAAAATTCGGGAGGTCCAAAAAACCCCGGGGCCGACCAATCTGACCGAAGGTTTTTTGGCGGTTTTCCTTGGTCGCTAGCGAATGCTGCTCTGGATAATTTGATGCCCGAATTTTCCTTATCTCTTTCATCATTACATTCCATTTCCTTCTTCACCGCAATACCAGGCATTGGGTTGATCACCCATCCTGGATATGCTATGATCCAGAGTTTGCTAGCTCCTCGACAGGCTACTGACCCAAGGCCTTGTAAGTCCTCGGTGTGCAAGTCCTATAAAGAGGAGGGTAATCCGTTAAAGAACAAGACGATTGAATAAATAGCTCAAATTTAGCGAAAGCACAAGACGTTAAAATAATTTTACTCAACAGTGAATGGTTCATAATGCATGGACATAAGTTTATAAGCACACTTGCTTTGTTAATGATCATGGAAGAATTGTGTTCATTCGCGTTTATTTATAAATTTAACCAAACGTCTTGCTAGCTAACACTTAAGTTAAACCCAACTGACGCATTCAATGTGGAATTAAAAATGCCGGGTTCAGCTTGTAGTACTATAGGTATAGTCAGTCACAACTGGGTCAGCAACAGCGGTTGAATCAGTAAAATGTTTGTTGCTCGGTGCAGCGATTCCCTTTGGCAAGAGTGGGGAAAACTCGATGTTTGCTGCACCAGCCAATTTTGGCAGTATTTTCATTCTGTTTGTGAGGAATGGACTTGCATTGACGAGCCAAGTGATTATGCACAAAAGCACATTGGGTTTTCAGAAGATGCATATATCCAATAGTTCGTATCGTCATATTATAGCTGGAAACTTTCAGGTAGCTTACCAGAGGACAGTCCTCCGGTTTAACATACGTGTTGCAGAAGCTTAGTGTTAAAGAGAATCCTGCAATGCTTACTCCCACTCTTATATGCGTGACTGAAGAGCGGGGATGAATGTCTGATTGTGCCCACCGTTCTGGTACGTGGTTAGGAATTATATGGCATACATTTGAAAGTATTACACGTTTCTGTTTGGTAATGAGATAGTGGAAGGATAGGGGTACAATATTGGCAATGGTGGTGTAGTCCGTCACCTATTTTCTTGATTGCCAAATGTACCTACAGGTCGCATTCTGTTATTGGAAATCCGTGAAATATAACATGTTTGCAGGGTCGGTGAGTTATACCTACATCAAAATATAATCTCTTACTGATATACCATCTTGGCCATCCATGATTATCGCCTGTTCATTTGTAGGGACACTTTGCCAGACATTGTCGTCCTCCGTGGTGTAGTAGTTACCATGCTAGTTTCTAGTTCCCGAGGTCGCGGGTTCAAACCTGGCGGAGGGCGATGGATTTTATCGGGCGTAAAAATCCTTAGCACGGCACGTAAAAGAACCTCAAGCCTGGTAAAGAGGGCCTCTGAGCAAAATTTCCGGTCTTTTACGCTCAATATAGATTGGGACGCTAAGGACCACAGCAGTTAAAGAGCGTCCATAAATAATACTCGGTTTAATTTAATTTTGCCAGACATGGGATTTTAGGCACAAAAATTGCAGTTTAAATGCCTAAAATAAGCTCAAAATTTAATTAGGCTATATTTTTATTAAAAATTGGCACTTTAGGCATATATAATAAACCCATCAAACCTGTTTATTTCACTGAAATTTCAAGTTATTCACTAAAATACACAAAGCATGGCACAAAAAGGTATGTTTAAGGAATGGAGGTAGAAAATTACCTATATTATATTTATATAAACACAGCTGCACAAATTTAATGTGTCGTATGCGATACAGATTTCCGTCGTTGCTCCGGACGCACTTCAGCCTTGGGCTTATTGTGCTACCTGCATCGTTTTAAAGCCAATCCATTATGTCTGCACCCTTTACCAAGGAATAGTCTCATAAAACACATGATTATAAATTCTTCTGGTTCTAAAACATTTTCCCAAAAGAATATATCTCCTGTGAGCCAGGAGCATATAATGTGCTGGGCAGTTTCAGGTTTTTTGTTCCACAGTCTGTAATCTAAGTTACTCTGAAACACTGCCATCGTGTTAAGATGCTTTTTCACAGGAGCATGTCCTGTGAGAAATGCAATAATTGTTCTTAGCTAAAGTGTGTTACATTTAATAAGCTTTTAGCTTTTTGATTACATGGTTTTCTAATAGTTTACCATGCTTGTTTTTGGGGTTTTAAGCCAGGCTTTATAGTGTTCTGCTTTGGCCAGTTCTTAATAGCCTCTCTTACTAAACATCGAGATGTTCCTAGAGCCGGCTGTGGCCCAATAAATTGTGAAGCTGCTCCTCGTCTTGCGAGTTCATCAGCTTTTTCATTTCCCTCTGTGCCACCATGACCTGCATTCTGTTCAAGCTTGTGAGCATGATTAGGCAGCTTAAAATCAGTCCTGACGTTACCTTATTACTATTTAGGACTTTTAAGCGCAGTCTGGGTATTTAAGAAGATAAGTCTGTTTACCAGTGTAAGCTCCGCTTAAGTTTTAATGTATGCATTGAATAATAGTATAAATTTCTGTTTCAAAAAACAGTAGCATATTCACCCAAGGAAAAAGCTTTTTGCACCTTGATCTTGTGCCATACACCCCGGAATCTGTTCGTGAGCCATCCTTTGAGCCGTCTGTAAAACACATCAAAGTTTGTTTTAGGTGTTTCCAGACTTTTATTCGTCAACATTCAGGATCAATAATGACCCTGAAGTTCTTTGTAAAGTGTTTAGGAATTGCATAGTGTGATGGCACTTCTAAAGGTGCATCTCCTCTGAATTTCCTAATTCTTAGCAAACCTGAGTCTATTTCAGGAATTCTCAATCGCTTAGCGTGTTGCAGTCTGTAGAGTGCCATTCTTGCCTCCTTCAATACAACTAAATGCAATAGTGTCAGGTTCAAGAGTCTCCATTGCGGCATTAGGAGTTGTTTTCAACTCCTGTAACAGCCATACATGCTGTTGTTTGAAGTTTGTTTAGTTGATTTTTAGAACCTGTTTGAAGCACCTTAGACCACCAAATCAGTGCTCCATAGGTTTTATCGATGGTACGATTAACCAGTTATATATCCAATGGATCATAGCAGGTCTTAATTCCCACTTTTTACTAACTACTTCAGAGGTGGTTCTCGCACGTTTTATTGTTCTCTTGAAATGCTGATTCCAGTCCATCTCGTAGTCAAGAGTAATTCCGATGTATTTGACCTCCTCAGACATTTTTAAAGTTCTTTACCTTGAAGATATAGAGGTCCTAATCCCTTATGTCTCTTCTGGTAAATGGCGCTATGGTTGTTTTACGAGGGCAAATAGTTAAGTCCTCATTCACAGCCCATTTTGTCACAGTATTCAGGGCCGACTGCAGGAGTGTTCCTGTGTATTTACCTCGAACTATGATGTTATCTTCAGCATAGCCCGTGATATGAAAGCCCAGGTTACTTCAAGAACAAGTATCCCATCATCATCATCAAGGATCCATAGTAGATGTAATAACACCTCTCTCATGACCTTTGCAGCTAGGCTAATGTCCATGAGACTTACATGAAATATTCTTGTCTCTCAGCATGGATTGAATCAAGCGTGTCTCTTTTTCTTTCAGGTCGGGATGCGCGATTCGTGACGTCACAACGCCAGGTCCACGTATCAAGGAATTCCAACCATAAAGCGATGTTTTACAGGTATTTTTAGCATATTTGCGCTGAAATAAGCATGCACTCATTTATGTTCTTACACTTTCATATTAAAGGTTAATGTGTGTTAGTAAATACATGTAAAAATGCTTTTCATAGTTTGTGGCAGACCATCTTCTTAACTCCTGAATGCGTAGTTCTTTCTTTCTTTCTTTCTTTCTTTCTTTCTTTCTTAGGAAGGAAGTTGGGTATTACTTGTATTATTTTTCTCAACAAAGCAGCACTCGGCAATTCGCAATCGCTAGCGTTGAAGTCTGCACCAATATTATAAATGTTACACGTTTCGGTACCTAAATGTAGAATTACGTTTTTCTGGTTTTCTACTTTAATTCATTCCTGTTCATATGCTTCAGAAATTAAACACTAAAATGGTCTAAAGGTGCATGCCATTATATCATACGTGAACTGTGATGGCCACTCCAGGCATCTGTATCTCTCACTATTTAAATAAGCACTAACTTCAAAATTTTGAAACTCAAAATCTATTCTCGGTTCATAGTATAACATTTTCCTACCTTCTTCACTTTTAAATTAGGTACGCACAACACTTAGCTGCATTACCTGCAATGTAAATTCGCGTAATTGTATTCTGCTCCTTTACATAAATGCTCCTACATTCACAAACTATATTTTCGTGCCATTTTTCTCGAAAGTGTTTGTGTTAATTTGTTATCTGATATCAAAGTTAGCATCTTATATCCACATTAACTCAAAGCTTTAATTATTACGAGAATCATATTCATTCAATTTTTGTGCTGCTAAATCTTCTACTGGATATAGGGCTAAAAGAACTTTTTCTTGGATGTTAAAGCCGTTATCACAGAGGTCTCAACTTTTATGCAGGATCTTGTGTATTTGAAGTCCCTTGAATGTTAATCCATTATAAGAAATTCCTTGTCTTGCACAACTTTCATGCAGCAACAAATTCACTAACTTTTCTTGATCACTGACTATTTATTTTAAATGCACAGATGTGTAATTACTATCAGGACTAAGGGTTTTTGAGAATAAAGAATGCACATAGAAATCACTTACCTGTAAGGTGGTGTTTCAGAAAACAAATAATTTAGCACGCCCATAACGGTGTATCGGTTGTATATTGCATTACCTTTTGATTAACCAGTGTTGCCTGCTCTTCTAAGAATTTATCTTTAGGATATTATGTGGAATCTTTCATTTATTTTCTCGCAACATTCTTTTAAACTGTTGGCAGCTTGAAGTAGTTTATTCCCTGTTTGTTCCTTACAATTGTGTACTCATTCAGATGACTTTAAAAGAGCATAAAGTTTGGACCATTTATCCAAGATCCTCACTTTACCATGCGCCCATTTGTATTAATGATTTGATATCATAATCTTACCGTGTGAAACTTGAATAATAAAGTTGAGTTAATTTACAATGATTTTACAACCTTTGGAATTTCTGAGGTATCAATTTTCAGCTTATGCACGTCGTTGCATTTTATGAAGACAGTGAATCCCTCTAATTTTATGCAGTTAACTCTTTGGGAGGTAGTTCTGAAGATAGATGGATTGGTAAACTAGAAAACAGTGTGGGACACGTATTTTCAATAACAATATGTTTAGGAATTGCCCTGGGTACTACAAGAACGCTTCCATCATTTCACGTGCAGTACATTTATTCACTATATGCTGTTAAGAAAAATTAATACATATTACAACAAACATAGTTCATAATTATTCCTGTGAATAGCACGTATCCACTGTTGTCTCTTGTGTGTATCCTTTTGAAACGAAAACACTGTTAAGTATCTTTAGAACTTGTTAAATAGTTTATCGTACATCCCAGCACACAATGCTTTCCTGGCGTTTTGAACTGATAACCTTTTAAATATTGTTTTGCTCGCTAAGTAGGTATTTTTGTCATCAATTATTGTTTCATTTTGAAACTGCAGCAAAATCATTAGCATTCCAAATCCACACTCACTAAGATGCATTCCTATGATGCAGGTTATGAACTACCGATAACAGTAGGCCCCAGAAAATGACATAATTAACAGCTATCTTGTTTTGCCTCCTGACCTGTGTAAATTGAGACGGCCTTAATTGAATCCATCGATAACAGGTTTCATCAGTTCCACGTTTTCTAGCAGTAGTTACTGCATTAAAGGAGGTGTTATCAAAGGCTTCCTCAATATCAATGAAGGTACCAAGTGCCACCTCCTTTTCATGAATTGTCTTTCCAGCTTATAGGCAACCTGTAAAAAGGGGAGTTTCAGTTGAACTGCCTATACAATAGGTATGCTGATTCTGGTGCAGAGGATATACCCCTAAAGCACCTCCTCTTATAAGCCTATCTATTAATTTCTCAAGAGTTTTATGAATTATTGACATTAAACTGATGGGTCTTAGGGACTTAGCCAGAGTCAAGGGCTTCCCTAGCTTTGGTATAAATACTATCCTAAGATGCCTCCAGTCCATTGGTATGTAACCTAAGGTCAAAGTTGCTCTTAGGATTTGAATCAACATTTTTTTAATTCATCAAAACCTTGCTGAAACATAATGAGCGTTATTCCATCGTTTCCAGGAAATTTATAGGGTTGAAATGAGAACACTTCCCATTTTAATTTTTCATATTCGACGACTTCCTTAGCGATTTCCCAGTCTGACCTGGAGGCTTTCTTCCCGAGAGCTCCAGTCTCAGACTATCCCATCCTCCCTCAGGTTCATCAAGTATAATCGATCCAGGGAAGTGAGCTCGAAGAAATTCTTCCATTGTCTCCTCTGTTTTAGTATATTCTCAATTTTCCGCTTGTGGATTGCTAATAAAGGTTTTTGGATATTTTCTAAGAGGCTTCTGAAGTTAGCACATTCTGGGGCAGTTTTCATCTCCTGACAGTGCTTCCTCCAGGAGCCTTCATTGTATTCTGTCAATCTGTTATAAGCAGTCCGTTGTTTGCTTCGTTTCGCAAAGTTAATCTGCAAATTTTCTTCCTTTTACTTACAAGGTCTTGATTCCACCAGGGCACATTCCTGTTCGCTTGCCTTATTTTCAAAGGACAGTTATCATGAAATGCTGAGATTATTGCTTCCTGCAAATACTCCGCAGCAATTTCTAAATGTTCACAATAATGAATCCTATCATCCATCTTACTCATTACTGACTAGATTTTTCCTATAGGAATCCCAGTCTAGTTCTTTTTGGATTCCGACAAGTTTTGATTTGTGTAGAAACGCATTTTGCTTCAAATTGGATGTATTTTGTGTTCTGCGCTGCTTTCATCCTCGGGCACATGCCAATTTTTAATAAAGTTTCCCACATAGTTTGTTGCTAAAGTTATGTCGATAACTTCCTGCCTTCTTGTAGTAGCAAAGGTAGGACTGTTGCCCACATTCAGTATCTCAAGATTATTCGATATAATAACTTTATAAAGATACTCGCCTCTTTCATTTGTATACGTACATCCCCACCTAATGTAATGGGAGTTAGCAATTACCAATAGTAGTTCCTCGGAACAACAGGTGGCTACCAGCTGTTCTAATTCCCTCGTAGGAGGTAAAATGACATACGGGAAGTAGACCGATCCGAGTATAAACTCCCTCGGTCCACCTCCCGCCATTGATTTTACTTTGACTGCCGTAAGGTCGCTGGAATAGAGGTTCATTAACGGCAGTATGTTTAAGTCATTTTTAATTAAGATGCAGGCTCTCGGAGTCTTGTCGGTTGTGTTAAAAATTAATTTCCGGCCAACCTCCTTAAGACCTTTAATTTTCCTTTTGTAACACCAGTTTCCCTGAATGAGTGCCACGTCATAGATCTTCACAAAAATCTGCCCGTCTGTGTTGAAGATTTACGTGCAGTATCATCACTCCTTTGAGCCTCTGAGAGTCTCTTGACATGTAGTCTTGTTTTTGCAATACCTGCAGCCGGATCCTCTACAGATGGTTCAGAGATGTTATGTACTGTTAAGTCTTCTTCTAGAGATCCTTGAGCAGTTTCAGGACTTTGTTTTACGGTGTCCATTTAAGTCCTGTGAGTATGGAGACAAGACAGTCTACCCCGGCAGAGCCCCCATACCGCGGCAAAGCTGAACAGAATGGGAGGTCGCTGGTATCCCAGAGGCTTCTTTAGCGACACATTTCTCATGTGCCATGCACCCCTTCGGCACGGAAACGCGTAACACCAAACATTCTGGGGCTGGGGAGTTGGTTCACGGTCTCCTATTCACATTCGGAGACAAACCTACACAGTGGTTTAGTGATCTACAAAATCACCGTGAGGTCCCGGCAATCCACCACCCGCCGACTCATCCGTAGCCCGATCCAACTTTAGGGGTTTGTGGGCAGTTACGCCACTCCAGAGACCCCCTGCTGCGGACAAATTTGATATACTGAAAATAATTAAATAATAATCATTGATATCAAGATTACATATTTTAAGTAATTGAAATGCAGTTCCATGCTCATGTTTTTCGTAGCTACCTGCATAATATATTACCAGAATTTGTCTAAATTCTCCACATTCAATTTTTGCCTTTTGTCTTTGAGAATCATTTTGAAGGGAGAAAAACGTTTTCTTCCGAAACTGATGTGAAGGAGCAAGTTTTAAATTAGGTACAGTGGAAATATCAATACCTACTGGAAAATTTACACTTTATCCAATATCACTTTTGATACTTTTCCAACAATGAAAGTCTTACGTTTTTGTTTAATACGTTGTTCTACTTAATTTTAACCTTTTCCCCAGATTCACCCAAAACATCACATATCTTCATCTGGGTTGCCTTTACTATTAGGCTGCAAAGAGTTTTTTTTACCAGTGTTTTCAGGTATGAATGAAAAGTTTGATGTTATGTAGGTAATGATCGTTTTTCACTGACGAGTCATTCAGACACTTTCACTGCTTTTACCTACACTGTACATCGGATTCAGGTAATTCTTCAATAATTGTGACCATTTCTTTAAAATGTTTAGAACAATGCATCACTGGCTCATTTCATGTTCCCCATCGCGTAACAGCAGGCTGAGCTGGGAATGAAATATCCAAAATTTCTCTTAATATTTTAATCTTGGATGGGGCTTTACAAAAGCCTTTTTTTTCTTTTCTTTCTTCACGTTGCAAATTAACAAGAGGAAATTCCTAACTGATGAGAATAGGATAAAACGTTTTAAGAAGTGTAGCTGCAGCAACTATTTATGAGGCAACATCAATACAAAACAACAGAACTTTAGAATCACCTGCAAAATAAGCAGTGGTTTGACTATTTATTCACTTTAGAAAGTTCACATACGTGGTGTGGAATCGGAAGGTCCATCAGGATCAAGTATTCCTACTTCAAATTTGCTATATAGTTGGTCATAGGGTCTGAGGTTTCATCTACAGACACATTAAGAATCACATATACCCTCCAGAATGGATGCTAAATTTTGATTGTACATTTTGTCAATTTTTTTTATTAAGGTCGTTTCGGAGGGGATATTTTGTTTGCTATATTTCTGTAAGAATAACTGTTTTAAAACCGGATTTTCAATTGCATTCCATGGAACGTTGCCAGCAACAAACGCTCTGGCTGTCAGCATAGAAGTTGCTGCTGATGTTGGAAGTCGGCTGTGTCTGTAGAGTTTTTCATTTGATGTTTCTACTGAGTTTTAAACCTTATGTCTTCTCCTTGTTCATGCTGCTTTAGGTTGCACTACTTTCCTGCAAAATCTAAGTGTCAAGTTAAATGAATTAAAATTCTAAATGTTGTACTGCCGTAAAAGTGTGATTACTTGGTTGGAACAACCAAAATCTCAGTCACGTGTAAATACCTCAACCATCGAAATAATAAAAGCTCTATATTTAAACTACTGTGACACGTTTGCTACAAATTCCGCAGAATATTATTTTTCCATGTAAGTAAATTCTAGATATTCTGTTTGTCATTGTCGGATCAGCATAGATTTTGAACTGTTATCTTTCGGCATTTTATCGCATTAGCCGAGCGGGATGGCTCAGTCGGTAACGTCTGTGGCCCGCATTCGGGAGGTCGTGGATTCGACTCCCGCGGCCGATCTTCCTGACCCATGGGATTTACGGGGCTTTCCCCGGGTCGCTAGGCGAATGCTGGGAAGGTTCCTTACATTCTCCGAAATTCCTGCCCCTACCCTTCATCTCCACTCTCATATCACTTCAACTTTCAACTGCTTGGTCTTTTTCAGGGTTGAAAGTGTCGGCGGGAATCTCGGCGTTACATGGTAGGGGTTAAGGATGCTCTATGTAACCCTTCGTCCCCCGGAATGGGGGCGGTTTTAGAGTCCCGGGCCCCTCAGGGGATGAGCAAATCCACAGGGGGAGGGGAGCCGGTTGCACCAGCTGCCATCTGGAGAGTTGCAATCTGTAAAAGGTAGGGACCCTGCCTTCTGCCCTGTCGTGCCTTCTGGTCTGGCCACCCTCTGTCTCCTCTCACCCCTCCCTCCCGGGGGCACTCCGTTGGGGGCATAGACACAAAGGATCCGGTTAAAGGACGCTAAAATAATAATAATAATAATAATAATAATAATAATAATAATAATAGGGAGAGGGAGATAGAACTTTTAGCAGATATTAAAGCTAGCCGTTATACATCATTGTTAGAATTCTGACGGTGACAGCAGTGCAACATTTCACCCATTGTTGCATTTCTACCTAATGTTAATCCATGATAAACTTCCTTGGAAGCATTCTTACACGTATGAATTTATTTGATGTGGTGTTTGTGTCTGGTTGAAAATAAATAATACGTAAATATGTGAATAAGTAGTAAAATAAGGAAATTTTGCATTGTTTTCGGCATTTTAAGACGAACATAAATTTTAGGATCTTAACAGCCATTTTAGGTCATTTTGGCTACTATAAACGCCTACGAATTGCTTTCCATCTCCATGAAACGTGAATATTAATGTTGTTTTCTCTTAGCAGCGTAGCTGCGTGGACATGGTCGGTTGGTTGCTTGGGTATTTTGAGCTCATTGTCGCATGCACCTGTCAGACATATTGATGGATGGTAAACAAGCTTTCTATCGCCACATTCCCTGCATGTAATACAATTATTTTATAATAACATCTGGACGTACAGTGCCTCGCATACATTCGCAATAATAAATATAGAACCCTAATAACCTAGTCGTATTATATACTATTTCATTTTCCAAAAATGTTTTCTCTGAAAATATGAGGAGCGTTTTATCCCAACTCGATAGTTACATTTTATGAAATTAAGTTATACATGTATAAGCGTCATTTAGTGAAACCAGATTTTGCATATCTTGATTTAAATCGTGTGTAGATAGTAAGAAATAGCAGTTGTACCCCCCCCCCCCAAACCCGATAGATGAACCCGCTCGCTTAACGCAAAAGCCGAGAGATAAGTTATTTTATAAGCGGCGTGCAATCGAATGTTACTCAGCGAAATTAACCTGAGCTCAAGGGGATGCGGCTATGAAAATCCTATCTCCCTATATGTTGTACCTAGAATTAATTTAATTACAGTGCCATGTCCAAATGGCATATACACCAGCATTAAAACATTAATCTCATTTTTACCCCTACCCATACATTAGCTACATTAAAAATCGGAAAAAATGGATAAATCGTATACTTCAAATGCGTAGAAATAGAATCCCAAAAGCCATGCTTCACTATTGTCCAACCGGGAAGAAATCTTTAGGTCGTCCAAGGAAACGTTGGTTTGAAAATTCAACTGTGAGGTAACAGGCCTGAGGGCCTAATATTTGAAAGAAAAGGGGAAAAAAACGGAAATGCAGGTGTCAGTAAAAAGCGTAATAACTTCAGTGTTCTTTCACATAAAAGCTTGGTTTTGGTCTTGATGAGAAGCTATTACGTTAGTGCACCCATATGCTACGCAATGAACACCCATATTTAAGTTTCTTTTAGAGTATGCTATCTCATTCCACGGTATACTCCACTATTTGCCATCCATCAATATGACGACCGCTCGCGTTTTGCAACAAAGATACGCTGCAGCGCCCTCTTCATCTGTCAGTTACCAAAAATGCAAGAACATTGTACATTTTCTGCAGGGGCCTAAAGGAATGGTCACACAAGCGAACACTGCACGTGAAACATTTGGTACACCTTTTCCGCAAAAGACAATACAGCAGATTGTAAGGCATACAAATGCTGAAATACAAGTAAAGCTAGCCGGATTGCCACTACTAGTTATAGAATAACATACTATTGAAGATGTGTGTACTTTATTAAGAGCGGCAGCGTTGAAAATCGCCTACCTGAGACAGATGTTAGATCCAACTTTTGTGGTGAACGGTACTGGGCTGCAGTGAGCTGTGACAGATTTGAACTCCCTATAAACTGTTTGAGGTTAGATGACAAAGGCATTGGGCAACTAAGGAGAGAAGTGACAGATTTGCAACGATACGGGAGACATGGGACACTTAGTATGCTGCTGCAGAAACGCTTATAGGCCTGGAAGCTACACCACTGTTGATCAGCTAGTTGCTTTCCGAGGAAAATGCCCATTCGAGATGTACATCGCTAATAAGCCAGTTAAATAGTTATGGTATGTGATGTTAAAACCAAATATATGGTCGTTGCAATTCCATATCTTGGAAATAATACACAACCGGGGGGGGGACTGTCTTTATCTGAATATTATATAAAAATCTTGCGTCCAGCATCCATAGATCCTACAGAAATGTGACGAACATTTGGTTTACAGTAATACCATTGGCCTCTGAAATGCTCAAGACGCCCTACAAATTGACATTTGTCGGTACATTGAGAACAAACAAGAGGGAAATACCACCTCAGCTGCCAAATGCGAAGAACAGGAAGCTGGGAACATCCATGTTCTGCTTTGACAATAAAAGTGATAAAAAGACTTTAGTGTCATATAAATTCAAGTCCAATAAGGTGGTGGTTCTCTTGTCTACAACGCACGAACAATCTACGATTGACGAAGATACTCGCAAACCAGATATAGAATTTTACAATGCTGCAAAAGGCGCTATAGACAGTTTTGATCAAATGTGTAGTGGCATGTCTGGTAGTACGAAAACACGCTGTTCATTTTCTATGGAATGCTGAATATGACATAGTGGTTATGTGCTATACTATCGCAATATGCTGTGAAACAGCAAGAGACTGTATCAAGAAGGCAGTGCACGAAAAATCTGAGCAAGGAGCTAATAGCATCCTGGCTACATCATCAGTGCTTAAAATTGGCGACAATTAGGTGATCATTAAGAGCTATAATTGAAGTTCTAGGTGTTGATCCTTTGCAAGCAAAGAGGATTTTCAAGAATGGAAGAGAAGCATATGTACACATTCTGTCCCTCATATTTACGGCATATGACAGCTTCTTTTGTCACTATTGTTTTCGTGCAATGTGTGGTGAACACCAGAGCAAATCGTGCATTGAGTGTGATGTAGGGCTAGGAGTTTGAGGACAAATCTCGCCCAGAAGAAAATATGTTCATTATAGGTCATTGTAAGCCAGAAAATGGCGAGTTTTATTTGTCCTATTTTTGTTTTTGGCTTACAGGTCCTTTTTTTTTAGCATTATTTGCCTTTAACGGTCTTTTTTTGTGTAACTTTACCTCTTTCAACTGCATTTTTCCTGCCCAGTAGAATCTAGTTTAATCTCAGTTCCAGTTTCTTTTAACAAATACGCACTAAAGTTGTATGCAGAACTGTTAAGACTGGCAACAGCAGGTATTTTTCTCTAACAGTACATTGAGAGGACCGTTTCTATTGTATTCATGTCATTAGCCCCAGCAGAGGGGTGACTTCCTGCGAAAAATTAGTGCGACCTCGCTAAATATCCTGTTATTTTTGACCAGCATCGTGACAATGACCTCAAGCAGGGGCTTGGTTGTATTCATATCTTATGTTTCACTGCAGTTTCACAACTTGTGGAAGAAATCCAGGCCGTAAACATGCCTAAATCTAAGCCTAGTAAAACTCCTTCTTTGCGACAGCTTGTATCCGAGTTGGAGCTGAGGTATTTTCCACTGATGGAAGTATTTTTTTCTACAAATATTGCGAGGTACAAGTTAGTGAAGAAAAGCGGTTCCATGTCCAACAGCATATTGGGCGTGAGAAACGCGCGAGAGCAGCCTCCCGGTCCGCGGACAAACGGAAATCAAAACTTCTGTTACGACAAAGTGGTAGCGCATGTTCTAAGTCGTCGCCGTTTTACAAAGACCTTTGCAAGTGCCTTAGTTACTCGAATATTCCGTTAGCAAAGACACGCGATGAATTCTTCAAACATTTTTAGAGCCGTAAACTAATCTGAACATTCCTGACGAGTCTACCCTTCGAAGGAGTACGTGCACCGCTGCTATGAAGATGCGATTCAGAAATCCGCGACTACGTTGCGGATAAGTCAATATTTGTGTCTATTGACGAAGCAAGTGATAAAGTGGGTCGCTCCGTTGCAAATGTGATGTTGGTACGTTAGACGACGACAAGCCTAGGAAAATATTTCCTCCTCGCAATGGAAATCTTGGAGAGAATGAATCACCAAACTATTTGCCAGCTGTTTGGCAAAAGCCTCTTTCACTTGTGACCACAGGGAATAAAACACGACAGTGTTCTGCTTTTTCTCACCAATGTAGCACCATGTATGTTAAAGGCAGAGAAGGCAATTAAAGCGTCTTATCCAAAGTTGGTTCATGTAACCTGCCTCGCGCATGCTTTGCATCGAGTGAACGAAGTGCGAAAAAGATTTCCAGGAGCTGACAAACTTGTATCCAGTGTTAAGGAAATCCCCATCTAGAGTGCGACATTTTCGTGAGAATGTCCCTGGCATACCTCTACCTCCGGAACCAGTGCTGACACGGTGGGGTACTTGGTTAAGCACTTGCATGTATTACCCCGCACTCTTTTTGATTTGATGAAATCTCTGATTGATAGCTTGGATAGAGAAGGTGCTGCTTCTATTGCCATGTCGCAAGATTTAATGGCTAAACCTCAACTGAAGAGCACCCTGGCGTACATTAACAGCAATTTTCCTCATTTAGTGACAGCCATAAACTACCTTTAAAAAGGTGATGAAAGCATTCATTCAGTGCTCTCAAAGGTGAGTAATGTACAATAACAATTGGAACAATGTGAAGGTGAAGCTGGGAAAGTTGAGCTAGAAGATGAAACTAGTGCTTGAAAAAAACCGGGGATATGAAACCATGCGCAAGATAAGTGAAATATTGAAAGGAGAAAATTGTGATGTGAGTGTTTTTGAAGAGGACCCCTTCCCATGCATACAAAGAAGGTATGCTTGTTTTCAGCCACTCCCAGGAAACCTCTCGTTGTGACACTACAATTGGGGCTCCCTTTGCCAGTAGCAGTCATCGAACCTCAGGGCGTCCCCCCTTCGGGAGAGACCGTCCATGAGGCGTCGACCGCCACCCGTATTAAGTTACCCTGTTCTTGTGAACAGAACCACCCGGAGGAAGCCATCATCCACGATAATCGCCTTAATCCCAGTTTTGGCTGTTTTAGCATAGCTGAGAGGCCGGGACGTTCTTACCTTTTGTTTCTTTTGACTGTAGGCGGAGTTCCCTCTGGCCGGTTCCTTCTAGAGCATCCAGGTTCCGGTCCAGCCAGTGGCTTCTGGAGGATCCCCCTTACGAGTGCCACCTCCTTCCTCCACGCTCCTGGCCAATAATCTAGCGCTTTTCCTCCTCTTCTCTGCTCCACCCAGCTGCTTTGACTTGAATTTTAGGGTGCCGACCTCTCTCGTCAGCACCCCCAGAATATCACCCTTGTCATCTGTCTTTGAAGGCAGGGCCTGTTTCTCCACATCTCTGGGAGTTACAGTTCCCACCTCCGTTTGTTCACTCTGGATAATTGGTTCCCCCTTCGAGGCCCCAACTATCGCTTCTTTGGTTTTAGTGCTGCCGAGGACCCCAGATGGGCCTTCCGGTTATGAAGACTTCTCATCTCTGGGAGTTCTATTTCTTACCTCCATTGGTTTAGTCTGAATAGCAGGGCCCAGCTATCGCTACCTTAATGCTTATTCTCTCGGGAGTCCCCAGAGTGGCGTTCTGGTTTGGAAGACTTAGAACTATATTCCCACGATTAGCTAGAGATATCTCTGGTCCACCCAGGCAGAACCCCGCACGCCTGGGCAAGGCACTATACTCTTGAGAGGTTGTCAGGTATATCAGAGGATGCGTTAACGGCACATCTCCCATGTGCCATGCACCCCTTTGGCATAGATCATTTAACACCTTGGGTTTGGAGAGCTGGTTCGCGGTCTCCTACTGGTCATTCAGAGACAAGCCTGTCCAGCGTGTCGGTAATCAGCAGACAACGCCGGTCAGGTCCCAGCTATCCACCACCCGCCAATGCATCCAGTACCCACTCAAGGTCCAGCTTAAAGGGCTTATGTACTGTTAAGCCATTCCAGAGCGCCCCCCCCTGCTGTGGAAATGCTCAGAATACTGCATGGTTCCTTTACATCATTCATGTTTGATGCCTCTCTTCTACTGGCAAAGGCATACATGTCTATGTTCGCCCATCTGTGTGCAAAAATGGTGCAGGTATATTGCCCACTAACACCACAATATCTTTCTTCTGAGTGTGGGTGGCAGTTTTGGGTACATTTCTTAAGTGTATCTGTGACTTTCAGTTAAATATTGCATGGTTGGTGAGTTACATATAGACGATAGTTTTAATTCTGTTAAAGTGCATGTTTGAAATCTAAAATATGTCGACCATGCTAAGCCCTCAAATAGATGGAAAAGTGACAGGAAAATTCCAAAGCAATTTGTGCCTAAAAGTACAAATGGCTTACATGTTTTGGTGCTAGAGAATGATTTGTCATTACCATTGTGGTGAAGAGCCATGGGGAGACAAATTCTTAAGCTGAAACTATGAAGTGCATAGGAATGGCAGGTTGCATTAAAATGCAGAAATATTTCATATGTTAGAAAGAAGCAGGATTGATCATTCTTCAACTGAAACACCTCTTGTCAAGCAATGAAAATGTGATGTGTTATCAGGGATATTTGATACAACAGCAGCAGCGCAAGTGGTGTGTCAAGAGAAATGTCTACCCAAAATTGTTTCTTACCCTATGCTATTGACCATGTGGTTTGTTGAATTTCTTGCCTCTTCATATGTTTAGGAAATGGTACTGTTTTGAGTCTTGCCTTCCGAGCAGGTTTGCATTAAAAGTAATGCAGCAATGAATCGGCGGACCATGATTTATCATGATTCCTACTCTTATACCTTAAGTATAAGTAATGTACATTTGGTGATTGTAGGAATAAATCTGCCTCAAAAAATCTGGTGTTACATTCAAATTGATTTCTTGATCCACTATCATTTATTTTTGTATTGCTTCTGCAAACTTTTTGTATGAAAGCTTATTTTTCTATCTATTCATGTTAATAGAGATAAACCTATGCAGAAACAGTTTCATTACACATTTTGTTGTTGGCTCAAGGGGGATAGAGGAAATTAAATTGCTAGTCACATGTGTAAAAGCAGGACACTATACGCTGGCTTTAAAATTCTACTGTTTCCATGACATGCCAAGAAACAATTGAATAGTGACAGCACTTAAAAGAATGATAGTATTGAAAAATTCAAACCAGTAATAACGGATATTTCAGAAAATGATGCCACAAGAAAAGTTATTTGAAATAAGTTGTGTGTTTTAAGTAGATCTTTTTTACGTTCTCTACCACATACATAGTAAGTACGGAAGGTATTGCATTCCGTCCAAAAATTTGATATTGAGATTTCACAGTCAATACATCTTTTGAGGCCCCCTGAATAAAAAAGAAGTATTTTTAGAAAAAAAAATCTGTGTATGTGTGTCTTGTGTGTGAACAGCATAACTCAAAAACGAATTGTTGGATAAATGCCAAACTTGGTATTTAGCTCAGTATCTTCAAAGATGTTACATAAAGGTTTTCAAGAAAATCCTGTAACCCCAAACTACCCTTTGCATGGAAGATTTTTCAAAATTTTTGCTTTCCTGAAAAATGGATTTAACAATTTTGATTGAAGTATATTAAAGATATTTACATGAACAAATGAAGCGTATATCTTGACTTTTCTGGGAATAGCATGTGAGGTCCTGTTCATTCAGAAGGAATTTTATGTAATCTTATATGTATAACTGGTAGTGTTGAGTGATAGACAAAATGTACTACACAAAAATGTAGATCTCTTTAAAACACAATTTATTTCAAATAACTTTTTTGTGGATAAGCCATTTCCAAGATATCCATTATTAATGGTTTACATTGTTCAATACTTGGTCATTCTTTTAAAGTCTTTGACAATTGGTTGTTTTTTGCAATTGCATGAAAAGAGTATGGAGTTTTAAACCCAACATATAGCGTCCAGTTCTTAAACATTTGACTATTGCGTCCCCTTCATATCTAAAACGAAATGTGTAATTTAGGTTTGTGCAAGGTTTATCTCAATTAAAATTAAGTAGATAGAAAAATAAGCTTTCATAAGAATAATTTGTATACTCACTAATAAATGATAGAGGGCAAAGAAAGTTATGTGAATGTAACATATCAGATTTTTTTGGAGTAGTGTTTTTTTTTTGTCTGTCTTATGGTTCACCCATTATATAAAATTTATTCCGAATAAAGTGAACTTCACAGAGTATTCCCAGAAAATTCAAGATATACATTTTATTTTTTGGATGAATATCTTATCTTCTTTTTATTTTAATAAAAATTGTTAAAGAGCTATTTTTGAGAAAATAACTAGTATCTAAAATTTTTTCATTTAAAGGGCATTCTTGAAAATATTTGTTTCATATTGTTTGAATAGCAAGTTTGGTGTTTACTCTATATTTCGTTTTTGATTTATGCTACACACCCCATCACTCTGTTCTAAAAATGCTTTGTTTTTTTTAATTCAGGGGGCCTCAAAACGCACATGTGAAATTTCCGAAATCTGTATAAAATTTTTGCATGGAATGCAATACCCTCTGTACCCATTAGGGATGCAATAGAGAAAGTAAACAAGTTACCTCAAATTATGGATGTAATGGGAACTAGTTCCTTGCATTTTACCAGCTAATTAAACTTACTGGAATATAAAGTGAAGACAAATATTTGAATAACAATAAAGCTTGTTTTGGTCTTACAAACTGTGTATTAAGGAAAAATAACCTTTACAACATGCCAGCTAACATACAAATTTTAAATACCTAGCCAGTGTGGGGATTATTCAATCTTCATCCTGAGTTTGACTGGGTTGCCAGTACCACTGATGGTTAAGGAAGGATAACATGGAAAAAGGGGCTAATTTTAATATATACAAATTCACTCCTATACCATTAAACTAGTTAACTTTGTTAGGTACATGTATTGGACATTTCCATTGTAATCTGGTGAAATTTTTCATTAAGCATTTATCTGCTGTGGGCATGCAATAAAACCAACTCAAAAATTGGAAGTTAATGGCATAATAAAGATTGAAAAAAGTGGTAAATTAATTGGTAATATAAAGCAGCAAAATATATGTATTCTTCTTGAGAGGTGGGGAGTTATGCTTTGGGTAAGTCATAGCCACCAAAAGGGCAGCTAATGAAAGAAAACTTGCAAATTCTATGAAATTGTAAATATCATTGAAGTACAAATTTTATTGCATAAGCTATCTGTAGTATAAGATACATAATAGTAATTTGTCCATTAGTAGAATAAAACTTTTTATGTAGTCTTAACGTTATACATTGTAGGAAATAAATCATGAAATAATTCTGCATCCATAGCTGACATTACCAAGAGCATCTTCATATGTTAGTTACTCAGGCATTAGCTTCTCTCCCTGTATTTCATCTGTTGTTACCTGACATTATGAACCAATAAGCAAAACAGCTACATGCATGCATTCCCTTACTGGGAGAGAAGTGAGCAGGTGTTACAAACTGTGAGGTAGCCTATTATCAGCTTAGCATGGTAGCTAATTATAAATTCAGATTGTAATTAGTCTATATTTAATAATGTACCGAGGTGTTTTGCATCCTCATTTCTCAGAAGAAAGAGTACCACAAAATGGTTTCATCTTCTCTCTATAAGCCACAGCAACTTGGAATACTGGCATTAGGTGATTGCTATAGGAAATATGTATTTCATTGCTATTATTGGTGCACATGCCAATTATGCACAATATCGAATGCAGTAACACCTGTTTATAATGGTGGGATTCAGATCATATATCTATGGTGGCAAGCAAACTGTGTAGCCCAAAGAAAGCAAAAATGCATCCACTTTAAAATTAGAAACTAAGTTTCTTTTGAATTCACTTTTCAAAGTTTGCATGGTTTATTTGTCCGTGGTAGTCACCTTGATGTGTTTCGACCTTGTAAATCAGAGAATTTTCCAGAAACCATTTTTACAACCTGTATGAACTACTTTCAGTCTATTCCCTATGTTAGTGTTGATGTGAATAACAATTCTTCCCCATTTTACCAGCTCTTGCTAAATATTTGACATTCTTGCACTTATTGAAGTTACAGGCGAAACTGGGATATCAACTATAACTATGAGGAATTATAGCTTGAAAGTTGACAATATTAAGCAACAGCAGCATAATGATAGCAGAGATAAAATGTGTAAAGGAACTTGTACAGTGAAACCAAATTTAAATTAAATTTTCATGAAACGGGAGTTTACTAAACACTCAAACGTTTTCCTCACCTACCACACTTATACGAAGCAACATTATTATTTCCTTTGGTGTCAACGTGGTCTGAAGGCGTGATTAAAAGGAAAAACTGAAAATTAATCATGATGAAGCTCATTACTTATGACAGTATATGGAATAGTGACTTCATTATGTGAAATAATGGTAGTGAATATTCACTTTTCAGATAACCCAACGAGCAGACATTATTTCATGTAACTGTATTCTTGCAATTCAGCCTCATTATTGCAACAGGTTTGCTTCATGTAATGTATTTCCCGGAGTTGAATTGTTTTGAAACAATGTTGAGGTAAATTGGCAAGTTGGTGTAGCAATTCCTCTTTTGCATCAGTGCTATTTCATGCAGCTCCATATGGCTGTACATCTCCACTGATAAAAGATGTGTTAGTTGAATAGTTGTCATCATCCCTGTAATGTTCTATAATATTGTGAGCCTCTTCATAATTCTCACATTCACCGAAGTAGTATTTCATAATTTTGCTACATGTTACAGCAGAAACTAAACTGAATGAAACTGTTTAGATTGAGGGAAAATTCCTTCCAGATGTTTCAAAAACCACTTACTAGCAAATTGACACTTGTAGTATCCAGAGTTACATACCAGGAGTTTCCAAGAGAAAAGGAGACTTTAACTGCAGTGGCATTGTGTCTAATCAAAGTGGGACATTGTTTGCCGATAGATGTGTGGTATGCTTTCCAGTTTGCACTTGTAACGAACAGCATTGCCTGCTGTTTCCCCAGTTGAGGAGCATTGTATAGTGTGGTTGGGACATTGTGGATTACTCCAGAGAAGCACATAAGCAGTTATCCAATTTCTAGGCATGTTTCAGAGATTTATTGCAGAATGCAGGCAGTGTATGCCAAGTATTGTCTCGCATGTTGCTCCATATTCTGTTGGTGTATTTCATGTCCTTTTCCTAATTGTATGACAACTCAAGGTGGTACAGTGTTGCTATGTTTACTACATTCTCCTCAGGGCACATGGATCGTTATGGACAGAAGGCACTATTGGTAGTGGCATGCGGTCAGCATTATGAGCTAGGGTTTTCAGAACTGGGAGCTATAATTTTCAATTAAAAATTTCGATTGCTCCCCTTGAGCATCATGAAATTGATGGTTTCCATTTAGACTACCCATAGCAGTATCAGGTGTTTTTATAGTTAATGCAATGGTTTTTCACAGAAATAGTATTATTGATTCATTCCTAACACTTTACATTGGCAATTTAAGGCTAAATTATGTTATGTAAATTATTTTGCAATTCATAAAATACAGATTGACAAGCTTGTTCTAGAAGTACAGAAAAATTAATTTTCCTATGTAGCGACTAAAGCTCTATAGACAAGGTTTGTTGTTTAACTGAGCTTACTGGTAAGTATGAGGATGTTAGACAAGGTGAAGGTGCTCCTTTAGATTAAGTGGGAAGAAGTTGTATCGCATTTTGAATCTGTAAAATGCTTTTGTGATCCCGAAAATATGTCTGTATACAGAATTTAACTTCATAAAATTAGCATAATACACTCTGAAATATGAGGATGATGATAAAAGAAAGTACATGTAAAGGCTTAGAGTGAGTTTTACTTACCAACCCAAGTGACTGCAGAAACCAATAAAACAAGCAAAGTAACACATCAGCTTCATACATAACTCCGATAATGTTAGTAATACATTACAGTGCATGCTGAAAAAGTTATGCAGTATAGCTTAGCTGCGCAAATGTACCCATATTACAATATGTAAATTGCTGGTGTTTCAGTATTAAAGCACACACACCTCTGAAGGTATTGTTAATTAGTAGTTACTCAAGTTGAACACAAGGAAGGGAGGGAGGGAGGGAGGGAGGGAGGGAGGAAGGAAGGAAGGAAGGAAGGAAGGAAGGAAGGAAGACTTCTTCACTAGATTTTTCTGCACTGGAAACTTCCTCAGTCAAACTGTGTGCTGTCTGCAACGTCCTCAATCAAGTAATGTTCAATTGTTCTCTCTACTAAAATAAGTTTACTGTAGTAATGGGTCTTCTGGTTTATTTACATGTCAGCAAACATTTTGCCACTTTACTATGCCTATTCCTTTGAACTGTGTGTAGCATAAACTCTTGACATATTTTGAGTTCAAATGTGCTGTTATTGCTAACAACCCACTGCACATCTTCCCAAATCAATTCTGTTGGGTTTAGATCTGGGTGATATGGTGGCAATCAATGCTGTATGGCAGAGGTAGTGAAAATGGGACTTGTGAGTCATTTTGACTCGTAGGCGCCGTTCTCTCTCTGTCACTGTCCCTTTGTGTTTCACATGTTGCCAAGTGATGCAGTGCGTGTTGTATACTTGGCGATTCACAGAAGGAAGGCATTTTTGCCACCCCTGCTATATGGCATTTTCCTCCAGAATTCCATCTTCTAAAAACTTTTATGTATTTACGTTTATGCTCTCTAAGTACTAAAGCTTGGTTTTAGTTGATGTTATCATATGATATATTTATATTTGAGAGGCATGTTTTCATGGTTACCTTCAAGGAATTTGAAGTTGATGCTTATCTTCATTAGTGTTATGTGATGGATCATTATCAATTATAACAGGGGCAAATTTGAAAGTTTTGGTTGTCCCTCGGCTCCAGGTTACATGAGTAAATTTCCTTCTCCCCCATTGTTTTACATGTGTGTTTGCCATCATTCAGCTGAATAAAAGCTGAAAAATGAAGTATAACCAAATTTAAAAAAGTGTAAGCTCTAGCAGAAATCGATCAATATTGTGCAAGTCATAGTGAATGCTATGAAGGGATTTTGGAAAAAGTATTTCTGGTTTGGTATAGCTGTGGGAACTAAAGTAAAAAATATCACTTCACATTTTCCATACAGCAGGGTAGGTAAGAGCTACACTGTGTCTTATTGTCCTGTTTATGTATGATAATATATGATTAAAACTAACAGCATTAAGGATTTCCATTATGCTCCTTTGTATTTCAAAATATGAGCACGTTCTTTGCCAAAAGTCAATCAAATAACCTCTCCCAAAATTGTTCTTCACATTTTCTTTCAGGTTTAATAGCTCCTTCAATATTTTTGTTTTCCATTGATGGAGTTTCACAAGGGCTGAGGTATGATTTTAGGATTTGCTTTGGCATTATTTTCTTCTACCAACCCTACTCTATGAAAGCACTTAAGCTTTCTCTACCAGAAAGAAACCAAGTTTGTCAGTACACTTAGTCCACTTTAATGGCAAAGACTGACCTGACAGTGCAGTATTCTGTAGTATACCCTTGAAAAATGATCTCTTAGTTTTCAGGCTTTTAGAAATATACCAGATTGTCTGGAAGATCCATTTTCAAAACAAACGGTCTTAATTGTTGATATTATTTATATATGTAGTGACTTAGGAGTTTAATTCTCCTGCTTCATTAAGGAAAATAGGAAATTATCATTGTGAATGGCCAGTATTATCACTTGAGGTTTCTCTCAAAGGATATATCTGGGAATAACTACATTGAAGTGACTTCACTTTTGATGGCTACTGTATTTTTCTCAGACAGTGTTCTGTGATGGCAAACAAAATTTCTAAATGTTCTGAATGATTCAAAATAAGGTTTTTTACTCACATGGGCTAACTCCATCAGCACATGACCAGCTACAATGCACAGTTTTTGTTTTTTTATTTTATTTATTTATTTATTTATTGTGCTCTGTGGTTCCAGAAAGGGTGTGGGGAACGAAGTTGTATGTGAAAAAGAATAATCAAATGTAAAGAAAACAATTATTTGGTTAACCAAATTTTCACAGTAATGTCTATCTCTGGGGTAATAGCTTATCAGAATACAAATAACTGAAAAAATGTCAGTAAATGGATCATTTTAAACCAGTAGACAAATCAGAAATCAGCAAAACTTGATACATGTCTAGGGTAATTTTTTAACCTAGAGTATAACAAAAAAAATGTGTTTTACATTCACATGAATTTCTCAGGCCACTACCATTTATTTTTACAGTGCTTCTACAGACTACTGTTGCAAAAGCTTATTCTTGTATCTCGTTAAAGTTAATTTTGATAAACGTTTGCATTAATAGTTTGATTACACGTTTTGTTATAGGTACAAAGGAGACGGCAATAATCATTTTTTAAAAGCATGTCACTATATGTTGGCCTTCAAATTCCATGCTCCTTCTTTGTTGTCACAAAAAATAGCTGAATGCGACAGCACTTTAATTGAAAAATTCAAATCAACAATAACGGATATCTCAGAAATGGCTGATACCACAAAAAAAATTAATAAATTGTCTTTTTTAAAAGAGATCTACGTAGTTTTCCATGTCGTAGGGTTTTATTTTATCTCTTACAGTTACCCATTATACAAAATCCCTTCTGAATGAATTGGACTTCAGTGACTATTCCCAGAAAATTCAAGATATACATTTTAATTATCATATACATAGCTTAAAGATATGGTATTTTAATCAAAATCATTAGAGACATTTTTGAGAAAATCAAATATATTGAACGTTTTTTCCCCTATAGAGGCCAAGTTTGGGGTAGGGAGATTTTCTAAGTTTGGCATTTATCTGAAATTCTCACCCATGCACACACACACACACTTTTTGTTTTATTCAGAGGGCCTCAAATTTCCAGTGAAATCTTGGTATCTCTTTTTTTGGGTGGAATGATATGCGTCCTCTACCTAAGATGTGTGGTAGAGAAAGTAAAAAGAAACAAAGTATGCAAGTTGCACAAGTCTGTCTTTGTTACAGTGGCTTCTGAAGAGAAATTAAAATTAAATTGAGTTTTATTTATGGACGTTCTTAAACTGCTGTGGTCCTTAGCGTCCCATTTTATATTGGGCGGAAAGGCCAGTAATTTTGCTCAGAGGTCTCTTTATTGTGCTGAGGTTCTTTTACATGTCGTAAATATGACACGGGACCACCGGCTTTACTTCCCTTCCGAAGGAAGCCATGCTAAGGATTTTTACGCCTGAAAAAAATCCATCACCTCTGCCGGGTTTGAACCCGCGACCTCGGGAGTTTCTGAAGAGCAACCTGCACCTCAGAGAGGGTCATGGTTGTTTTCTGCTGGCCATTTGAGCTAGTAATGAAAGAGTTTGCAAGTATTGAAACCTCTTAGCAGGTATTCATGTCTGTGTAGTGAATTTTGCACTTTGGACCGAATACTTGCTGTGGCATTATGAGTAGAATGTTCATAATTCAACCAGTGCTTTGTCACTACTAGCTAGCAGTAAATTGTGAATCACAGCATATCAAAACATATTGAACAAAGTAAGTACAAATATTATAAATAAAATGGGTTCAAATTAATGTATGGACTAGATTCGAAGTAATATTAATAGAAAATGGTATGTGTACAGGCTCTGTAGCTAAATCTCACAGTATATATCAAGCCCGTACTCAAAAAAAAATTTCGGGGAGGGTTATCCACAAGTACATCTAAACTTAACAGTATCCCACACAGTTGCCATGTACCTACTCCGTAGTATATAGACATTACATGGATAAGAAAATTGCTTGGAGACATTATATAGACAAGAAAAACTCGCCAGAATGAGGATATTCCACTTTACAGTACAAAACATGGAGACTGCTTCGAAAACCGGAATGTATGGTCACCTTACCTATGTAAGGCGACGATATTAAGCTTCCCTTTTTCTTGTAAACGTGCTACTAGTAATAGACTTACTGTTATCTAACGACATTTTCCCATATTGGTTTGCTATGAATTTAAATGAATAAAACTTTCAGAAGTTTCGGGGGGTGGGTTTGAACCCTAGAAACCCCCCCTCTAAATACGGTCCTGGTATATATAATTATTTTTTCACTATTTCTGTTTCTTTAGTTGGTTGTAAAGTTATATGCTTGTTTGTGTCTATATTTTTATACATTTAAAGGGTATGGAAATGCCAAAAGGATGCTTGATATTCAGTGGGAAAGGTGCTACATTATGTTTTCGTTTTGAGGTCTAATTACTACATTTTCTTGTTTTTTTTTATTATATTAATTCTCACTTCATCAAAAGCACCAATGAAAGGTTTTAGATTTATTTGTTTGCACTGTAGAAACAATAACATTTTTACATTAAGTTTGCTTCATAAATATTACAAAATTTAAATATTCCGCCTGCTTTATTTATGACATTAATTTGCAGTTAAATAATATTTGTATTACCCTAATCTGCAAATGTGCATAAAAATAAATTGAGTTTATTTATGGATGCTCTTTAACTACTATGGTCCTTAGTGTCCCATTCTACATTGGGCATGAAAGGCCAGAAAATTTGCTCAGAGGCCTCTTTATCAAGCTTGAGGTTCTTTTACGTGCCATAAATCTATGACACAGGAGCACTGGCTTTACTTCCCTTCTGAAGGAAGCCATGCTAAGGATTTTTATCCCTGAAAAAAATCCATTTGCGCTCCTCCAGGTTCAAACCCGCGACCTCGGGAACTAGAGGCTAGCATGGTACCCCTAGACCATGGAGGATGACACAAATGTGCATCTCTTCACTGGTGAAAGAAGAGATAATTCTAGTCAAATTATCCTAGTAATGTTTCCTTCTATTCTCATGTTTTTTAAAGAACATGAGCAAAATATATTCATTGCCTTTGAATAATCTGTACCGGTGTTTGCTGAGCCACTTTTGTTGCATGAGAAGTTCAAAGTGCACTGAAGTCATGCCAGGTTGTGACATAAGTGTTTTCATTCAGTTGGATAGGGTAAAAAGGAAGTCAAGCCAAAACAGCTAGCCAAGTAAGCTTACAAAATGCATAATGATTGAGATGGACCTTCTATAGGCAATACTGCATTTGAAAGGAAATGAAAATATTCTCAATGTGTTCAGAATGTCTAATTTTGCTGATTTAAGGGTGGAACCTTATGTCAATTGCACTCACATGTACTTCATAGTATTTGTGTACAACAGTATTCCCTACCTTGCCTTTCTCTTTCTAAATTATTCTGCACTTATATCTATTTTTTATTCACCCTGTAAAATCATACATATGTACAAACATATCTTGATAAAAGACAACTCAAAAAATGTACAACATTGCAGGTATAATTATTTACAATATTGATTGCTTAAAACATTGCTGAAATTCTCCTTAGGTACCATGATAAAGAACAAGTCAGAATATTTATAATTTATTGCTTAAAGCATAGCTAAATGTCACTTTTATGGTTTAAAATATAAAAGTGAAATAGTAATAATAAAGATTGACAAGACTTAATAAAATATATTAATTCAATATAACATAAAAGATAGGTAAAACTGAAAGTTGCGCCAAAAATTGAAGATAAAAATAGGAGGATTATTAAACAGTTTTCAAGAATTCATTAATGGAGTAAATCAGTGGCGAAGCAAGTATGCCATAACTAGTTTTTTAAACACTGAAAGTTAATATGTGGTTTTGTTAGTATAGACAAATTATTAAAAAACGTTATCCTTAAGTTTTTTTATACTGGTACAATAGCACTTATATTGCTTCTGTGCACATGAATGTCCTTGACTTTTGCCATTAAAATAAGAATAACCACTTCCATTTCTCAGGTTCAATTTGGTAAATATTAGAATTTCAAAGATAAAAATACAAGGAAGAGGTAAGATTTTAAATTTTTAAAATAATGGTCTGTATGAAGAATTAGATCTATTATTCTTAGAATTCTTTTTTGTAAAGTGTGCAGTGAGGTGAGCTGCCCCATAAAGTTATACTGTATTTTAGAATAAAGTGAACACATTCAAAATACAACAGACTATAAGAATATATTTACTCATTTCCTAAGGTAGAACTCAGCAGAGAGTCTGATACAAACCTTGCTTGACCCAAAGATCATATAGAATAGAGTAGGCAAGAACAGGAGTTTTAATCACTAGTTTGAACACATTTCCACCCACATAATGGAACAAAATACCAAAGCCATAATCGCCTTTATCACACATCACCTATACAACAAAATATTGAAGTCTTCTTTTTGACATATTTCAGAGAAACCTAAAGTCTTTATTTCTTATCTCTACATTGGAGGTAAGAGGCACTATCACATATGGATTGTTACAAAATGGAAAAAGAAGCCCTTAAGTGCTATTTTAGTTGCATTTTTAGTTTCTGTACTATGTATAGGAGGTAGAGGAAGTACTGCATTCCACCCAAAAATTCAGTACCAATATTTCACTGGAAATATGTTTTGTGGTCCCCTGAATCCAAAGAACACACCTTTTGAAAAAGGTGTGTGTGTGTGCGTGTGCGCGTGCGCGTGCGTGCGTGCAACATAACTCAAAAACACAAAGTTGGATAAATATGAAACTTGGCATTTAGGTTCAGTACGTTGCAAAGATAAGACACAAAGATCTTAAAGGAAATCCCCTCCACCCCAAACTACCCTTTACATGGAATATTTGATTTTCTAAAAAATAGCTCTAACAATTATGTTTAAAATGCCATATATTAAGGATATTTACATGCCAAATAAAATGTATATCTTGAATTTTCTGGTAATAGTCTTTAGAGTCCTTCATTTGGAAGGAATTTTGTATAATCTTGTATAACTGGTAAACATTAAGCGATAGACAAAAACATACTACACAAAAAATGTGGATCTCTTTAAAACACACAATTTATTTAAAACTTTTTTGTGCCAATAGCCATTTCCAAGATACCCATTATTAATGGTTCAAATTGCACAGTATTTAGCTATTCTTTTAAAGTCCTGTTGATTTTCTGTTATTTCTCGTGATGTCGTGGAAAGTCATATGGAATTTTAAGGCCAGCATGTAGTGTCCAGTTCTAAAACATTTGACTCGTTATTCCCTTTGTATCTATAACGAAATGTGTTATTTCTCGAAAGGTTATCTCATTTCTAATAATTATTTCACATTCTAATTATTAAGCACAGAGGACCTTAATTGCATCCAAGAAAGGAGCATGAAAAATAGACACTCCATTATCAAAATCTTAATTTGATAAAAACTGGACACACTGCTTTTTGACTGTGATGCACAGATATGTTTTTATCTTTGTTGTCAGAAGTGTCCAGATTTCCATTCACCGAAACTGATGAAAAGAGCTGAAAATATAACTCACTTTTTTACTGTCTCAGAGTCCTCGTGTTTGTGCTGCATTCATGCATGCATGTGTGGTGAGAGGAGGGGGATTTCCTTCCCTTTTGCTGAAATCACTAATATTCTTACTCAAACATCCTTGTCTATTTTTGCACGGCTTTTGCTAATTTTTGTCTTAGCTACTGTCTGCCTCTTTTTCTCCTCATTTGCAGCATCCAGATCATGATAATGTAGCAAATGCTGTCTTGTGGTAAACTGTTTTTTCTTTTCTATTTTTATTTTAGAAGAGTCTAGCTTGAAAGAGCAGTTATAGACACCTAAAATATGATTGTAGTTTGTCTCGAAGTTACATAATCTAAACGGACTTGCCATTGCATGGGCAGCATGTTTTCAATTGATTAACACTTACGAATATTCCCTTATGTTGTATTTATGCAATAGTTTGCTTTTTGCAAAAGTTTAGCCAGTGCACAGAGGAGGGAAAGTGGAGGCAGAACAGAATCTGTTAGGGACAACACAATGCAGACCAAGCAATTACTTGTAATACAGCCACATGTTGAAATCAAGCTCTGTATTCTCTCTAAGAGTGCTAGTATCTGAATATGAAAACAGAAGTAGTACATGCAACAAAGCAACACACACTTTAAAAAGTAATGGTTCAGATTAAAACACTTCTGCTCCACTTATGTCATTATTTCAAACACCTGTTTTGGGGAAATATCTTCGTCAGTTAGGCAGTTGCCTGGTGCTCCTATGGCTGCCTGTTTCATGATGGAATGAAAGTATGTCACAGAAATGTATTCAAAGATAAATTTCCTTGTGCATCCAGTATACTTAGTGTTAGAATATTTAATAACAACTGGGATATTGCCACATGGAGTTCGGATGAATATCTTACAGATATTAATATTATAATGTTGATCTTATATCACGGTTAATAGACCAGCAGTGATACAAAACATGAGCAAAGTGTGTTCTTTAAGACTGACTTCTACACCGCTTTTTGTCTGTCTGATGTACAACTTTGCAGTTGCAGCTGTTAATTTTATAGATTATGGATATATAGATCCAAATTTGTAGATTGCCTGGTATTAGAGCTTTAAGATTGTGTAATTAATGATTCTGTATTTGCTGTTGTGATGGTGGCAGTTTATGATATTGTCTGTTTGCTTTTGTCTTTTTAATCTCTTTCTTTTTATTAATAGCTTCTTACCTGAAACCATTGTTTTCAGTTCTGGAATTAGTGTGTTCATGTTTTGTTTTGCATTGCACAGTTTTTAAAGGGATGTGTAGTAATTGATGTGCTAAACTCTTGCATGTTTTTGTTACACAGAATTAGCTATTTTTGTCTTAAGTAGATACCAAACATTGGCAACTTGCAGCAGGGCAGAGCAGGGGGACTGCATCTCTGTGATACTTTGTTACTTTGAAGTAACATACTCGTGTATATCCACATTCCTCATTATTTTGTCCAAATTTGATATTAGGACCATTACGTATAAACAGATTTAATGCTGAAAGATCAGTATCTAATTTACATGCATGATGCAGCTCATCTAAGCAGAGACTTAAATTACAGAATTTCTTTGAATAGAAACATTATTATGTTAACATATAAATATGGTCACATATCTTATGTTCTTCTCTTTTTGTTTCCAGGCAGAGGAAGAGTAAGTTACCTGCTCCTCCAGCTTCCAGGTATAGATTGCTTACAAATTTAAAGTGCTGTACACCTATAGCAAATATGTTTGTATAAATGTGTGTGCCATAACTTCAAGTTATGTCAGTAACCCTTTAGGCCTGTACTATGATTATCAGATAAACAGATACATACACTGCAGTTTACCTGTCCTGACATTAAATTATTTGGTAGTACAGAAGAAAATACTTAATCGGCATATTAGTATCCATAATAAGTAGTAATATTTATGTTACGGTGGTGATAATTCAAACCAAATATAGTTATTTTCAATTTGTAACATAGGTGTGGCACTAATTATTTATTTCCTTTCAATTTTTCATGTTAAAAAATATTGGTTATGAATAAGTTGTTACGTACAGAAGCATTACATCATTCCAATTATTTTTAGCAAATTAGCCAAAATATATTCACTAAAGCTGTTTATTAATATGTTAATTTAAATTTGGAAGCGCTAATCACTAAAGGAACAAAGGAACACAATTTACAAATGTCAGCCACTGAAATAACAAAGGAACTTAAAAATTTACTTCATGAAAAAAAGAAGTAGACATAATTTCTGGTGTAAATACATTTTGGTATTAAATGCAATGAGGCATAAGATATAGAAATGAAAGAAAGTCTTCTGTTGTATGTAATGAATAGTTCCAATAAATGTCACCTATTTTATACTGCCAAGTGCTATCAATTTGCTCATAATTGTGATGATAATATGTTTGAATGACAAGTCAATAACAGGAATGATGATATTTTGCACATGTACGTGTAATGTAGATCATAATTGACTGAAATAATGAACCTGTAGAGTGAGAATCTAACTCCAAATGCAGCATTTCCTGTGATTTTAACCATCCAGCTAAACATGTTGGAGGCTGGTCGCTTATACAGTAACAACTTTCTTCCATTGAAGTTGAAACAGCACCGCATGTGCTCAATGTTATTCAGTATTCACCTAAATTAAGTTAGTTGGTTCAGCTACTGGTCAATTTGCAATATTTTGTGCATACTTGGGTATAAAAGGAGAAGTAAAGGCACAGAAATCTTTTAATTGTGCTACATTGGCTTCCACCATAGCTATTAGTTTTCTTTCCTCCTAAATGACACTTATCTATAAAAGATATGCATTTCTTTTCTTGAAAGACATATTCATAAAAAGCCTTTTTGGTAGACTTTGCAGGTTATAAATCCAATAAGACGTACAGACATATTTGTTCTTCTTTGATCTCTGCCAGATAGAGACCATATAGTGGCGTATATCTGCCATTATATGCTGCTCGATCTTTCAGTTAACTAATACAAAAGATATTCTTCCACATTGGGAATATATGGAAACCACAATAGGCCCTTTAAGTGTAACTTTCAGATAAATGTACAAACTATTGGATAATTTTAAATATTGTGTATATCTGCCAATTGTAGTACAGGCCCTTCGTGATTTTTCTTTCAAGATGGTACATAAAAAAGTATGCCAGAAAATGTGAAAATGGATTACCAGTACTTACATCTAAGATTCTTGCATAATGTATGTTATTCAAGGTAACAATTATGATTTTTTTCACAGGTTTGTTTATTCTATGTGTATCCTATTTGAAAAGTATAGACATCTAAAGTATCGATTTTCAGGAGTGTTTTATCTTCTATTCATGTTCCAATGTGCCCAGAGCTATAACCCTGACCTTATTCCACCTGTCAAATTAAGGAGAAAGAGGGTCATACAATCAGTGATCGTGCATTAATTGAAATCCATGCAGCAACATTCTAAGTAGTTGGCTCATTATTGAGTGACTAAATGTGACATTTAAAATATTCAGTAATAAAAGAGTCACAAAGTCATGCATATCAAGTGCCCGTTAACATTCTTACTCTGAGCTATAACAGTGGAGGGCTCTCTGTGTCCCGAAAAACAGTGGCTGTACTTCTGAAGAATCAGGCCATTTGTCTGCTGAAAAAGAAGGATTAAATTGGCTTTCTTCCTCATCTGTAGAAAAGAAAATACAGTGCCTAAGCAGTTTCCAGAAAGTAGTGTAAAATAGAAAACTTTTGCTATAGTTTGTTCATTAATTTGTTTATACTTTTTTTTCCATCTAGGTATAATAGGTAGAGGAAGTGTTGTAATCCACCAAAAAAATTGATGTTGAGATTTCACAAGAGAGATACACTTTGAGGTACACTAAACCTCCCTCCCCAGAAAAGCATTTTTGGAAAAGGGAGAGTTTTCTTTCTTTATTTCTCTTCTTTTCTTTTTTTTCCCCATGTTTATAACCTGGTAAAGAGTTTCAAGAAAATTGCAAAATTCTATTGCCCCAAACTGACATTTACATAGAAAGTTTTTCATTTTCTCAGAAATGTCTCTTGCCGATTATGATTAAAATACCATATACTTAAGATATTTTCATGACTAATCAATGCAGATCTTGAATTTTTTGCAAATAGACTGTGAAGTACTCTTCATTTTATATGAATTTTTCATAAATTTGGGTAACTAGAAAACCATAAGAGAGAGGGGGGAAAAAAATGAAAAGCACATTTAATACGTGCAGTTTGTGTTGATTAATTCTTTCTTGTAGTGAGCCATTTTTTAAGTATTTCATGCTCTATATTTATAATGTAATAGTATCATCTGATGGAAGATGTTGAAAGTTCCTGATTCTTCTTTTTTCTTTTCCTTTGCGAGAGGTCATTACAGAGACTTCTGAATTTATTCCCCCATGCTCCTCTGAGCATTATTTTGTGCATTTTGTATATTACTGCATACATTATTGCTTAATTTGAAATCATTTCTTGACAAAAATGTATAATGAATAATGTAACAGATAGAAGAATCTTTTTTGGATGAATTCTAAAATATATAGGGTTGTCTTCAAATTTGCATTTTGTAAAAAACATTATGTGAATATACCACACCAGCCTTTGTTTTCTTTTTTTTTTATTCTTTTTTTTAATATTAGGCAGTGTAAGAAAATAACAATTAAATGATGATTTCTCCTATATGATTGGAATTGGTTCTGCTTTTGGTGTCCTGACCAAAGGCCACTCATCAACTATCCCTTGAGGTTGATTGGTGAACAGAGGAATACAAAAAAGATGCTTGAGGGAGAGAAATGACACTAGATGGGATAGTTCAGGATGAAGCATTGGAGTGCATGGTTGTAAATATGAAGGACAGGACGATTGAATAGCAAATGGATATTGCTCGTAGAAAAGACTGCTATTAACCTTGAGGCAATGTCATTGTTATATTAAATGTACATTGTTCAGCAATAAGTATTTAGTGATAGTTAAAATGGATTTTAGGTGAGTAAACACACATACTTCATTCCTTTCGAGTCTGAGATTCTGAATCTGAAACAGAAACGTTTTCTTCAACGTGGATGAATGGGGAAAAAAGGGTAGATCCAAAACCAGTCCTGCACTTGGGCCATGAAGTCCCATTGTGCTCCATACACGAGCCAATTCCAGGTCCACCTTTCCCAAGAAGAAAAGTATATCCCTGAAATTAGCTTTCATAATGTCTTTCGTGCCGAAGTTACATATTTTGATTGCACAAAAGCTGCACATCTGCATAATATGTGTGAGGAAATCTCCACCTTCTTGCCACATTTCCTACAACTTGGGTCTTGAAGGATTCCCACAGTATATAGATACATGTGAAGGGTGTTGTGGCCAGTGAGGAAACCAACAATCTGCTGCATATGCATCCAATTAAAAGGCAATAAGGCTTTCTTATAATCGGAAATAAGTTCAGCAATAAGCTTACCAGCTTGTCTATAGCCCCTGTTTGACAGCATCACCAAATGCTTCCGGAGCATCCATCTGGCCAGGGCCCAGCTGACATTTTGTAGGATGTCAGCTTGGACCAACCAAGAAAGAGTTTAAATTCCACAAAAGAGAATGCCACTCCCTTTGCCAAAGTATTTGCCTTTTTATTCGCTTTAATGCCCAAGCATCCCTAAAACCAAAAAAAGTGTTACCAGGTCTGTCACGTAAGTAGACCAATGTCTTCTGGCAATGCCATATTCACTTTGACATTGCCGTTATTGTGTAAGAGTGTTTATTACCTGTCAGAGCAATTAGTTAGATTGGTTATGTATCCAGAAAAATGATTTAATATATATTGTGTACACAGGCCAGTAGAGCAAATGCTCCAGATCCAATTCTCCCTGGCAAGTATGACTATCTTGAAACTTTCCTAACTAAAACAAGCCTTCATTAAGTCTCCAATCATCCCTGAAAGAGGACACTTGTGAAGCCTTGTTAAGATCAATGTGTGGCCCCCATATGGATATAAGTAAAACCTCCCACTCAGCACCCAGATGCAGTGCACCCCCACCATTGTTAGTTTTTAACATACTAGTGCATTGGAGGGAGGCACAAGGGCATCTCCAGTGAATTACGCCCATGGAAGTCAGTCTTTGTAAACTGTTGAGCCTCACTATGTAAGAGGTCAGCCACCAAACCAAGGAGCCACATGTAACAGGGTCAAATGACCAAGTTATATAGCCATTGAACCATCTTAGTCCACAACTCAAGACAGCAGCCCCCCTGCGGCCCAAACTAACCTTTGAGCCTTTATGACCTTATTTTCAACATCCTTACCCCGATTCAGCTGGTCATTCTGTATAATTTAATCCATAAGAGGGAATTGTTCACTCATCTTATTAACATAAATGAACTCAAGACAATGGTGTTCTGTTGTAAGGCCTAAAACTGAATGAGTATCATTGGCATAAGATATATTTTAAGGGAAAGGGTGTAAGAAATTATTTTTCAGTTTGACATTGGAATCATGCTCATAGCTTTGCATATACTTAAGTATTTAAACAGATCTTTTATTTATTTTTACTTTCTCTACCACATACATAGTGGGTAGAGAAGGAATTGCATTCCATTGAAAAATTTGATATCGAGATTTCACCAGAAATACATGTTTTGTGGTCCCTGAATCCAAAATAAAAGTATTTTTAGGATAAATGTGCATGTATTTGTCTGTGAACAGCATAATTAAAATACTAAATGTGGATAAATACCAAACTTAATGTTTAAGTTCAGTACCTTCCAAAGATATGACAAGATTTTCAAGAAATCTCCCAACCCCAAGCTATCCTTTACATGAAACGTTTTACTAATTTTTTTTATTTTCTGAAACATGGCTTTAATGATTTTGATTAAAGTACCATACATTAAAGATATTTAGATGACAAATAAAATGCATATCTTGAATTTTCTGGGAATAGCTTGTGAAATCCTCCTCATTCGGAAGGAAATTTATATCATCTTGCACAATTGGTAAACTTTAAGTGATTAATAAAAATGTACTACACAAATAATTTAGGACTCTTTAAAGTACACAATTTATTTCAAATAACTTTTTTTTTGTGGCATCTGCCATTTACGAGATATCCATCATTAATGGTTCAAATTTTTCTGTTGTTGGTCATTCTCTTAAGTGCTGTTGATTTTCAGTTGTTTCTCACAATGCCATCGAAAAGGTATGGCATTTTAAGGCCAGCATATAGCTTTATTCTAAAACATTGGACTACCACTATTCCCTTTGTATCTATAACAAAATATGTAATGCAGCTACATACTTCCGGAAAGCTTTATCTCAATTAAAATTAAGTAGATAGGAAAATAAACTTTTGTAGGAATAATTTGTATACCCACTAATAAGCGATAGAGGATAGGGAAAGTCATGTGAATGTAACACATCAGATTTTTTTGAAAGTATAAACAAATAAATGTTAATGTCAGCCAAATTGAGCAGGTAGTCTGATTCTTATGTAAGACAATCTAATTGTCTTAAAACTATTAATTGTAAAATGTTATACTTGGCATTACACCAAATAAACTTACCATCTCCCTTTATTGTATTTCGCTTTAATTCTTCATAAGCAAAGTACATACTTCTGTTCACTAGCAGTAATTAAATATTTTATTATATGGCAGAAAAGCAAGCTCTAATGTATGAAAACAATAAACTGCAACTAGTTAAGTAATGACGTAGTATTTTTCGTTATTTTTTTTTATTAGAAACCTTTTTCCTGTACAAGCCAATAATAAAAATGAACTTTGCTTTCTAACCTGTATTGATATAAATTTCATGGTGACTAATACTACTATAATAAATTAACACTTTGTAATACTATGATTATTAAAAGAAAAGATATTCTTTGTCATAATCACCTCGGATGTACTTTCTTTCTTGTCATTTGACTTGCCCCCTTTGCTCAGCAGTGAAGGTTACATCACTGTGCTGCTAAACCATCACTGTACTGCAGTGAATCAATCTGGTGCGCAAAACTGAGGTACCAGCCAGTTGGTGTTTCTGTTCTACATTATCTATCAGTTAATATGTTTTAGTATGATGAGCATCTACATTGGAAATGGCATGAGGCGATAGGAACATTCTGTAACTCAATGTCTGCTGGGATGTTGTGGACTCATCTTCCTTAAAATAGCACATTACAGAATGTATTCTTTGCCAGCACTTGATTTTATCTGGAACATAAAGGTCCAAACATTTTGGTTTGAATTAACTATGTATCACCTATGTACTGCAAACTGCTGCTCAGTTATTCAACAAATGAAGTGTCATTTGCTCAAAGCTCATACATTCTTCCAGAAAATTACCACTGATATTGGCTTTCCTTAAAAGTCAATAATAATAATAATAATAATAATTAATAAATTATTATTATTCACGACTTCACAAACCTATTGCTTTAAGTATATATCAATTACATATTCAGGAATTACACCAAAAATATGCTGTACTAAGTGCATGTAGGTTTATTTTGAAAATATGACACCAAAAAGAAAAGTTGACAAATTTGAACACTTCTAAAAAAAAGTATAAAGCTTGCAAAATGAAAAACTGAAATCACCAGAACATGTAAACTGTATTGTTTGTTCTTTGCAAGTATAAAAATTGGAATTTCTTAACATGGTTGCTAGAAATTTTTGAAACGTCTGAATACTTTCTGTACAGATAGCCTCAAGGTACAAATGCAGATACTAAGTTTCTGTTGAATAGTCGAGATTGGAAATTTTGGTCCCGTCCCTTCTTCTTTAAGATCAAAACCCAAATGCCAGATTTGATTCCTATTCTCAAAATTTAAATTGTGTTTTCCTGACTGGTTGTGTTTGTTTTCTTAGCTCATGTCTAAAAGATTCATATTCCGAAGCTTTTAGTACACAAGACAAACCTAGTCACCATAGTAATATGTTTTACCGTTGGCAGCACTTCAAGTGAGCTGTTTGAATATATTTAGCCATTAGAAATCTTAAAGTTTCTCAATTTATCTGGTTTTTATGTTGGTCTGGAAGTTCTATTTTCACAAAACTATTTTCTCATCTTCATTATTAGGAATGTGTCCAGGTTATAAGCTACATTTTGTATTATGTTTTTGTAAATCTTATCTGCATTTTCGGCAATATTTACATTTAACTGAAATTGGTGAATTACTTAAGGGACACTTTCACCGTTTTCTCCATTTACTGGCAGGCTTTGAAATGTGCTGGGAGTAATCTTTATTTTGATAGCAATGACCACTAATTACTAAATTAGAGGCAGATGGTGTTTTGCTCGACTCAAGCACTGAAAATAGACGATCCAAAAGTTGGTTGTTACAAACGCTATTCTTCACTGTAACTTACTGTGTACTGATCTTAGCAGTAAATACATTTTTTAACAGTTGGTAAGTAGTTTCTCGAAAAAGTCTTTCCTTTAAATTGAGTCGGTGCTGCAGGCTAAACGGTTGACATACACGGAAGGTTCTTACTCGACATCATTAGTATACGTGAGGCAGATTTCATATGTTGCTACAGACGCGGAGATATACTTTATCCGCAAATGGAATTTCGCGAATTGTGGGAAAATATCATTAGAGTCGCTATGTAATCCCACGCAGAGATGCAACTGTTGCAACTATGAACTCTTACGTGTAGTTCTAAGCATGTTGTGTTTAAGGGACATGTTACCGACCAGAATTTACATATACGTGAACAATACTTTTTGCAATAGTCTATGCCATCTTTAGCTTAGTAAACTGATATTGGAAAGGGAAAAACGCGGGGTGACAAACGTGTATCTTTCTGCAGCAAAATTTATCTTAAGGCTATTTGCAAATATTATGGCTGTTCCCCCTTGTCTTAACTTAAATATACTTGGAAACAAAACAAGAAAGAAAGAAAATAAAAATGCTTAATAATACAACATTTCACTGATATAGATTCAGCAGTTTCTGATAACGTGTGTTCCTGAATAATGTATTGTCTGCCTTTGGAGGTGCTGCTTTCCTTAATCATTTCGGTATATCGTTTTCTAGATGCGATAGTTTTCTTTAGTACTGGTTTCTTACGCATGTTTCTTTATTATCTTTTCTACCTGTTTATATCTGAATTGATATCTTTCAAGTCTAGGGTTTGTTTGTTCAGCTTGCGGAATGAAAGTACACCTAATCGTTTCGTTCTTGTCAGGTGGAGACCAATTTCTCCTTGCGACAAAACACTATGAATCGGATGTGGGAGGAGGATGACAAAGAGGTAGAGGTGATAAGGTAGAGGATGAAGAAAGTGGCAGTTATTGTCTGTTTATAGATTACGATTAACCAAATTCAATTGTTTAAACGCAAATATAAGACGATTCGTTTGAAGTTTGTATTCATTGTGAAAATCGTGAGCCATGTCTGCTTATTATAATAAAACTATAACGAACATCTTTTGAGTAATTTTTTATTTTGGAAGAATTAGCTGCTGTTATAATAAAATACAGTGAATGCAAAATCACATTTATTGTGTGCGCGTGTGCATCCTCCCCCGTTTATTCAGGAATGGTGCATGTGATCATGCAACTTCGTAGAGAACTGTGATACGGCATCTTAAATACTAGTACTTTCCCCATGAGGTGGGGGAGCTTCTAAGGTCGGAAAGTTAGAAAACCCGAATCTCTATTGCGCTAAAAAAATCAGCATAATGTTTTTGACAAATTCTGATATGTGCAAAATTTGGATCGTATGAAAACATTTTAAAATACTCCAATCTTTCAGTACTATTATGCATGTGATTGCTCACCAAGCATAAGGAACAGCACAAGTTTGTGTACTGTTAAATCTTATGTCAAAAGTTTTTATTAACACCCCAGAAAGCATTTAAAACCAGTTTTCAAAATATCACATGGCACGTAAATTGCCCAGAGAGAAGGGGTGGAGGGCCACGGGTAAGAGTGAGGGGAAATTGTTATTTTTGCGGTTCGAGGTTATTCTATGACAGTTATCCCAAATAATTCCAATCCGCTGCTCGGCCCTCTTGGACATTACACGGTTCATGGACCTCACAAATGATGGAAAGCTCTAGTTTTATATCGATCTAGCTTTTTCATCTAGTTAAACCCTATTTTGTAATACTGTAAGCTGGGCCTCCAGATTCAATTTACACAAGACAAAAGAACACAAAGTCCAGTCCTAGGTATGTTGCGGAGAGAGCAGTAACGAGAGCGGCGCCGCGGATTCTGTTGGCTGAAGAATAACTCGCTGCTTGACAATTAAAACGTAGTGACCTTATTGGCAGCATTCCAAGGTGAGTACTCCCTTCCGCTCTTCCGAGAGCTAGGGATAACTAACACTTCTCGGCTCGAACTGACGAGAAAGGCCTCTCGTGCTAGCCACGCCAGAACTTTTAAAAGTAAACTGAACATGTAAATGAATCGCAAGAGTATAACAATGTAGTAACGTGCCGTTCATGATAAGTATTCCTTCGGAACTTCATAATACAAATATAGCACATCTTGTCTATGGGGGAATTAGGCGTTTATTGCAAAACCAACCAATGTTCAAACATATCCAAACTTGCTTTCTTGCAGTAATGTAAAGCTTAGTTCAGAACGCATATATTTATGTGGTATGAAGGAGACACAACCAATATCATTTTAAAACTGCTAAATATGGCGTTTGCAAATGCATAAATCTCGTGAGGGTTTAATTAAAAAACATCTAATATAACCTGCCTTCCTGTTTTGTTATTCTCACTTGGCAATGATGAATTAACTTCGCTTTTGGAACATCCGTTGCATTTTATCCTAGAAAACTCTGGTCACCATTAAGAATATTATACAATTATTAGGGGTGGCGATTTTTAGCATGTTGAAGTCAGAAATTTCGCATTTTGATTTGTGCATTTAGCCTTTTGTAGCGTACACGAATTTGCACTTTGTATCATTCTGAGGAAAAATCATGATTTGAATTAATTGTGATAAACAACTTAGGTATTTTAAAATAACATTAAAATCACATTGTAAAGGGTACTTGGTGAGATAAAATGCATAAATTAAAATTTGAACCTATTTTGAACTAAAATAGATTAAAGTAACACAAAGAAAAACCTGACAAATTGATACAACTAAATCACATCACAGAAAAATTAAGACATTTTATTGATGAAAAACCAGAATAATAAAAGATAAAATAAAATTAATTTAAGTCATGGAAGTTCATCAATGAGTAGCACTGTTGAATCAAGTCATAGAATATACCTCAACATTTTGTTCGGTCATTCGTGTTCTCTTATCACTAATAATTAAATTGTGATTACTGAAATATATTTCGACACTTACTGAGCTGCTTGTGCAAACTGCAGAAGGGTAGAAAGATCCCTCCAACTAGGTAATCAATTTACTGTGGCTGAGACCTGAGCCACCAATTGTCACATCGTCATTAGGATCATAGCTAGATTGTTTTCTATACGCCCAAAAGTTCAGATTTTAAACGGACTTAATTTATTTTAAATGTCATAATGGGAGAAGTAAAATGTATTAATAATGCTAATTTTACCGGATAAAGAAACCTGCCCTGTTATTCACATTACCTTACCGCCTATCAGAACGGTGGTCAAGTGCGCCATAAACATTCCAGGAGTATACAAACTCTGCAGTTGAAATTTTCACAAGAAAGAAAGGAAAAATAGGGGGTTATTTGAAGAAAAAAAATCGTGGATTTCGCATTTGTAGAGCAGTTTGGTATAATGTAGGCCCAATTTCCCATTTTATCGCATTTTTAAGAACATTATAAAGCTGTTTACAGGTTGTGAAAATTGAAAATGCAAGAGTACAAGGCTTTATTAGCATTTCGCGCTATATCGCGTTTAGGAAATACCTCCGTTTCTAATAATTATATACCATACGCGCAAGGTTTAGAATATATATTGCCTAAAACAACCGTCATTTTTATTTTAATTCACTATGAACCTACTAACAAATATTAGACAAGCTTTGATTGACATGTGCTATGTAAAATACTAAAACTCAAATGCAGGAGAAGGGTGCATTTCACATAAATCTCGATGCCGTGCGTTTTTATTTTATGTTTTTAAATATAGTTCTTTTTTGTAAATTTTTTAAATGCGTGGCAATGGTGGGTTTTGCAATAAACACTTCGATTGGTCTGAAAATATTACGATTGACAGTTGTGGATAAAAGGATCAGGCCCCGAGTTTCGCAATTATGTTTAGAGGGTCAAGGATTGTAAAATGCGGACTAATACATTATTTTGACTACAGATGCGATGTCAACATTAAATTTCCTTTGCAGTTGTATTTAACTTCACAAAACCAAGAAAAAGAGGATTTATGCGACATCTGTGACACTAATGTAAAACTGATGAATAATAATAAACTTTATTTTTTGTTCTCTGGGATATTGAACGCCATGCTACATCAGCCATCCCATAAGAAGGTAATGAATTTAACCTATGTTTTCTCACACCCACTACAATTTATATCAGTACATGATCGGCAAATCATTCAAGTATTACCACTAGACAAACAAAGAAATGCCATTTAATTAAATTTACATATCAGCACCTCTTCCGCCGTATAGGTATGTGCCATGCCACTAGAACGGATCCAGTATTTCATCCATAAAACCTTATAAGGAGTAATAGACAGATATTTTATAGAGTGTAGCCCTGCACTTTTCAGTATTAACAAGTTTTATTTTAATGGATGCGCTTTAACTGCTGTGCTCCTTAGCGACCCATTCTATATTGGGCGTGAAAGATCAGTAATTTTGCTCAGAGGCGTCTTTATCAGGCTTGAGGCTCTTTTACGTGCCGACATAAATCTACACCACCGCCTTTACTTCCCTTTCGAAGGAAACCATGCTAAGGATTTTTACGCCCGAAAAAATCCACCGCACTCCGCCGGGTTTGAACCCGCGACTAGCTCTAGTCCTCGGGGACTAGAGGCTAGCATGATAACCACTACACTACGGAGGACGACCCTGTATTAACAAGCGGTAGTAGTTAATTATCATAACATTCCTTTCGATGGTAATTTTGTTTGACAATGGGTCTGTAAATTATGTTTCTAGCGTGTGTGTATGTATAACACAGTAAAATATTCATACTGTTTAACATAGAAATACAAAAGTGAATGTATTCTCAAGGAAGTTTAGAAATGTTCACGTTTGAAATAGGTCTTTGTATATGATACAGAAGTACCAACATATGTGTGGAACAATAAGAAAAAATTTGAAAAACTCAAGACAGGAAACACAGCTGAAATTCTATAAAATCATGGTCGTCCCAGTTATGCAGAGCGGTCGTTTTGTGGCCCTGCCACGATCGCGTATATTCGTGATTCGCTTGCACTGCAGTGACCTCTGTATGTTCCGCTATCTCACTAGTGGTGAATGACCCGCTCAAGGCTACGCATATTGGCTGTGAATGTGAGCTGTCAGTTACTGTCTTCTCTTCCTGCTGTAAAAACTATAATTTATTAATTGTGCATCTCAAACGTGAAAGCTTGATCAGACATCTGTATTGTGTGTGTGTGAATTACTTTGGAGTATTCTTATTGTTGCTGGTCTTTTCTTATTAGTCCACTGAAATGCCTACCAAAAACTCAAGCTTGAACAATGAATTTTCTATGTACGATGCATGCGCAAAAACCGAATCGTGTGGACAGGCGTGTAGGCAATTTCAGAAGACATTTCCTGGTATTCCAGTTCCAATAGAGACGCTGTCAGATTTCTGGTTAGTAAGTTTAGAACAACGGAATCGCTAAACTCTAAACCTAAGAAGCGAAAAACACATGTTCTAACGGAGGAAAAAATTGACGAAATTAGTGCATCATTCTAACGCCCTCCCAAGTAAGTCTCTTAGACGTGTTGCAAAGCAAGTGGGTGTTTCCAAAACTCCTGTTTATACGCTGCTAAGCTTTTAAAATTGAAAGTGACTATTGTTCATGAATTACAAACTGGTGACGACGAGGAATGCCAGGAATGTCTTATTGAAGATGGAACCACATTAACACCAGATATGACAGGGTTAGTACTCATTAAAGTGCATGCTACGATTACTCATGTGTATGTAACGTGGGAGTTCTAGAATGGAAACCCCCTCGTGTAGAATACATCGCGCGTAGCACGCATACACGCGATCCATGCCGGGCCATAACACAACCGCCGTGTACTTGATGGGAGTGAAAGTTGGGTCATAAACAGAAAGATAGCAAGTATATTCAGGGGACAGAAATCAAATTTTTGAGACCTGTCAAGAGAGTAACAAGATGGGATAGATTGACCAATGAGGAAATAAGAGAAGATCTACGATTAATTAGCCCAGTAGGAAAAATTATAGTAGAGCATTAACAAAAATGTAAAGCTCATATGAATGAAATGGATGCAAGCAGGCTACCAAGAAGAATGATAATTATAAACCGAATGGGAGAGAAGGTCGATAGGAAGACCTGTGACAAAATGGAAGCGAGAGCAGAATAGGCCATTGGCCTAAACCATGAAAGACAATACGTAAATTGGCCTTTGCATAACGTTCTGTTATTGGTGGTGCATATTATTTGGATAGCTTCCTTTCGTGACAAAACGACATTACATTCAACAGAATAGCACCAGAATATTACACCTTACTGCATTATTGAAAAAAATAAGTATAATAAACGAACAGTTTAATAAAAAAAGAATAATCTAAGTACTACTTAACTTATTTTGGGGAAAATTGATATGGTATGATATGGCCAGGGAACGGGGGGTCACCTAGCTTCTAGACCCAGTGCGGATCTTTTGTACTTACCTCTTCTAAGGGAACCGCAGGAGGCTAGGCCGCAGGCAGGTCGGCCGATAGTGATATGCAGAGGTCCATAAAGGATTCCAAGCTTGATGACCAGGTAACACCAGGGGCTGCTCAGGCGGAACCGGGAGAATTCGACCCACTTGAGGCGGTTTAGAGAAGGTTCTCATGGTCGAGAAGAACTTTCCAACAAACAAGCATCTATGTTATCCGTTCGACACCGACCGACACCGTATGTAGCCCCTAAGCCTACCTGAAACATGAAAGGGGAAACGAAATGTTAGGAAACGTGTGAAAGGAAACTCGTGGTAGAGGAGAAACCACACCAACATACGCCTTGCCACCAGGGAAAACCACGAAAAACTCATGGTCAGAGTAACCGGCCCCAGAAATCGAGCCCAGGACCTCCAGAATGCGAGCCTCGCACGTTACAGCGCAGCCATCTTGCTTGGTTTGTGGATAATTAAGGTGTACATTCACCTGGAATGTCGGAAGCTATAGGTTAAGAATTTTATAACATTTATTTTGCCCAATGTTCTGAGAATGTGTGAACCTAAAGCCAGTTATATATTGTACCAAATAAGTGATTCATTTTGTGTGCAAGATTGCGTAAGTGTTTAATAAGCAATTCCAGCGCTATCATTAGCGAACAGAATCGTGGTTGCAATATATCCCCTTTCCACAGATAGAGCATTGATTAAAAAGGGTGTAAAACAGGTAATGGGCAAAAATTGATTCTTGGGGACTCTATATTTAATATTTGCCACTCAGAATTATACTTTTGATGAGCGCTTATCGGAACTTTTTTTCCATTATCAGAATATGGTATATGCCAACTAAGAAGCTTATGTTGCATCCCACATGATCTTAGTTTTTTAATGGAATTTCAGGATAGAAACAGTGGTTTGGGCTAGATCTTAAAATATTCATTCTATGTACATGTTATTTAGCGTTGATAAGATTTTTTTTTTAACATAAAGGATACATTTTCATTTGATATATCTTTTCAATATTCGAACTGTCCCTTTGCTTCAAAACAATACAGCGAGGGCAAAAATCATTGTACATATCTTCAAGACAACTTTTTCCAAAATTTTCGGAAAAAAAATCATGGGACTGTAATAAGAAACCCCATGTCGTTATCCTCATAAGCAATGGTTTAACATGAGTATATTTAAATATTTCTGGAAGCATTCCAGGTTTTCAAAGATTCTTTAAGAGTTGCAGTAGTTCCTTATTGTTGTGGAGCAGACGGAAATTTTAATCATTTCCCATTGATGTGATCACTAGTATTAGCTTAAAATGCTATCTGCCAAAGCGTGGATGAACATTTTCAAACACGCTTATTCACATGTTGAGAGGTTACGAAACGAACAATTCTTGTTTATGCAATTCTTGATAATTGCTTTAATGTAATCGGGTTTCATCTTGATTATGTACCTGTAAGTAAGAACTCCATTTCGCATCACTTTAATCTGAGCTACCAATTTTCCTGTAGTTTTCAAACTCCACCACCGCTCTCTTAAGTGGGAAGATGATGGAGGCGAACAATTATGGAGCAGAATCCTACAACGGGAGCCTTCTAAAAGGCCAGCTAAATTGACCTATTTCAGTTTTTGTTGTTGTTTTCGTGCTGAAACTACAAGCCGTTGGTAATTTCGTTTTGAAACTGTTATTAAGTACGAAACGCGATACTGCAGATGGTTTTAAAATAGGACAAAACGGTTACGGACAGGCAGTTCTTGCTTTGAGTAACGCAAGTCTAGACTGTTGCATTTTGTTTCCTTTACAAAATGGCTTGAACTTATAATTGCAGTTGCTAATTACTGCATGCCAGCCGCAATTACAACTCAGGGCGGCCAGAGACCAGGTATCATCCACTTTGCTGTCTAGTGTTCCATGCTTGCTTTCCATCCCTTGTGAATATCTCGGGTTATGGCTAGACATCGGATTTGTATGCACTAAAAATGTCGTAAAACACACATGCATATATGCCCTCAAAATCTTGAAAATATGCTCTATAATTTCGAAAATATGCACTTATGCACTAGAATTGTTAACTTTAATCTTATACTTTTTGGTAATTACAATGTACATTTTTCTTAGACATCACTCGGTCGTTGTAATTTGATTTGCAGTATACAATTATCTTTTTCTCCAAACGCTCAAGTGTAAGTTTATAAATTTGTATGTTGACACGAATCTTTTCACGTCTATAGATGTTATTGGGTAAAATTTGAAAACAACTTAATTATGGCGAAGTTTATTCAGGTAGCACTGTTTTCACGTAGAAAATGTTTATCCACAGAACACAAAATTTAAATGTCAGGATTTGTCTCTAAAATACTGCATAATTTACTGCTTAATTTTCTTGTATACTTTAAACGAGCACTTTTATAGTTTACTCTGAACCTCATTGAAAAATTGTGCGTGTCTCCATAGTGAGGATCTTATTATTTTGTTACTATTGTGTGTAAATATTAATTTTAAAACTACGGTATTATATGCCCGATGTATAAAAAACTGATGAAATATACAGTAACATCAGAAATATGCAATTACATGCTCTATGAAACTTTACATACAAGCACAAATAAACATGAAACATAATGCAAAACTTAATTCCGTATCACAAGTAAAAACAAACTATATATGCATTTGCATACTAATCCGTTGTCTAGTTCTGACCGCTTGCGCATTCTGAATAAATGGGTATTTCCCCGTCGAACCAGAACCCACCCATTGTACTTCACAGTTTTTCAACTCTTAAGAGAACTTAAGCTTCGAGTATACAAAACAAATTTATCACGTTCCTCCCTGATTAGTTTACCGGTGGGTGGGATATACACATATGCCACCTTTTTAAACCGGAAAAAGACCTAGATGAGTATACTGAAAACGCTTAGCATCACTCTTTGTAAATAGAAAAAAACGTGTTGCGGGGGAAAGGTGTTTGACAAAGTTTTTTTTCTTCACCCCTGTACATTGATGAAAACATTGCACCCGAGGGGTTTAGGCGACACTTGCCCCTCAGTAGATTGCGTACAGAGTTCTCAAAGGTAGCCGGGTTCCCATTCGAATTTTCTTGTATTGCAAGAAGTATATTAACATTTGTATATGACATTTAATTTATAAGAACTCTCAAGTATTTGCTGCAAAATCCTTAATGTTTGAGGAAAACAGCTGAAACCTAAATACACTTATTTATCTTTGAATGAGAAAAACAAGAAAAAGTTTTCACAAATTTGTTAATATAAATTTAAGTCGAAACTAAATACATACAGTAGTTTTTAGCTATTAGGCATAGAAAATGAAATGTTCACAGATTTACCTAGAAGTCTTGGTGAAAAAATATAAAAGCAAAAGGCTTTATTTAATAATTTATATAAATACCATAAAACAGTGTCGTTCCGAACAATATATAGCAACCTCGCTCAGTAGCCTCCATTGAATCCTGTAATCCCCCGCCTCCCCCAAAACGGCTGAACATTGTCGTTTCCAGGTTTGACTCATCGTGCCTATTGTAATACAAAGGCGAAGAACACTAGAAAAAGGAGACTGTTATAATAGGGTTCCGGCGTCTTCAGGACAAGATCACGCAGCCGAAAACGGGTGAAGAGGGAAGCAACGGGCGGAGCCAGTCAAATCTGTTGCTCCCTTTTCTTTGTTTCTTTCATTATTCTCTGCAGTGCCTCCAGTGAGCTGCTGTGAAGATGTCCCTTCTATTCTCGACCTCATTCCCTCATGACTTTCATGATCCATCGGTCCTTACCACCAAGGTGCCCAGAGGATACTATGATTACTTCCGATATCAAGACTCTGGAACTGAGGAGTAGGTTCGAAGAAAGGAAAAAGTTGTGATGCTGCGGCAAACCCGAATTTTCAGTTGTGGTTTTGTACCGGGTTGGGCAGATAAAACCGGCCTGTGTTATCACATTGATTTGAAACTTAAAATGGAATAAATGAATGTGTCCTGTATTTACCTTCATAATACATGCTGGAAATGGCCTCCACCTGCATCTACTTAACAGGTTCATAAAAACGTATGTCAATTCCTCATGGGGTGATAGTGCGAATGCAATTCCTTATGTTATCCTTCAGTTCATCAATGGAATGGAGATTCTGCTCGTACACTTTTTCCCTCCAAGTACCCCATAAATAAAAGTCGCATGTCGACAAATCTGGTCACCGCGGTGGCCATAAGCCTTTGCTAACATTCCTGTCTTCAGTGAACATCTGGTGAATACGAGTAAGCGACCTCTCAAATGTGTGGCATGTTGCCCCATCTTGAGAAAAAAAAAACAGTAATTACGCTACTCTTCTGTTAGTGGGGATAGATTTCATCCAAAAAGGTCAAGTAAGACATCGGTATCGAAACATATTGGACCCATAATGCGTTTCGCAGTCATAGCGCACCACACACCGACCTTTTGGTTGTGTAGAGGTTGCTTGAACGATATGTTAGGATTTTGTGTCGCCCAATACCTAATGTTCTGGGAGTTTATATATCCCGATAGATGAAACCAAGCCTCATCAATCATGATAAACATCAGCGGATCCATATGACCATCTGTAATCATGTTCAACAACCAGTGGTAGAAATTTACACGTTTATCCCTATCGAGCTCCTTCAGTTGTACAGCTGTCACTCGGTACAGTTTTAATTTCAAAGACTGTAACACACGCCCGCAAGATCTCTTACTCGCATGAACTTGTCGAGCCATCTCGTGTTAGACTTTCGAGGACTCCTAGTCATTTCATTAATTTGCACCGTGAACTGAAGTGTCCGGACAGAAAGCGTTCTGTTTCTTGTTGCATTTGTAATGGATCCAGTTGTACGCCATTTTTGCACCAAATCTTGAATGCTGCTTTTCGTCGGTACTGGGTGGAGCGGGTATTTGTCTTTGAATAATTGTGATTCCTTGATAGAGCTGGTCTGTATGTACGCCTCTACAATGAATATTCGCTCTGATATTGAATAAGTCATGCTTATTTACTGTACAAAACTATTTACAACAGCCAACACAACCGTTTATAATCATTGTCAATCATTTGTAAGAAGCAACATGAACAATGAAACTAAACACGCGGAAGAAAAGATAGCCAACATAATTTCTTTCCAAATCATATAAGATGGGAGCTGGTTTTATCCGCCCAATCCTATAGTTACCTGGCTTACTGTGAGCCTATGATGGTAGCCAAGTAGAAGGGAATGGTTGCCATAAAATCAGGCTGTTAGTCTTGTCCTCGAATATAAATTTATGAAAACGTGTAATGAATAAGAACCAACTGGTCTGATTTCTATTTAGAGATTCAATAATGAAATAAACAGTAACGTACAATTTGTATAACACTGACCATAGCTCGCGATACCACAATTCCTGAAACTTATGCATTGTCAAATAATGTGTGTCTAACGTGTGATGTTACTGCGATTTTTACAACGGGGGGGGGGGAGAAGCTGAATTTTGTCGAATCGAGGCACCTTACTGTTCCATACTTAAGGAGTTGTCTTAATCGTTTATTATTTGAAATATTGTGCAAACGAAAACTCCCCAACTTTTTTTTTATGTGCTAAGAAACACAACCTATCAGATGACATTTGCTCTCTTCCTTCTGGTATGTTAAACTCCGTTTATCTTCACAAATCAAATTGAATGGTGCTGGCAAACACTACCAAATAAAAAAATAGTTAATGATTCGATCTACTGCAGGAACTGCAATACATCCTCCCTGAGTTTGGCTAACCTAAAGGAAATCTGTGTGATGAGATACAAAGCTTTTAATTTTATAACATTTTTATTGTAAACTTGCCATTTTGTTTTGTTACAGCAAAATTAGACTCGCTTGATATTTTAGACAGGAAGCCACGCAGATGACCTATTTTTGCAACATGGCTGTATTACTATTATATTCCTATGAATGCTAGAATCTATGGATGATGTTTTTATGGGTATTTGTAAAAGTTGACGTTTCTTTGTTCTGATAAAATAATGCTTAGCCCTTAGTCTGTTTTTGTGAGCATCCGTTCAATTATTCCATCTCTGCTTGTATCAGAAGCATGACTGAAGTGAAAGCAACAATATACGTTTACTGACTCAAGTGAGGATGTTTTTATCCTTTCGCTGCTATGTTCTTAACGCAACTCTCATCTCGTGGTGGTGTGTCGGCCGTAATCCTTAGCGCGGTGTACGTTCTTTATGTCCCACCTGCATTCACAGAAAGCCAACAAGTCGACATAGCCAGAACTTAGATTAACGAGTAATACATTATAACATGCATATTAACACGGTCACTTTATGAAACAAGGAAATCCCAAATGTATCTTATCCAAAATAATAGCCAGAAAAGGGCCACAGCTATAAAGACATGTCCAGAGGGCAAGTGTTACTTCCAGAGCACAGAAATGCCAAGAGGGAAGAAGAAACCAAGCTGAACCGCAGAAGATAGCCACGACGGAAAAGTATTCGTCCACATTGAAAGAGTAGTGCATACTGTGCTGCTTTGTGCTAAGCAAAGCAGAATGAAAGCCCGTACAAGCTAACATTTAGCAGAAAATCCTCCCAATACGATCACAGGTGTCCCTATGTAGGAGATAAGATAAGCACCATGCGCCATATGTGCATGCATACGTAACTAACTAGATAATATCCGCAAGACTCGAATGTTTCGCTGACACACACAATATTCATGTAATTCGAAATTGTCTCGCGTGTTGCAATTGGGTCGCTAATTTGAAAAAACAACATGACTTCGAAAACATAAATATTCAGGATGTTATAAAAATAAAAGAAAAAACTTTAAAATCAAAACTCCTGAAAAGAACCCTTTTTTTCTTTCTTAGGGCAGAGTTCGCAGGTAGCTTTCGTTGTCACAGAAGTTAAATTCCATTATTATAGTCGCTATATGACTTCTCACCTCAATTCAAATATAAATTATTTACTTGAAGTAGTGACACATGGGAAAAGAGGTACTATAGGTTTGTTGACGTCCCACTCTTTATAAATATGCTTCGATCCTGATAATATTTGTCTTGTACACATCTTAAAATTTCTAGAGCTGGTACTTTCCGTGGATCCCCTGGAGTGGTACAGGGGCATGGTGGTTCCGGGGTTCGGATTAGGTTTAGGGTTTGTAGTTGCATGTGTTGTGTTTCAGTTGCAATTTTTGGTATGATAGGATGGAGTTCGACGTTCCTGGATGATGGCGGAGTGTTCTTGAGCTGTGTTGTGTAGTCAGTTTGGTGGTTAAATATTACGATTTGTTGCGGATAGCTTCACAACACAATGCCACCATACTTCAATATGCGCGACCTACAACGCGAGGTAATTTCGGAAGTGCTACTCAATATGGAAGTGGCTCGGAAACTTTGTGTGGTCTCTGCCTATTTTCGCCATCTGCTGTTATTGCACTTTATCATTCAAGGAAAGTATTATTACTTCAGCCCTCATATACCGTTATGTTCTGTTTCCTCCCACTTTCTAGCCTGTTTCTTGTGCGGTCTTGTGTATCGTTATCTTAAGGGTTTGTTTTCGACGTTAATGCCCCAAAAGCAGTCTCGGGCTTTGCTCTCCTACCGTTATGTCCAGTTGTGCAAAGGGTTACATGGCTTCTCTGTTACTGAATGTGAATATCGGTTCATTCCTATGCTGCTTCGTACTGTATTTTAAGAGTTTGCAATTTAATATTATCCTAATACTACTTTACATTTACAGCTACAGGATGAGCCAAAAAACTACGAACCGGCTGCGCGATGGTTTTCCTGTCCGCGTCCTCGGCGCTCGCTGCCGTCTGCCGCTATCATTGAAATGCGCGGATGAAACGATACAACATTTTTAAAACTACTTTTAAAGGCTTTACTTACCAACTTTATGAATTGAAATGCTGAAACTGGCCAACGTCGTTGTCCATACATTTTTGGCACCCCTTATAGGAAACTATCCATCACTCGCCGTAGTTCACGTTGAGAAATGCTGGCAATTTCCTGGCGGATATTTTGTTTTAATTCTTCCAGGATGCGTGGATTTGTCTTGACACTTTGTTTTAAGTTATCCCAGAGTTAGAAATCGCAGGGGGTTAGGTCGGGGGACCGAGAAGGCCACAAATCTCTACTAATAATTCTGTCCTCAAACACACTTTCAATTGTTCTCATTGAAATATTGGCCGTATGAGCTGTTGCAGAGTCTTGTTTAAAAAAGGCAAAATCACGTTCCCTGTCTGTCTCTAAAAAAAAGGGGGGGCAAAATTGTATTCACGTATGTACGGGCGTCAGCTGTTGACTCGAAAAAAAATTGGCGAGTGATGGATAGTTTTCCTAAAGAGGTGCCAAAAATGTATGGACAACACGGTGGCCAGTTTCAGCATCTCCTGTCATAAAGTTGGTAAGTAAAGCCTTTAAAAGTAGTTTCATCTGCGCCTTTCTATGATAGCGGCAGACGGTAACGAGCACCGAGGACGCGGACAGGAAAAACACCGCGCGGCCCTGCCTGTATTTTATGTATTAAAATTTTCTTCACTTTCCTTTCGTTCTCGTGTATTTATCGTGATTGATTGAATCAGTTATGTCTTTAAAGTTACTCGCGTTACTCTCTCGTAATTAAATTGTTCGTTTATTACCTTTCTATTTACTCTCTTGAACATCATGTGAGGGCGATCCGCTCCAGATTTGCTAATACTTCCCTAAAACTCTTATGTGAAGTTGGAGATAAGTTTGTGTAGATGTGTTGGCATATTTAAATCTGTCTTTCCTATTTGAAGTTTGGCAGTTAGGGGGTTTGGAGGATTTCAATCACCGCGGCCAGGTTTAAGCCCATTGCGCTTACTAGACCTCCGGGAAGGGATTAGGTGAGAGAATACAAAGGGCGGCCAGAGCTGACTGCGGCAGACACAGCGAAGTGGGATCCCTATCGTTTCCAGATGAGCATCACTGGACGCCTCTTCTATACCCTTGAATGAACGGACAAGTCCGGGCAGAAGGTTCCGTGCCGGGGAAGAAACTGTTCTTCCGTAAAGCACATTCATTCATTCTCTGTTTATCCTCATCTTATGTAGGACTTACACCCACCAGTACTTACAGGCGGGTGCCTGGGGTCAGGGGCCCGTCGAGGAGCAGACACATGATCCAGGATGTGTGATCAGCCCGATGCCTGGTATGGGATGAAGGAAGTAGATGAAACGAAATGAAGTCGAAATGGATGGAAGGAAAGGTGATGATGGAGCAGTTGGTGGAATGAATGGCGGGGAAACCGGAGAACCCGGAGAAAACCCGCCCAGACGCCGCTTCGTCCACCACAAATCCCACATGCGGGTCCCTGGGATTGAACCCGGGCCGCCCCGTAAATCACATCAAATTAAAATTGAGTTTTTATTTATGCTATGGTCCTTAGCGTCCCATTCTATATTGGGCGTGAAAGCCAGGTAATTTTGCTCTAAGGCCTCTCTATCAGGCTTGGGGTTCTTTTACGTGCCGTAAATCTACGACACGGACCACCGGCTTTACTTCCCTTCCAAGGAAGTCATACTAAGGATTTTTACGCTCGAAAAAAATCCATCGCCCTCCGCCGGGTTTGAATCCAGACCTCGGGAACCAGAGGCTACCATGATAACCACTACACCACGGAGGACGATCTTAAAGCACATCCACCACATGTGCCATGCACACCGCATCAAGCCAGTCCCTGCAACCCCGAAGATGATAAGAAATGAAATGAAGGACATGAAAACTCATGGTCGTATATAATCCACCCCAGCATTTGCCTGTCGACCTGGGAAAATCAGAAAAACTCGAGGTCAGGGTGACCGGTATATCGGGAATTGAATCCTAGATTCTCCGAATGCGAGTCTCAGACGCTACCGGACATTTAACCGGCAACAGGTTAAAATCTCCTCGAACTGCAAAAGATGTTTGTAAATTTGTAATATAATCAACTATAACCAATGACAACGGTTAAATTAAATTCTTTGTGTCCACAAATCTTACTGATGTTATCAGGTGTGAGGAAGCTTGGAAAGCAAATGCTTAAGGTTTCTCGCATGGGAAGATCATGCGCTCGGCAGTCAAATACAAACCAAATCCATATCAAGAGTACTTTCATGTTTATTTGACGAAACGATCTAATTTTATGTTTGTGCTTTCCTGTCATCTTTTTTGTAAACTGCCAATACAAGCAAAGTATCGTTAACAGCGAATAAATTTGGACTTCACTTTTATGCATTAGATAAAAAAATAAATAATTGAAAGCAAGAATCACAGGAATTAAAAATGTGCAGACTGTTTTAATGTCAATACAAGCTACAGGTTCAGATGTTCATTTATTTGTAAAATTAAGTTAATTAGTAATCGGAAATCTTGATGTTTTCTCATAAAAAAGACATGCTCCAACAGAACTGAAATTATTTTGTTCCATCGCTCTTAGAAGTGGCGCCACGTAAAATTTACCGAGTATTGTGGTAAAAGTATGGATTTTTTACAAAAAAACAACTTCAAAATAATTTGGTCTTCAAGCTTTACAAAAAGTTATATTTCCTGATCTGTCATTCTGAAGGCTCTGTTTGTCATTGAAACAAAGTTTCCGAAAAAACATTTTTTCTGACCCGTAATAAAATTCTCAGACGAATTTTTTACCCACACAGTGACTTCACATTTTAAGTAGTAAATATAAGTAATTAAAAGTTACCACATAAGTTGGTATCATTGTTCATAATCCCGAATTTGGCCATTTAAGGATTAAACCAATATCCATAAACTGTACACCTCCTGTCATAGAAGGCTGAAATTATGCACATATTATTTATTAGCTTATACACTGGTGGCCAAAATTTGATGATTGTATGTTTAAATCGTAGAAGTTAACAACTTCAGGATCCTGTCCCTTTAAATGCTTCTGCATTACACTTAGGCGTTTCGGCGCTTCAAAGACCGAGATCGTTCCACATAAGGGAATTGTGTACTAGTTTATTGTTGATTCGGTAGAGCTGTAATATTAACACATAAAGAAACAACTAGATACTTTTTTAAAAAAAAATTAATTCCGTTGATTAAAGAAACTTTAAAAAAGGTATGCAGCTAAAGCCGGGACCTTAACACCGGGTATATCTGTTGTCTGATTTTCCTTGTGTTAATTGAGTAACAAAATACTAATGTGGTAGAGGTAATTAAATGATTATAACGAACATATCTGTTCCATATAACTCTGGCCCCTATCTCTTAGCTGCTACGTGCACTAGTTACCTCGCATTGGCTGCTGTCTTTGAATAGGTTGTTGTGCGGTACAACATACAGGTAAGCCAAAAAACTACGAACAGCTTGTTCGGTGTTTTTCCTGTCCGCGTCCTCGGCGCTCGTTGCCGTCTGCCCCTATCGTAGAAAGGCGCGGATGAAACCATACAACATTTAAAAAACTACTTTTAAAGGCTTTACTTACCAACTTTATGAAAGAAATGCTGAAACTGGCCACCGTCGTTGTCCATACATTTTTGGTACTTCTTTAGGAAACTATCCATCTCCTTTCATAAAGTTGGTAAATAAAGCCTTTAAAAGTAGTTTTCAAAATGTTGTATGGTTTCATCCGCGCCTTTCTATGATAGGGGCAGACAGCAACGACCGCCGAGGACGCGAACAGGAAAAACACCGCGCAGGCGGTTTGTAGCTTTTTGGCTCGTCCTGTAGTTCCTTATGTAGCATGATCATCTACTTTGATATATTGGAAGAGAATTGTCAGATTTACATTTTCATAGCCGTACGGATCAAAGATATTACATAGCAGAGTTAATGCATCTGAATTGCGTGTAAATCCTTAATAGAGAGGAAGATGCTTCGTTTTAAACCTGTCTTTCAGGATGACGAAAGCACGTGCAACTAACATGACAAGTGTTCATATCGTCTTTATCGTCTGACCTTGCACTGCATAGGGCTTGTATATCGTCTTCAAAAATGTACATTAGCCAATCAGGGGGAAGCGGAAGAAAATTGTGCGGAAGAATACATGTCAGCGGGGCAAGGTTATAAGAAACAAGGTTTAGTTGTTATTGCATAAGTTGAGTTATAAAAATTGTATAAAAGAGGGCGCTGGAAACATCGTCTTATATTATTTAAAAGCTAATTTTCATAAGGTAGTTGAACCGCTGATTTTGAATTCCCAGTATTCTGAACATGTGTAAATACAATATGTGCGGGAATACAAAAACTAGTGTAAAATGTGACATCTTTGAAACACACACGGCGAGAAGAAACTGTACAATAAGTCTTGCAACAAGCTACATAAAACATCACTTTAACAGTAAGTTTTACGATAAATAGAGAAAGAAAGTCACTCAGCTGTAATTGGTTTTCGAAATTACACAGCCTGAATTCGGAGGTAATTGCCCGGTTCAAGACGTTAATTTATTCTTGATCAGTTTGGAAGGAGTTTGCTCTATTCTTCTAAATAGAAGTACAGGATTTGTGCAGAAGTTTGAAGCCTTCTCAGCTTGTAAATGAATTGTCAACTTCAGGTGTGAAGTAATGCTAAAACGACCTATTAAAAGACAACATTCGAATATGTGTGTTATACCTAAATTGAAATACTGTGAACATAATTGTCTTTCGAGGTGATAAATTATGTGTTTTGTATGTATAAACCAATGAACAGAATTTATATTGTTTGTTGTGAAGTTACGTATGACACTTTAATTGGGTGACACTGATGATTAGGATGAACGCTTTATGTGTCACTGGTGGTTAAAACTCGTTCGTTGTTAAATTCCTTCAAATATAACGACAAAGTTAAGGCTTTTTACCTTTGGCAAGGTTAAAAGTAAAATATTGTTAAAAGTGTTGTAAGGATTATAACGTTTACTAATTTTCGCAAGTGCCATGTTAAGAAGCTGTTGCACAAACTAAAATCGCCAGTTTATTAAAATAAAGAACACCAAGCGGAATGCTGAGAATAAAGTCGTCGAACCGGTCGGTACAATTTGACTGATACAATGTATAAATGTGACAATTTCCTACCATAATTTCTCCTTGAAAATTCAATTCACATTTATTTTCTCAGTTTCTACATTTTACCGTGAATACTCTATAGCAGTGGTGGCGAAAGCGCGACTCGCGAGGCACTGTAACTCGCAGGCGCAACCTCTTTTCCATCCGTCTATTCGTTTGTTTTCCATGTGCTGCTAAGTGGTGTAGTGCGTGTTACATATTTGATGACTCGAGAGAGAAAGGCATTTTCGCCACCCTTGCTCTATAGAATGGAAGGTGACCTATGATCATCCTTAAACAGGATGATTCTTTGTACTGAATAGAACAAATAAGATGTTAGTGGAGGTTTGCTGCTTTTAAAGTAGTTTTTGAGAAAAAAAACGAAAATTGCTTGATATTAACGCTCTATTTTAAATGAACAGTTTACGAAACTTAAATACTTTTTCAAATATTTCTTAGAGGAGATTGAAAGATAAATATTTTCTGCATGTTTGAATGCATTTTGAATTAAAACAATTCGCACTCTTACTGTTGTATAAGCTTTCGAAATTTGTCTCAGTTGAATCTACATCGTTAACCATGAGACTTCACAACATGAAAACAGTGTAAAATCGAAAGAAACGCACTTCAGCTGTTGTTTATTGCGCTTATGGCTTGTTTTTACAAAATGGCTCACCTTACTAATGCCGAGTATGAAATGTTACTCATTTACGGTGAAACACATCGTCATGCGGCAGCTGTAGCAAGAATTTATCGAGCAAGATTTCCAAATAGACGAGCACCACATAATAGAATATTTGTTTTCATCTGTAAAAGAGTTGTAGATACAGGAAGCGTATCTCATGTTGAAGGAGTTGCTCAAAGAAATATTGCACAAGAAGAAGAAGAAATCCTTTACTTGGTGGAAGATCCTTGAAGCAGCAGGGCAATCCACACACAGTAAGACAAGACAGATTTCAGAAAACATTTTCTGTAAATGTTTGGGCAGGAGTCGTAGAAACACACGGTTCGTGGGCTCTTCCCGTGGTTTTGACAGAAGCCACCTATCTCCAGTTTCTTCAAGAAGCGTTACCAGTTCTGCTTGAGGATGTTCCCCTGGCAGTAAGAAATTATATGTGGCTATTACATGACAGCGCATCTCTTCACATAAGTGGAGCTGTGTGTGGCCATCTCGCAACACCTACGTAGAACGCTGTATCGCTCGGAATGGACCAATGAGATGGCTACCAAGATCGCCAGATCTAAATCCAAGAGTACGTGTGTTGGCGAGGGGCGCACATTTTGAACAGTTTCTCTAAACATTAGAAAGATCCTCCTTGATTTTCTATTCAAGTCTTGCTTTAGTTATTCATAGAGTTTTATAATTCACAAAGAAAGGAAGCATAATCTTGTAATTTGGTTTCTGAAGCTTTTATTTACCTTTATAAATAAGCGTTCCTATTAATAATTTGCGTAATATTGTAAATGCTTCCTCAGTTCCACATTACGTATTATTATATTTAGGTTGTTATAATCATGCGTAGTTTTCTGTATATTTATATACCGGAAGTGCTTATTTATTCGTTGCCATAGTAGAAGAAGCTGAAGAATTAAAGGTTAACCTGCTGAATGTAAAGTGAATCTGTTGAATAATTGCAATAACGTAGTAATTACCCCAAGAACGGAAAGCTTTATGGAACAAATTTATTATGGAAAAGCACTCAAAACAACGTGCTCTTTCATTGTTTAGGAGAATGATCATAGGGCACCTTCCACTCTGTATAGGTAATGAATTCTGCCATTTTTCAGACTTAAACACTTTTAAAATGAACACATCAGTTTATACTTAGAAGGGAGTCTACTAATAACTTTTATCCTCGCCAATTTTGAGTTCATAATCGTTTTTAAACTGAAAGCTTCTTCCTTAATGTGAATCTCAAAAAGATGATCTAAGAAAGAAATCTGTAGTATACATTCATTTTTTCCAAATGGCCAATTGACTTCACCTTGCACAGTCTTTGGAGTGAAACTTTTGCATTATTAATCCAATCAAGAACTCGCCAACGTTGGAGCAGCTATGGGATTCAAGTACAGAGCGAGGTTCAAAGTGCTGCTGCGTACGTTCAGACACGCAGTACGACCACCGAATACCGCATCTTTGCTGTTCCGAGGGTAACGAACTTCCATTACGACAGTGATGTCAGGACAAGCGCATTTATTTGGCCTTCAAATCATCTGCGGTCTATCACCCGTGGAACACAACTCATGTAAATGTAGAGTTGCGTGTGGTCAGGAACACGGTGGTGCAATAACATGCACGCGCTGCGGAGGTTCTTTTTGTCCCTCATTTAGTGATATATTATCGGTTATTATGTTTGATGCTCTGACGAGTTAGCAATAGAAATCCAAGTAAATTCTGAGGTCCAGTACTATAACATTACTTCATTTGTATAAATAGCATATGGAAAAACAAAGCTTTATTTTGGTCTTATGAAGTAAGCTTTATGCTGAGTTAAATATGTTACTGAACAAACTTAAAACAATTTTGTCTTTCCACTGCAACTGCATGGGAAGACATAAATGCGAGAAGAAAGTATAAATACAGATCTGTTGACAGCCATTCATAATATGGATGGATGGGTGGGAGAACTGGAAGATATTCTCTAATGTGTTTAAAGCATTCAGCGCATAGAAATATAGTTTGGGTTTTCCCCTTTGCGTCGCTCTGTGAGGTGACGTTACATATTCGAGTCTCTTCTGCAGTTAAGGGGAGACTTAATAGCGAAAATAGTCAAGAATTACAAGTTCAGGTTTTTATTGCAGTCTTATTAATTGGAATTTCCTTTTCTATTATTTATATAATACAATCATTGTAGGCATACTACTTATATTTTGATTATGCTTTGAAAAGTGTTACTGCATCTGCCATTTTCTACCGCGAATTCTGCACCACTTCACAGAAAAAGATCTTAACTCCTACTTACTTTGAAGTAGAGAGGTAAACTTAAGCCCATGTTTTACGACCAAGTTTTGCCCTACAAATTGGTACTACTATTAAGTATGACAGGTTCTGTGTGTTCAAACAATGTGGTTTCTTTCTTTGCAAATATGTGCGAATTTGCTTTGAACAGCATTTTCTGCGAGTGGCATTTTCTAGTATGCAGGTGCTTCTTTCTAAGAAACTATTGAAGATAGCTAAATTAAAATTTAGGATAATAAAAACAACCTTTTGAGTGCTATTGTGGACTTAGGTGTTAATAACATGGCTGGTTATTTTTTTACTTTGTCTACCACGTACCTAGTAGCTAGAGTAGGTATTGCATTCCACCGAAAAACAATTTTATAAAAGGTCCGCGAGTGTGTCTGTGAACAGCATATCTCAAAAACTAAAATTCGGATAATGATCAAACATGGTATACAAGTTCAGCATGTTCCAAAGATGCAACACGAAGATTTTCAAGAAAGTTCCCCTACTCAAAGCTACCATGTACATGAAAAAATTGTCTATTTTTTGTTTTCTAAAAAATGGTATTAACTAGTTTTATTAGCATACCATATATTTTGGATATTTATATGACAAAGTGTATATCTTGAACTTTGAAATCCTACTCATTCGGAAGGAATTTTGTATAACGTTGTATAACTGGTAAACTTTAAGAAATAGACAAAAACCTACTACACAATAAATGTAGATCTCTTTAAAGGAGAATTTATTTCCAATAAATTTGTTGTGTCATCAACCATTTCCGAGATATCCGTTATTATTGGTATATCAGGTAAGTAACACAAACATCTGCGAGTCGGACATTTGTATCTATATCACAGCAAACCGGAGTAAGCTAAAACACCCAAAACAGACCTTCAGCTGAAAAAACAGAGCAGCAAGGATCTATACTCTCAACTTCTCTCCTAAATGTCTTTCCGATCGTCAGAACAACTACTCATTAAACTATGTGCAGCTCAGAAGTCTTCTAGTAAGGACTAAAGGCAACTCCAATCCTGTAGCTCTTGTGCGGGAATATTTAAAAGATACAGACGTTCAATCTCTTGATTGATCTCCTAGATGCGCATTATTGTGCACTAAAAGACAAAAAGAACAAACGACGTTTTTCAGCCCTAAAAAACAAAAGACATATACCGAAAATGTTTCCATTTCTACCAGGCAAACAAAAGGATGGCAGTAACTAATCCTTTTTGCACAACATGCTCATCCAGTGCAGTAGTTCAGTGGAACATGCTGATCTAGGCCGCAAAAATAATTCCTTTAAGTACTATGCACCAAATTGACACCAGATGTAATGTGTTTACAAGAACCCAAGTTTAAAGAAAATTGTGAAGCTTTCATAAAATACTACTCGGCTTATGCAAGCAGAACCTCACCAGGCCATGCAATTGGGGGCGTAGACCACTTATGTTAACAATATAGCTCGAACGAGTTAACCTTAAATTTAAAATACGAATTTGAACTGATTGCAACAAAAATATTGTTCCTTAAAGGGTCACTGGCAGTTTATAGCATATATCTTTCTAATTCGTACACATATACATTCATGAAATTTAGTTCTTAACCGATGACTTCTAGTGGAAGACTTCAATAGTTGCGGCTTCATGTGGGGGTCACAATAAGTTAGATGAAAGAGGCAGAATAATTGCGGATCTTGTTGATTCACAAGATATAGTAGTGCTAAATACGGGACAACATATTTGAATATCATTTATAACCTGTTCAGCACAGTCGATTATTCCTTCTTGCTATTCCGCTACAGCGCACAAATTCGAATGGTTTGCAGCAGAGGAACCTTTTGGAAGTGATCACTTTCCAGATGTCATTCAACATCACCATAATCCGATAAACAGACCTGTGTTAAAACACACCAAAATGGAAATTTGATCTCGCCAACTTTTGAACGTTATCAAAACACTATATCAACAAAATTAAATTACTTGAATTCGGAAGATCGTATCCAAGAATCTATAGATCAGAAAGTATTAATTTTACTATTATACTTGATGCAGCATGACAGTCTATTCCTAAAACTACAGGAAAACTAAGAAAAAAAAAACAAGCTCCTTGGTGGAATGAAGGATGCCGCTTAGCGCACAAGGCTTGTAAACAAGCTCTGTCACATTGGAAACAACACAGTACTGATCAGAATAAACAAAAATTAAGAGATGTAAAGCAAAAACGTGCACGACTTTTAAGGACAACCGATCTGTAACGTGGATGAAGTGCATTTCAACATTATCGTTTGGAACCTCAATATCTGAAACTTAAGAGTAAAATCAGAAGAATTAATGGACAAGGAAAACGAAATGCGTGCCCTTCTTTGTCATATCTTAACAATAAATCATCGCAAAGCCAAATGCCATGCTAACGTACTAGCATTCTTTTTTTTTCCCCTAAAATTCCAGCAGTGCAATTTTGCCTTTCTGAGTTCATTAGACACAAAAATACCACAAATATATAACCAACGAACATATCTTACAATCCATTGTAGAATCTACCCATCACTAAACTGCCCAACAGAAACCTCAGAAATTCTCAAGGTTCTTTCAAATACCAAGAATTCTAGTCCTGGCCCTGATGGCATATACAACATTTTTTTCTGAAGAAACTCCCAACCATCGCCATTACATATATCACGTTACTTTTTGGCGAAATCCTAGCATCTGGTGAAATTCCAAACAAATGAAAAGTAGCTACTGTAATCCCGATTTCTAAGCCAAAAAAGATAACACAAATCCAAAGAATTATCGACTATCCCTCTTACCTGCACAATGGGAAAAGTAATGAATAAACGGATACTTTGGTACTTAGAATTCAAACATTACATTTCACCATATCAAAGTGGATTTTGCCAGCTAAGATAAACATCTGGTCACTGTTACAAAATGTTAATGATAAGGTATGCAAGGAGTCATAAAACTGCTTGCAAATTCCGACGCTGAGAGAGTGATTCGAGGAAAATTCAATAATCAGCAATCAGACTTATTTGAACCACAGCATGGAATACCTCAAAGATCAGTCTTACTCTTTCTTGTTGCCATAAATGAAGTGAGTGAACTAGTTTTAAGCCAGCTAAAATCAACATATTCGCCCAAGACATCACAATACTGTGCAACGGAAAAGAAACTAGCACAACACAACAAATGCTACAAACTCAACATACAAACATCCATTAATGAACTCACAGATCCGACTTTAAAATTTCTGAATGTAAATCTATATATATTTTGTTTAGTAAGTAAAAGAAAAAATGGACACGATATCACTATCACTAGCAACTAAACCATTAGAAAATACATCTACAATAAAAGTATTGGAAATGACATTGGATAATAGACTGACATGGAAACCGCATCAACGAATTGAGGGCAGAATGTCTACGCAGACTCTCTGTAACAAATGCTCTGTCTAGTAATAACTGGGGGGGTGATAAATCTGTGATTATATCCACCCAAAATGCTATAATTCAATCGAAGTTAGACTACGGAGCCATTATTTACGATTCAGCCAAGAACCATTTCTTACTCTTTAAACCCTGTTTATAACTCAGGCTTGAAGCATACAGAACCAGTCCAGTTTTTAGCACTCTTGCGGAAGGCAACCAAGAGCCATTTGCATGTTAGTTGACGAAAGCTTACCTTTAATTATGCTGCAAAAATCTCACACATCCCAGGAAATTCTGAGTAAAAGTGTTTTCTCCAACCGACTTTTTGCTAGCTGTACGAGAAGAAAAACGTATCCCAAACCTTTCTACCATCGTCTAAATACGTATCTGATAGAAATCAATGTACGTCTCCCAAAAACACCTCTACAAAAAGTTCCAAAAGAACCACTATAGCAAATGGTACTTCTAAACACCGATACGATTAATGGCTACCCATAAAAGTGAAACTAATGTTTGCATTTATAAAGTTCCTCTTTAGTGGCATAATCAAACACAAACCAAATGGTATATTTTCGATCTTCTTTTATGAGGCCTTCGGAATTAGAAAATGTTCTGAAATAATTAAAACTTCTAAAGTATTAAAATTCCTAATTTTGCAAATTCACGCAGTGTAATTGAAAGCATCGTAAGTCAGGAGAACAAGGAACCAATAGTTGAAGAAATCAAGCAGCCTTACAACGAAATTCATGTCACAAACAACTTATTATGTGAATACCATCCCATATTGGAACTGCTGGCAATGAACAAGCAGAAAAGCAGCCAAGGAAGCAACAAGGTCACATTGAAAAATCAATTTCTCATATGGATCTCAAAACACATCTCAGTAGTTAAACAAGAAATTGTAGAATACTAAATGGATTAAAAAAAATTAAAAAAAGAACGCCCCAGTGAACTTCAGGAAATCGGGAACTCATTATTCAGCAACAATCAAATCCACCAAAAGAATAGAAAGGACCACATAATTGATACCCAGTTACGAATTGGTCATTTAAAACTCACTCATGAGCACCTAGTCAAGCCACTCTGTGTAACCATTGCAAAGTAACCTTTACGAAAAAACACATACTTGAATGCAAACATTTGGTACCTTATAGCCTGAAATACAAAGTTCCCCTAGGCCAAAAGGAAGCACTGGATGACTCTACAGCTGTTTTTAACACTATTAAATTTATCCATGCCATTAAACTACCAATGTCATTGAGATTTTGTCTCCTTTTCTTTCAATATATTACAATACGTTTGTATTTAATGTTAAGATGCCTTTTCATCTTGCCTTTAGGTAAATACGGAATGAGCCAAAAGACTCCGAACCGCCTGCGCGGTGTTTTTCCTGTCGCGTCCTCGGCGCTCGTTGCCGTCTGCCGCTATCATAGAAAGGCGCAGATGAAACCATACAACATTTTTAAAACTACTTTTAAAGGTTTTTACTTATGTACCAACTTTACGAATGGAGATGCTGAAACTGGCCATTGTCGTCCATACATTTTTGGCATCTCTTTAGGAAACAATCCATCACTCGCCGTAGTTCACGTTGAGAAATTTCCTGGCGGATATTTTGTTTTAATTCTTCCAGGGTGTGTGGGTTTGTCTTTTAAAATTTATGTTTTAAGTTACCCCGGAGGGGTATTTTATAAACATTACCGGCTGCGCGGTGTTTTTCCAGCGTGTGGAAATATGATAAAAACATAACGCACTACTGCTATAAACAGTCACGCTGTTTTGGTTTTGCTGTGCAGTGTGAAGTGCAGTGTTAACTCGGTCAGCTCGCTAAGTGAAAGTACGACTTGCAGAAAGATTTCCCGGTGTAAAAGTTCCAGGCCGTACAACAATCCATGAACTTTACAGTAAATTTCAGGCCACAGGAAGTGTTCAGGCTAAGAAATCTAAAAGACGGCATTCGATTCTTACCGAAGAAACATTAGAGACATCGGTCATCGTTTGGAAAATTCCCCCCCAAAAATTCTGTGATGGATAGTTTCCTAAAGAGGTGCCAAAAATGTATGGACAACGACAGTTGCCAGTTTCAGCATTTCCTTTCATAAAGTTGGTAAGTAAAGGCTTTAAAAGTAGTTTTAAAAATGTGATATGGTTTCATTCGCGCCTTTCTATGATAGTAGACGGCAACGAGCGCCGAGGACGCGGACAGGAAAAATACCGCGCAGGCGGTTCGGAGTCTTTTGGCTCATCCTATACCATTGTTTTTAAAACCGTTGTTTAAAATTATCAAGATTTTAACGTTATGCTTAACTTCAATTATATATTATGTTCAATTGTTTTTCTGTTTTAAAGCACTGTTATAATGCTAATGTATTATAAATGCTGACTAATGCTCTAAATGTTATTGTTCATTTGTTACTTCCATTACTTTGTGCTGAAGGACAATGTAATGTTATATCTATTTGGTCGCTCTTGGCTTAGTTGTTAATGCGACCTAAAATAAATAATTTAAAAATTCACGTTCTTATCAATATGAACATGAGAATTTCGTAGATTTTATCATCAGCCTTTGTGTGCTTGGTTTTTATCTATGATGTAGCAACTTTAAAAAAGTTAAATGGTGTTGAGCATTCGGGTTCTAGTTTTGCATCTCACAAATTTTATTCTTGAAAAGAACATGCTCACATACATTAATATTTCCAAGAAGGTACATCGTGTTAAGAAAAGAGGAAAATTGAGTGGAAAATAAGGCCTGTCTAAGCATATGGAGTAGAAATCAATTCGTCCAGCACCACTAATTCTTTATTTTAGCTCATAGACATCGCAGATTGCTCTTATTTCCATTTGCATGTAGCAACATGCGGTGGGAAAATCAATAACCTTGATACCGGAAGTAGAGAACATATTAGTCGATATTTCAACTCAATTAAAATCTGAAAACTTATTACTGAATACAGTTTATAGTTCACAACTTCTGAAGCGCATCTTGTAATGTTAAAGAGTAGGTCAGGTAGCCATCCTGTTTGACTCGCTCTAGTTCAGAGTGCGGAACGTAAACCTGTATAATGCAAGTGTAGACAAAATGTGGTTCTCTATGAAATCTTGTTTGTTGCGAAATGCGCCGCTGCTTCACAGATTACATCTTGGCGGACCTCGTGCGGCCCGGGACCGCCAATTGAAGGTCCATGCCTTCCTCCGTGATTTCACCGGAAATAACCTAAATAAGTAATCTTAGAAAAGAAGTCAGTGTGTTGCTAGCTCCACAAAGGCATTTCGAATTTGCAATTGTATCTTTATTTTTCTTCCAGCAGCCAGACTCCTTTATCTATTCATCCCGTACCCCTCACCTTTGCCATTTACCTTCATTAGCGCGCTCTTTGGGATCTTTTTCTCTTTTGATAGCATTGCGGTATTATTAAAACTCGGACATAAATGGCATATAATTGTATTATAATTAATGGTTGAGAAATACAGTCTCATAATTAAAATCTTAAAGCTGACAGAATAAGAGGCTTGTGAGGTTTTGAAAATCAAAGAAAACTACCCATAAGTCGATCTGTATTAGTTAGGGTAGCAATCGAATAATAAATTTTGCTCAGAATAGCAACTCCCAATGCCTCGGTTGAACTGCATTCACAGAGATATATTATTTTGATTTCTTTTGTAGTTGGTTGGGGTAGTGAGCTTATTGTTTGCCAGGTTCTTTCAAGGTAAGATTCCAGATCCCTATTTTTATGGCTCTGCGGGAGATATCTGGTATAATATGATGTATCATTTATTTGAAACTGAAAACATGGCCCACATTTTTTGATGCAAAGAATGTTCTGGCTACCGTGGGAAACCTCAGTGGCTGTATGAGTAAAGTATGTGCCCTTGCTCAACAAATTTGAAGTTTATACTACGAATCATGTAAATAAAGTTTGGAGTATAAACTTAGTTGAGAGTACAAACTCTGGAGTATATACTCGAGAGTTAGTATGAACTCGGAAAATTGTATGAGTAAAAGAGAGTATGTACTTTTGATGGTGAGTGTATACTAATTTTAGGTTGAGCTTGGTCATCAGCAGTCTCATCCTCGTTGTTCATGGGTATTAGACATAATGGCTGAATTTACGGATAACTTTACTTACCTTTTAGAAATGTGTATTCAGTGCGTCGCTATGAAATTATCAAAATTACAAGTTTGTACATGTTTGAAAGAGAGAAAGTTAGGTGGTTGGCAGAACGTTTTTGGGTGAAAACGGGGAAACCAGGGAAGGAGTCCTTCATCTGAACAACGCCTACGCACTTTTCTGACGTATGTGTTTGACCCAGGATTTCAGATGGGTGTTGAAGATTTAGGTGTACACCAATCTACCGTATGCAAACCATTTTACGATAATGAACGGATTCATTTCCAGAGCTAACGTGAGGATAAAATTTCCAAACACAGTCGAAGCTCTTGAAAATGCCAAATTGAAGTGACAAAGGAAATATTCTTTTCCATATGTAATATGTAGGTGCTCTGGACTGCACGTACATTCTTATCAGAAAGTCGTCAAACCACGGGGATGAATGCATAAACATGAAGCAATTTACGAGCACCAACGTAATGGCTACTTCTAATAGTAAAGAGATGTTATAAATATTGATGCTTCTTGGCTGGGATCAGTGCATGATCGAATTTGGAAGATTTCAAATTTGTGCGAATATTGCTTAGTGTAGTTTTATTTTCTTACCTTGCGGCTGAAGTTTGCGATTTGGAAAATACCACAGGATATTTTTTAAGCACGCTCACGAAAACTTCATCTGTTAAATGAAGTTAGCTGACGTCCTTAATACTCGATGTATCTGATATAATAGCGCCCCTTATTCGTTTACACAAATCCAATACAACCGTGCTAAACCAGTACTCAACAAGAATAAACCCGAAACGGTAACAAGGATGCGTGACAATGTATTTTCTAGCCAACAATGTGAGTTTAAACATGTTAATTAGTTAATTAACCCTCCGTCAGTCGCTAGGGGCCTGAGAGACCCCTGGCATTATATAAATGTTATAATTTTCGATCGAACGCACCTATGCAATTGCCTGACTAGGACATCTAACATTGCACCTTGCGCGATTATTTGCTGCAGCGATAACCGCATCTGTTTATTTGTTTGGCTGGAAGAATGACTAATCAGCAGTTACGTGTCGCACAGGTCAACCAGGCCCCGCGCGCCTACTCTCGTTACATATTGTTGACAGATTTGTTTCTCATTAACTTTTGTGCAATATTGCTTTACTATTGCAAGGAGCTGTTACTGCTTCGTCATGAATAGAGTAAAAGGTACGATCTACAAAATCCGAATGATTTGGAACAAGTACATCGCCTACTTTGCGATGATGATGCCTTTCCCGTGGATGACAACTTATATGAATAAGATGATTCTGATTCAGAAGATAAACTCGAAACGAGATCCTTAGATTCAGAAACTGACCATGAAGATGAAGAGGAAGACGATGAAAGCAGCTTGTGTGATAACATGTATTTTATAGGTAACATCATATGCGCATCATAGTAATTCTGTTTTCTTTCTTCTTCTTCTTCTTCTTCTTCTTCTTATTATTATTATTATTATTATTATTATTATTATTATTATTAACAATATATTCTGTTGTTATTCACAGGAAGAGATGGAACAAAATAAAAAAAACACCTTTGGAAATAACACAGACAAGGGCTCACAATATATTGACCAAACTTCCTGGTGTGGTAGGAGCTGCCAAAAATGCGAAAACGGAAATTGATTGTTGGAACCTTTTTGTTACCGAAGATATAGTTGATTTGATTGTTGAAAGCACAAATACTTACATTAGCAGTGTGCAGCACAAATTTCATTGTGAAAGAGACAGCAGACCTACAGATGTAATAGAAATAAAAGCTTTCCTAGGCTTATTGTACCTGGCAGGAATTTTTCGTGGTGGACGCCAGAATATTCACCAGTTTTTTTAGAACAAATCTTGGAATTCCTTTATTCCGAATGGCTATGTCCGAAAAACGATTCAGTTTTCTAATACGCTGTATTCGCTTTGATGACAAAAGCTCAAGACTGGAGCGACGAAGATTGGATAAATTGGCTGTTAGAGAAATGTTTACATTGTTTCTCAACAACTGTCAGAACCATTATTCTCTTGGACAAAATGTCACTGTCGACGAACAGTTGCCGGCATTTCGTGGTCGATGTGCTTTTAGACAATATATACCATCCAAGCCAAACAAGTATGGCATAAAGTTGTTCTGTTTGAGTGATGCAAAACTGTTTTATACAACTAACATGGAGATTTATTGTGAACAGCAGCCGGACGGACCATATTTGCAAACTAACTCGGCAGAGGCTGTAGTGCTGAGACTAACTGAACCAATCTCTGGCACTGGACGAAACGTTACTGCAGATAATTGGTTTACCAGTGTATCGCTGGTGAATGAATTGCGCAAAAGACAACTTTCTTTCGTCGGTGCAGTGCGAAAGAACAAACAAGAGTTACCCACTAATTTCACTTCTCCAAAAGATCGCAAACAGTACGAAAGCATATTTGGCTACACAAAAAATGAAACACTTGTTTCATATGTTCCAAAAAAGGGTAAAACAGTAGTTTTGCTCTCAAGTTTACATGTTTCATCCACACAGTTATCAGAAGGTGCTGAGAAAAAGCCTGAAATAATCCTGTATTACGACGACACTAAATGTGGAGTTGATACAGTAGATAAATAGTGTGCTACATACAATGTAGCCAGAACAACGAGAAGGTGTCCCATGGTAATTTTTGACCATATCTTGAACATTGCAGGTATTAATTCTAGGGTTATCTTCCTTGGAAACCAAAATAAATATTCCACAAGGCAGGAGTATTTGAAATTACTATCTTTAGCTTTACTGTTGCAACAGCTACAAAGGAGAACAACAGCATCAAATCTATCCGATGATTTGAAAGGACTTTTGACAAAATATAATCCTGAAGAATCCGGCGTAGATGAATTGTCAAATACACCACTATGCACATTGAAAAGGAAATGATGTGAATCCTGCAACAAAGACAAAATGAACTGCAAAACTAAATATGCATGTGGGAAATGCAACAACCCCCTGTGTTTGAGCAAACATGCTAAAATTATTTGCTACAGTTGCTTAGTCGGGGAAAACACGGGTGAAATAGTAGATGCTTCTGAGTAACTGAACATTTGAAATTACAAGTTGTATGTATACCTGTAAATGGCAATGTATTTCTTTATACTTACTGTAATACAATTTATAACGTATATGTACTCATATTTTAGCTTTTATTTTTATGTTGTAAGATAATACCTATTAATGAAAGCCTTGTACGCTTAATCTAAATAAAGGTAAAAACAGGAAAAAAGGAAATAAACGAAATAAAACAAAAATACAAACAATAACAAAAATATAGCGCGGGTCTACTAGGCCCCGCGCGACTAACGGGTTCTACCAAAGCGCGCGCCTGACGGAGGGTTAAGAAGTATGAACTCCGAGCGTACATTTATACTCGGGTAACCTTTATTAATACGTTTCTGAGTTTAAGATGCTTAGACTCGGAGATTGTACTCCCTGTATAAACTTATTTTTATTCATACTATCCAATATATGCAATGCGGGAATGTAAACATAATCTCCTGGTCGGTCGAAAACCAGCAACGACAACGTCGAACGTTACGTCATAGTTGTTTGCGTTGCCCAAAATATATCAATAGCTAGGCGTAGTTTGCAGTTAGGAACCCCTAAAACAATTCAAAACATTGTACAAAAACGATTAGGTTTGCATCTGTACGTAATCCAGTTAAAGCACGAAATGAAACCTACGATCGTGGACAAAAGTTTGTGTTTACTTTCCCAGTTTCTCTAGACTGCTGGTACCAGCGTTTTATGCTGTTCACAAGGTGCGTCCTTGTGATAAACACGCCGGAAATGCTGTTGAACGCTTGTCACAGATTTGAACTCTGCTAATCACAATACGCACTGTGCCGTCTCTTGAACAGTTGCCATTAACGGAGCGCACTGTCACTGCACAGTCTTAAACAGTGTTGCCAGCCCTAGTAGCCAAGATTTCGATAGAAAGTGTTCGAAAATTTCAGGAGATTTCATTAGATAGGATACAAGCGATATAACAAAGATGGCTCAGTTGTTAGAACGCATTCCTGATGGTCCATGGGTGCTGGGTTCCATTCACTGCTGGGCTCGAGATTTAGTTTTATTTGTTTATTTTTACAAACAAGGTTCTTAGGTATGTCCAGAGTATGGCGTATGGGTGAGTGTGTTTGTGTTGCGCGTGTTCCGGTTATTTAATATCCAGTGAGACGGTAATTTGTATCACAAATTACTTTAATGTAAATAATTATTTTTATATGAATATGTATTTTTATGTAACATTGATTTCAGAGGTTTAATAATTGTAATTATTAATGGTAAATAATAATTTTTGGCTCTACTGAAACTGTTAACAATAACAATAATGCAATGAAGGGGTGAGTTGTTTATCGTTACCGGGAACCAGGAAGTTATGTAATGTTTCGCGCCTTTTCGGTAAAAGCTTCTAGAACATTCTCTAAAAATTATATGTATTAGTGGTTTTCATTGGATAGTAAAATTGACGCTAATGTTGGCGCGTTTTATTAGCCAATAGCATTTCATTTATAATCTTTAGGCGTATCTTAAGGCAAGTCTATAAATAAGCCATGTCTGAGGTAAGCGTCTCCCAGTGTTCAACAAGATTCTCAACAAGTAACACGTCAGCTCCCAGTTCAACAAGATTCTCATGTCGGTCTCTAAATTCATAAAGTTACGCGCAGCAGAAGTACGAGAAATCTTATAAAGGATTATACAGTTAAATATATAAAGTTGAAGTACGTGAGTTAAAAGTGAGAAGTTATTACAAACAGTTTCAGTATGGCGAGTATCCAAATTAATTTGTGAAAGTGTTCGTGAACGTGTTCTGCAATAAAGATTATAAAACCAGTTTCTTCATCAGTATCATTTATAGACAAAAGATTCCTTTCCGCTTCACAACCTGCAAGAGTTAAATGTCTACCTAAATAGCTAGCCGGAAGACAATATACATAACCTTAAAACTAATTCATATAGATTGCTACGCCAGATGGAGTTAGCAGGCGACCGACGAATGACGTCACACAATATGGCTGCACGCGTGAGGTAAACAACATTACGTGAGAAACATTATCCACAACGTGGTGAAGTAAACAATACACAATTTGTTCTCTCACAAATTGGCGCCCAACGTGGGGCGAAGTAACCAGGAAAGGAAAGATGACCAGGAAAGGATCAGCATAATCAGGACGTGGAACGAAAGCAGCAGTAAAATGATCTACAAGACGCAGATTCCAGAAACGAGGAGCGACAAATGACGCGGATAAGTGGACGCAAAAACATCGAGACAACGTAGATTCATCATAAAACAACGCAGAAGCGACATACAAATCTAGGAGAAAGGGGCAGAACGCTGGACATCAAAGATACATCAGCAGATAGCATCAGAAAGGTTAGAAAAGTATGATTTTAATTTAAAAAAAGAAAAAAAAAAGTGTAAGACAAGAAACAATGATGGAAGGGGATAGTGTAACAGTTAGCTGTAATTCAATACAGGATACAGAAAATAGCTTAAACAATTTAGTATTTAATGGAGGAAATGTTAGTAAACAAAGTCAGAATAGAATAGCAGGAAATGTAAATATTGATGCTGGTATGATGAAGGAAATGATGGAATTGCTGAAAAATTTGGATGAGAATATGAAAAAGTATTGTAGGGAAACGAGGGAATATATTAGTAAGAATAATAGGAAATCAATTGAAGATATTGGTAGGAGTAATGATGTATTAGAGCAAACAGTAGATCAAAGCAGTGAAGAAATTGAAAAGAAAGTTACGAAGCTAGATAGTAGTATGACAAAAAAGAGTGATGAAAAGGAAATAATAGTAAGTGAGATTGGAGAAATTTCAAAGAAAATGCTAGACATGAGCATGGAAATAGGTAACAAAGAAAGTGAGGTTAATACTAAAAGTGAGGTTAATGTAGAATGTACTGAGTTAGGAAGTCAAGTGAGTAATATTTCAAGTGAGCTAAGAGAGATGAAAGAGGTTAGGAATGTAGATGTAAATCAGGCGCAAGTCAATTTCAGAGGGGAGATATCAGAAATACAGAATGAGTCAGAAATGCAAAGAAATAAATTGTACCAAGATGTTCAAATTCAAAACTCCAGTCCAGTACAGTTTGGTATAGATTTGTCAGAGTATTCTCAAGTTATAAAGATAGCAGATGAATTGAAAATGAAAGTTGTCAAAAGATGTATTGTTCAAGAAACTGTAGATTGTTTTCAAATGTTATCATGGAACAAAATGTCATATGAATACGAGAGGTTATTCATAAACAAAAATTTGAAGGTTAGGTTACGGCTACGAGTAATGTTTAGCCACACACAATTTGATCCAGGAGGGTAAATAAAAATGAGATGTAAAGCAAATGTTGGATAGTTGATGATGACTTGCAGAGAAATGTATTGGAACGTAAGAGGGTTAAATAAAAATGTAAATCATATGAATGGAGAAATAAATTGTGGTCATGACTAACTGTTTGAGAAGAAAATAAATAAATTAAATATTTTTTTTTGTAACTGTAACAACATTTAAAAATTAAGAATGCAAAGATTGAAACTTAAGATGTTATATTAAAGTAAAGTACATGAATACTATTACAAGAGTATTGTTAAAATAAAATTCAAAATAACAAAAATGGTAAAAATAATTCAAAACAAATACTTATGTAGCAAACAGAATGTGAAACATTGAGATGTAAATATTTGTGTAGAGGGTAAATATTTTGGTAAATATGTATAGTAATTACAAGAAAATTCTTGAATTGATAAATTTTTGGTAACAATATAAGAAAGTAAACCATTTTTTGTAACACTAATTAAATAGTTTAGGGTATAGTATTTGCTATAAAAAAAAAAAAAAAATTTGTAATGTAAGATTAATATCTAAATTAATTAAACCAAAGCCAGTAAGTAGTGGCGAGATAGGAGATAAAACATATGTCGTGTGTTAAATACGTGTGAAGTATAAAGTGAAAGTGATAGCGTGTGTTACAAGATTTAGGAGACTAAAAACAAAATTATAAAATTTCCAAACAGGTTATAAATATTTATAATTATGTTTCTAGTGGGGCATATGAGACGGTAATTTGTATCACAAATTACTTTAATGTAAATAATTATTTTTATATGAATATGTATTTTTATGTAACATTGATTTCAGAGGTTTAATAATTGTAATTATTAATGGTAAATAATAATTTTTGGCTCTACTGAAACTGTTAACAATAACAATAATGCAATGAAGGGGTGAGTTGTTTATCGTTACCGGGAACCAGGAAGTTATGTAATGTTTCGCGCCTTTTCGGTAAAAGCTTCTAGAACATTCTCTAAAAATTATATGTATTAGTGGTTTTCATTGGATAGTAAAATTGACGCTAATGTTGGCGCGTTTTATTAGCCAATAGCATTTCATTTATAATCTTTAGGCGTATCTTAAGGCAAGTCTATAAATAAGCCATGTCTGAGGTAAGCGTCTCCCAGTGTTCAACAAGATTCTCAACAAGTAACACGTCAGCTCCCAGTTCAACAAGATTCTCATGTCGGTCTCTAAATTCATAAAGTTACGCGCAGCAGAAGTACGAGAAATCTTATAAAGGATTATACAGTTAAATATATAAAGTTGAAGTACGTGAGTTAAAAGTGAGAAGTTATTACAAACAGTTTCAGTATGGCGAGTATCCAAATTAATTTGTGAAAGTGTTCGTGAACGTGTTCTGCAATAAAGATTATAAAACCAGTTTCTTCATCAGTATCATTTATAGACAAAAGATTCCTTTCCGCTTCACAACCTGCAAGAGTTAAATGTCTACCTAAATAGCTAGCCGGAAGACAATATACATAACCTTAAAACTAATTCATATAGATTGCTACGCCAGATGGAGTTAGCAGGCGACCGACGAATGACGTCACACAATATGGCTGCACGCGTGAGGTAAACAACATTACGTGAGAAACATTATCCACCACGTGGGGACACAAATACACACAAATACTACTTCAAATTGGCTCCCATACGTGGGGCTCGAAACAAATACAAATATGTTAAATACAATTTGCACTAATACCTCTCTCACCAGTTAGCCTATAATTAATAATTATTAAGACTGCCACAGGGATGCTATCTGAATATTGCGTAACTATATATGATCTCAGATTTATAAAGCAGGAATTTCCTTATTGACTTTAGCAATTGCCCAAATTAAATTATCAGGAAATTTGCTCGCTTTCGTTAATAAAAGCATTACTAGACAAGTGAAAAAAATCGGGAGTTCTACTGAAAAATCAGTAGGGTTGGCAACAATGGTCTTAAGATCACGGCTGAGGTACAGTCACCCCAAAAACTCGCATAACGAGTATATTGCAATTGGAATCGTTTCATTTGCTTCATAATTTTGATAGTTAGGATTTTTTTTAAATATATGCAACGTTTTCCGATAACCCTGTACAAGAGAAGAAATATCCACCATTTTGGACGCAGATTTGCATGTTCAATGTTTTAGAGAGGGATATTGTGAAGTTTAAATTGTAGCTTGCGTTTTAATGTTGCGGTTTTCCTTTTCTATCTCATTACATAATTTCTACAATAGTAGTATGTATTCACTGAGTAAAAGCATCAGTATTAAAACATAAAAAGGCTATGAGATTTTAAAAACTACTGGTGCAGTTCCTAAAAACCGTTTTAAAAGACGCACACGTGTGTAGAAAGATTGAGAAACATAGGTCTTGAGCGCAAATAAAGTGGTTAAGGGAGGGGGAAGTAGGAAGGGGCATTATTCTCACAAATTAAGAAAATCGTATTTCGATAAATCAGTCTCCATATTGAGTGTAATTCGAGAAATTTGAGGCTCGCCAAAGCTGTTGAAACACACACACACAGCGTTGCCAACTCGGAAATATTTATTCCGTTAAACTGAAATTGAAATTCCGCTAAAATCCGCTAAATCTAAGATATTGTTGTTTGCCATTTTAAAAGTGAAAATTCAATATACTGGTAACTTACAAAGACCTTTTTCGTCAACATGGTACATTATTATTATTATTATTATTATTATTATTATTATTATTAAAAGTTTAGATTCCACTCACTATATTAATGTAGTTCAAGCCATAGCATTTCATTTTCCTCCTCATCCTGCATTAGTGTCTTCTGTGTCCACTGCTGAAGTACTGGGGCCGGCTGGAGAAATGTCTGTAGCATTTGCTCTCATGGTGCCGATCTCTCGGAGAACATCCTCTGGCAGCTCGCAATCATGGCAACACTTCTCCAGACGATTAAGGTCGGCTCTTATTGTAATTATGGCGTTCACCATAACAGTTGCTAGTCTGTTGCGCGATGATGTTTTTATCAAGTTTAACTGGCTAAATGCCCTTTCCACGTCTGCATTAGACCAGGGTAAAGCCAGAAGCATTCTAGCCAGATGCGAAAGCTCCTGGAAAGGATTTAAGCCGCTAGCATCCGTATATGACCTGACTTCATTCCAGAACGCCTGGGGTTGTGTATTTCTTTCCACTGCGCGGTAGTGAGCTTCGACCACTGAAAGTCAATTTTGGTTACTGTACTGTCGAACAAGCCCATTTCCTTGGCCAAGGATACTATCGGTTCTTTTATCACTCGCAATTAAGGACACGTTTTGCAATACCTTCGTATTTTTGGGCAAGCGGCGTTGCAGCTCAGAAGCAAGGGAAACAAAAAAAATGTTCACATCTTTTCCTTGTGACATTTTCAACCTCGGATGAAATTTTGTTGGTGGTGTTCGTATCTTGCAGCAAGACTTCGACTTCATGACCTAAGTATATTCTCGGCGACTTATGTTTACGAACATCAGCTGTTAAAAGATCACCTCTGTACCCTGGTACAACAATTCTCCTAACGAGCCCCCTCATTAGTAAAACATCGTTTAGAAGTCGTGATTGGTCTGCAGAATTTGACTGAAATGCCTTATTTACCAGCTGACATTCTTCTAAACAAGGTTTCAGAAAAGTGAGGTCATCCCTATACATATTATAAAGAAGTTGAGCAGTATAGCATTTCTCATCAAATTTCAAAGTGCGTTTTTAGTTCAAGCCACTGAGACAGAACACGAGAGACAGCCTCTAAATTAGACATCCAACGCGTGTTACACTTCTGAACTATTTTAAGTGGATTAGCTCCGTCATTTATTGCACTGAATAACTTTCTGTAAGAAATTTGACGAGACGAAGACTTGGAAAACCAAGAATACGTTTTCGACAACAAGAACTCCAAATTTCGGGGCAAAGATTCAGCTGGCGCAGAAGATACAGCCAGCTGCACGGAATGAGAGACACAAGGAATTAAGACAAGATGAACTTCTCTTCAAATTCTGATACACACCATTATAATATTGATGCCTACCATAACTGCTGCATTGTCATTGCCCAAAGCCCGCATTAAAGGAATGTTCAAACCATACTCATTAAGCAAAAATTTCAAACCAGTGGTTATTGTCACTGCGTTGCCTTCTTCTAACTCTACCATTCCCAAGAATGTAGAAACAATGCGACCTTGGCCTTCAGAAAAATACACCACACACGCAGCTAACAATTTGCTGACTCTAATGTCCGTGGATTCGCCTAAAAGTACACTGAAATATCCGTCTCCTATGTCGTTTTTTTCAGACTGGCCTTTAAGTGTGGATACAGAATGTTCTTAATCACATTACAACACTTACTTCTATGCAAACGCATTTGAGAGACAAGGTCAGCACCCTTAAAACACCTTTTTGAGAGGCTGCAGAGGTGATCCACAGACCTTATTGCGCAATGGTTAGTCACAAATAAACTTAATGCCGCTTCTGCAATAGAAACTTCATTGGTATGCCTGACTACGTGTGAATCCAATTTTAACTGTCCCTGTGAAGAAAATGGCACTTCAGCTTTTACATGTTTTTTTTTTGCTTTTTGAATGATACAACAAATCCGGCAGACGCGAATTTAAATTGCACTGACAAAATCGACAACGCGCACTACCAGGTTCGGCGGGAATCTCAACAAGCCAGCCTTTCAATTTTTTGTTGCTAAGCCACTCTTTTCTAAACTTTTGGGTGTATTTTTTGTCCTTTTGTTTTGGCATTTTAAATAAATTTAAATTGAGTTTTGACGCAACTAATAACAAAATAAAGAAAACCACTGATTTCACCACGGTCAACTGCACCATAGAGATAAACAGTTTAACACTATGTACTGTACCGACGAACTAGGAAAGATTGTTCTTTTGAGGTAGGGGAAACGCTACATCGAAATCTGATTATTAAGCATCACCCATGTACAATAAACACATAATGCTATGGAAGTAGGAGGGATGCTGAATTGCATTCTCATAACTTACTTGTATCAGAGGTAATCGGAGAGAGACCAAAGCAGCACTGATTCATTTGTTATATTCTGGCCTTACGGACTCTCGTAGTTTGAGGAAATGGCGAGAGGAAAGTATAGGTAAAAGGAATAACATTAACTCAGATACACGTTATTTTTCAATAGCGTTATAACTTTAGGCGACTCCTATTGCGATAATCACGTGTATATGTTTATTTCATTACATATAAACACATTTCTCGCTGGGCATGAAGGTATAAATAGATAGCATGTTTCATATGGTATTGTGCAATGTGCACGTTTCATCACTTAGACTGAAATGGGTGTGTGCGAAGAGGAAAGATTAACTTGCAATTTAATCTAGGATTTTTTCCCACTAAATCTGGTCTCTAATTATATGGTTGAAAAATTTAATTAAACAGCAAAATATTATTGTAGACAACAGTCCATGTATCCGTTAAAAAATCTGCTGACCGCTAAATGTAAAATTTCACCCGTTGGTGATGTGTAAAATCCGTCAAATTTAGCAGAAATTCCGCCAACTTGGCAACTCTGCACACACAGACTAGGACTTTTGTGTGAGACAGCTTCTGACCGAACAAGTTCATTCGTATTGTTGATATGCTGAAACGAAAGAAAAATGTGGACTTGACCACCCATAGAACTTCACGAGTGGAAAACTTTAAAACGGAAATCTGTGGCGAGCTACTGTACCTCTAATCTCATCTTTTGACTAACAACGCTGAAGATAAGAAGCCAGTATCATTTTACAAACGTCAGAGGCAGCCCCAGTGACGCTTGAACTAGCTTTTATTGAAACCCCTAGCCGAAACCGAGGACTTGAGTAGAAACTAGGCGGACAAACGGCTTGTATTATTGCGTCAAAGGTTTGAAAGGTGTGAAGGGGTGTGCGCCATGAATATGGGAAAGTGAACTTACAAAAAGTTCAATGAATGTTGTAAGTAAGAAAGGTGGTGATAATGCCCAGTGTTTAACTTTAAAAAAAAATCGTGCGTTAAGCAAAACATTTAGCATCAAAAGACGGTGACATTCTTCATTGTAAAGAATATTTTAAGCATTTCTAAGGAGACATCAGCTAAACTGTGTAAATACCTTGTTGGCGTGGTATTATACATGTTATGATTAATTTTGAGGTGTTTATGGGCATGAGCTCCTGCAAACTATAAAATGCCTCAATAGCTTGCGACTTATAGCCCCTTCCCATTGAACCCCTATCACCTACCTGTACGTGGTGGACATGATTTTACTGAAGGTGAAGGTGTAGGTGTGTCTTGAGTTTTTGGCGCCATAAAACCGATTAGCTCAGGGAAGGTAGATCTCTCAAGCCCTGGTACTCCGATTTAAAACCCGGACTTCGGAGTGGGAGTGGTGCAATGAGCTGGTTACCCATCCATTTAAAAAAGAATTATAACTCGTAAGTCTATAAGGAATTATCTAGGTTGTGATATTAGAATTAAATATGACAAAGATATTGATGATTTTGGAACAATTGGAAGAACTTCAGGAAGAAAAACAAGAAAGGAAACTCAAATGAAATTTAATAAAGTTATGGCTGTGCCTACTCTTGTGTATGGTTCCGAATCACGGACAATAACCCCCCTCATAAAAAAAACCAAACAAAAAAAGCAAAGACTGCGCATACAGGCAGCAGAGATGAAGTTCATTGGAAATGAAATGTAAGGGGATAAAATAAGAAAATTTTAGATACTAAAATGGATAAAATAAGGAACGAAAAATAATAAGAATCAGATTTAAAAAATCTTTTCAATTAATGACAATATAGAAGTAAATAGAATGAAATGGAAGGATCATGGTGACAATGACAGAAAATAGATTACCCCCCCCCCCCAAATGAAATATCAGTCGATTGGAAAGAGAGATCGGATAGACCTCGTAAGAGGCGGATGGATGATAGGAGACAGGAGCAGTGGTTATAACACCTAATCCTTGAAAGGAGAAGATGATGATGATGATGATGATTATTTATTTACTCCAACAGGGCATTGGCCCCAATTGGCCTCCCGATGAAGCGGGTATATTAACACACCTAAATATTCGCATATACGTCAGTAACGAAAGGAGATTCACAAACCATGATATTTGATTTCGGTGAAAAGTTATATCTTAAGCTAATTCAAAGCCGGTGTTTACAGGATTGCTGGCTGTTCGTTGTGCAAACGCCTCAGTGCACTGTGGGACGGAATACTAATCTAACTAGGAAAAATTAATAACCTTTTCTTATTAGCTTTGAATGGAATTTTGTATAGGAGTTCAAAGTAGCCTTCTGCTATTATGTACAGACTACATTTGGTTAAGAGTAACTACTCCTTTATAGGGATGAATTCAGACAAAACTACTACTTCTTTCCTACTTGATTGAAATAAAACTTCGTAGAGGGTTGAACGTAGCATTCTGCTAGTATATACAGATTTTACTTACTACCTTGGTTAAGAGAAACTACCCCTTTATAGAGGAGAATTCAGACAAAATTAGTAACTTCTCCCACTGTAAATAGATTTTCACACAGTTTTGTATGTGGGCTACAAATAGCATTCTGGCATTACATACAAACCGTGACTACATTTGAATAAGGTAAACTACCCGTTTATAGGGGTGAAATTCAGATAAAATTGGTAACTTCTATCCTATTTAACAGCGTGTCAGAACGTTGTGTAAAAGAGTGCACAGTTATACACCTAGTCTTGCCATAAATACGGTCACAAAGTTTCAATTAAATTTACACAAAGTGGCTTGAGATATTTTAACATCCTAATAATATTGGTTGCATGGATGTATGCAGAATAAAAATATTATAATTATTCAAAATGACCACCTCTGGCACGCACACAGTCCTCAAGTATTTGTGGTCATTCATCTGTTGAATTACGCAACGTTTCCATCGGGAAACCTGCTGCTGCCTTCCTAAGAGAACCTTCAAACTTTCAATATTTGGATGTCTCTTCTTGCAAGCCATCCCTTGAAGCATGGACCGCAATTGAAGAGCGTTTTTTTTTTTTTTTTTGTTTTGTTTGCAAAAGTCCATACAACATTTCCGAAAATAAATTATATATTGCATCTATATTTTTTAGCATCTGAATCGATCTAAGAAATCAGATTTAGCAAAACTCGATTCATCCGTAGTTAGAGACGACCAAACATTCCAGTTTTTTTTTTTTCAAAACTCGATAGATACAGTCTTTTAGTTACAGCAAAACTCGATCCATGCTGGACTCCTTGTTTGAAATATACACAAGGCCAAGTAAAATGTTTTTCACCATAGTATAAGGTTTTAAGTAAAGAGTATTCTCCAGTGTTAACTGCGATTCTACAAGAAGGTTCTGCTGTTCTCAGGTGGAAAGGAGCGAAATATGAATCCTTGCATTCTTGGACACTGCTTGAATAGTCTATTAAATTTTTCAGTTTAAGCGTGAGCTAATGTTTTCCACTTAGCTTGTACTGTGCTGACGTAACATTCTTATCTGAAACCATGCTGGTGCAAAGCTAGCAGATTCCTCTCACGACGGTTCTCCTGGTTGCACGTCAATGCCACAGTTTGTGACAATCACGTCTTGTGTGTGAATAATGGATACAGGGAGTGAATTTATTATGGTTCAAGAAACAGTAACCGGTAGAAAATCAAGAATTAAAGAGAAAAATCCTCGTCAAGTCAGAACAAGTACAGCATTATAATGGCAACGCTCGTGTTTTTTTGTTGTTTTTTGCAGCAAAACAGATGTTTTGATCGCATTCTTCATTTTTTCCGATTCGCGGTTATAGTTACATGGTTCCAGATCGTGTTTTCGGAAGAATAGAGAAAGAATACAGAAGCATTGAAGACACCTTGACACCCAGTGGTTACTACAAGATATTGGGTGATATAAATAAATAAAAACAAACAAAAGCTTGTGAGCTGCAGCTCGCAAGCGAGTTGAGAATCGAGCATCAGGCCGTGGTTTGGTATAAATAAAAATTTCCCCTCTTCGTTGAGCTTTTGCTATCACCTACCAAGTTATTGCTCAGTGACCTTCACCACGACATCAGCTGAATAAACAAACACGCCTATTCTTGTCTGATTAAAATCTTTACTGCACTTGAATATTCATATATTCATTCATGCTAATCATACTCTCATTTATGAAACCTAATAGAGGTACAGATTTTAAATAACACAATTGTAATTAAAGATTTCGTAAATGAAATAGACATTGAGATTCATCCAACTTTCAACAGATGACGTTCATCCCCTTTCTAAATCCAATCCCTCATTTCCTTATTTGATAGTATTATAAACTTGTCACCAACTGATATATTGAAAGTAGATTATTTGTGCTTTTGTTTTTGCTCCTTTATATTGATATCCTCTGCATCTATATAAAATATCACAATAAGTAATTCCAAGAACGTGTAAGGTGTTATCATGAATTAAAGTTATACTGGATGAAAGAGTTTCATTTCGTTGATGGTTAAATTTAAGTTTGGTTTTATATGAAATTCTTTAGTTATAATTCGGTTTTGATTTGTACGAACATTCTGCTCTACGCAAGTGTTCGTTTGTATATTGCTTTGATTATATTACCAGTCTTCCGGTAATGAGAGCGGATCGCTATGACCTCACTCACATTCTATTTAACGTTATAGTACCCAGATGATAACACGTCAGGATCTTTTCAGCATTGTTAAAAGGTCCACCTCGTGTTTCATTTCCCTGTGGAAGAAAAGTTGCGCAACCTTCTGCATTTTCTCTTTTAAACAACTATTTATATCTGCACACATCCGAGTCCTTGCGTCGTGAAACAATTTTTAATTTCTCTATCACTTACGTATAGCAAGTAGAGGAAGTATTGCATTCTACGCAAAAATTCGATACCGAGATTTCATCAGAGTTACACGTTTTGAGAGTGCCTGAATTAAAAAAAAAACATATTTAGCAAAAGGTGTGCGTGGGTGTGAACAGCATAAATAAAAAAATTAGTTCAAGCTTAGTATCCTCCAAGGATGTGATAAGATTTTCAAGAAAATTCCTCTACATCAAAACTATCCCTTTTCTCAAAAATGGCTCCAACAGTTTGATTAAGCTGCGGTGTTGATTGAGATATTTGCATGACAAATATAATTAGGTATATTTCGAATTTTCTGGGAATAGCCTGTGAAGTGCTTCAATCTGAATGACTTATGTAACTGCTAAACTGTAAGAGATCCTACTACAAGAGATCCTATAAAATCGTACTACGCACCTGTGTGTGAACAGCAAATTCAGAAAGAAAAAGTCGTTAAATAACAAATTTGGTATATAAGTTCAGCACCTTCCAAACATGCACCGGGAAGATTTTTCAAGAAAGTCCTCCCATCCCAAACTACTCTTTACATGGAACTATTTCCAAAAGCTTTATTTTCTCAAAAATGACTCTTAACGATCTTGATTAAATACCACATGTTAAAATATTTTTCATGTCAAATGCATATATTGAATTTCCTGGGAATGTCCTCTGAAGTCCTCTTCATTCTGAGCAACTTCTGCACAATCCGTAAATCATAAGATAGTCAAAATCTTACTAAAAAAAAAAAACTGTTTCAAATACCTACTTATAATTTTCTCAAATGGGAAGCCGGTTTTCGATATTTTCTTGTGGTCATGCAAAGAGCATCGAATTTCAAAGCCCTTATATACCCACACGCTCCTTAAAAAGCTGACTCACTTTGCCTACTGCATCATATAACGAAATTGTAAATGTAAATTCAAGGCTTATCTGGATTAACAAGAAGAAGCTGGAATAATAAGCTTTTGTAAGTATAGTTTGTAGAGGAATGATTAGAGAAAGCCATGTGAATGTAGAACATCATAATTCTTTTCTTTCTTTCTTTCTTTTTTCCGCGATCATCTGAAAAGAACGGAATTTCAAATCCATCAAATAGCGACCACATTTAAAAGATTTGACTATCGCTTTAATTTACTGCATTCTTCTTATCCCTACAATGAAATGTGTAATGAAAGTTTGTCTCGATTAACAAGAAGCAGATACCAAGAATAAGGCGTTGTAAGAATTGTTTGTAAAAGAGTGATAGAGGAAGTCGTGTGATTTTTATTTTCCTATCTGGAACTATCATGTTCCTATCAGGAATTCCACTATGGTACTTATATGCAGTTGAGCAAGCTGAGGTACCTACGGAGGTACCTCAAGAAATAGCAAGCAAAAGCTTACTAAAAGCGAGCAGGACTTGTTTTTATTTATACCATATCGCGAGCAATAGCTTAAAGGCCAGTGTTCAAAAGGTGTTACGATCGACATTGCCTTTCAAGATGGCTCCTCAGCGAGTGATCACTTATCCCCCCCCCAAAAAAAAATTAACATTAACCACGCACCGAAATGTATCTATGGAAGTGCAGAACACACGTACAGCATGTCCAGTGGCAGTGTGAGTGCTAAAACCAAAAGTTAAAACGTGCGACACTGTTAAATTCCTGTATTCTTTCAGAAGTTAAAGTAGTATCTAAAGAAATAAAGAATGACATTAAGAAGCTCGTGCAGTATTTCGAAATAACAAATGAGGCAAAGGACTTCTACACAAATATTCTAACGGAGGTGCCCATTAGACTTTTGTTATAATTACAGTTTTGTGTTAAAATTATGTTTTTTTTTCAGCTTTATTAGTGCTTTGAGACATATGAATAAAGACTGCATCTATCAAGTTTTGAAGAAACCTCAGTTTTTTGGGAGTAAAATAGGCCAATGTTTAAAAAGTGCACATATTTTTGTTTAGTCCACTTTCATTGCCTCTGATCGAAGAATGCTTCACGTCAAACACTTTTGTTCTAAAATATATGCTTGTGTGTTTAAAACAAAATGCGATTCCTGTAAAATTAGCTGCCAGGTGGCTTAGGGTCCGGACTTGAAGAATGCCAATCTGAGGTCGAAATAAAGTAAAAAACATTGGCCTCGAGTCACACTTGGGCTGTCCGTGCCTTATGTGCTGGGTCTGAATCCTGCTGGAAGCTCCAGTTTTGTCCGTGGAAGAGGGTGTTAAGGTGCATGACCACTTTCTCCAGCACTGTCTGCTGGTACACTTTCGCCGGTGTTTTGACCCTTCCGCAGAAATGGAGCTCACACCCCACCACACCATAACAGATGCAGGATGATGGCCCCTTTGGAGCCTTTACAGCAGCTTCTTCAGAGGATCTGCCTTATACCCTGGCATTTTAGGCATTGAAAGTTTCCTCAACACTGAACATTTTCTGCGTGGTCTTCCTTGCCTGTGACGGTCTTTCACAGTTTCAGCCTCAAGGAAGCGCTGGACCGTGCAGTACACGAACCTCCTGCTTATTTTCAATTTCTGGAAAACTTTGAATATCTCATCTGGGGATTTGCCTATCTTATGTAAGGCTACCACGGTTTTCTTAATCACCTCAGTCCGTTTTGAAAACTAACACAAAAGAACTGCAGCTGAACTCGCAGTGACTAGACACCACAACTCAGAAATGTGCAAGCAGGAAGTACAACCACCCTCAAAAGTTGCGACAGTATTTATGGTAAGATTAGGTATAATGTGGTTTTTAAATAGGTACATAGTTTTAATTTTTGTTTAAATATGCCAGCAGGATTCTATGCTCTTTTGTTTATATACAGATTTTACTATAGACGTCACTGTTTCTATATCTGAAGCCTTTCCGGATGTTTATGCGTTGCTCTTTAGATAATTTATTTTCTACCAGCAACGCCATTGCTGCTTCTCCGCTATAAGGCTTTGGTATCAGTGCTAGTTGTTTATAAGCCGTTTTTATTTTAGTCGCTCTTGTAAGAACTGGTCTGGGTTACTTCCCTCATTATACCAGCAGCATCTCATTTCCCTAAAGACTTCAAGTACACCGAGCAGCGAAAACTATTTCATTTCCAGAACAGGCCTCCATTAATGGCTGCAACTTGATGCGTTTGTTCCGCTCCCCACTTTCTGCAACTTCCGCGCTCTTCCAGTTTTGTTATCTTGATGGTCTTGGTTCACTTCTCATCTGCTGTAGGGACGTTGTTTATAAACCAAATCAGGTCTGCTTAGCCAGTCAGAATATTTTAAAACCTTTCTTTAATTCTGTAGCACTGCTTCCAACTTTACTGCATTCAGAATGCTATGTTCTTAATACACAGGCTATACCCTCTACTATATTCTCAGGACAGTTTTCAATGGCAAACGTTTTAGTTATATAGTTGTTTAGCGGGTGTTTTGTACCAGGTATACTAATTATCTCTTCATATAACCCGTGGCAGGTAATGATGGGCCCATGACAAGGTTCTGAAGAAAATTGATTATTTGAAAATTGGGATAGAATGAGCGCGTGCTAATTTAGCACAGTAAACTATATTAGTTTCCCGTTTTTTAAAACAAGTTTTCAGACCTCCACCTTTTGCTGCAAAACTTGTAGACCTGAGTGAACTTGAAAATTAGTTAAAAATTTCAGTGCGCGCACACGCTTACAATAAACGATATATAAAAAAAATCATAGTTGAGCTAAATGGATTCTAATTACATTTAACTGTAGAACATAACCGTACTACAAATATCCATAATGGTTTTTAACATAAGGCATGTGAACATCACCACTCTGAAACTAGAATGCAACTGCAGCCCTTATCCAGCTGCAACCTCATGATTAGCTAATCTCCGAACTTAGGCTGTGCACCAGAATTAGCGTTGGAAGCGATAATATAGGCACTAAAGGATGTCCCAGCTATCCAAGTATCAAGGGTAATGAAAATGTTAAAACATAAGTTCAGAGTTTGGCTTTTTCAGCCAGATTCTAGATTTGTCTCACTGTTCAGTGTTTAATTTTCAACCATTTGAAAAATATCTCATAAATGTTGCTTTTTACATGCAGTCAGCGCAATACACAGTGCTTCTCCTACTTGTATACCAGACTAGATATCCTGCGATTCGCTTACTAATTTAAATTATTACCATTAAATATGCCTCCATACTTAGCAAAGCAGGTTTTGCTGGTAAAATGAAATGTTTGCGTTTACTTGTGTTCTACCCTAGCGCCGAGAGCCCGCAAAAGATGTCACGTCGAAGTAGCGCTTTCTCTGACAGTGTTTCTCCAAGGGAAATTTACCTGCAAACGATCTATCCAAATGGGATATACTGTTTAGAATGCATTTGTGCACCGCTTTTAAGCTTACACTGCGAAGTAGCCCCTTTTTTATTTGAAAAGGATCGAAGCTACTCTGGCGCTTCTGTGCCTTTGGCGTTTTATGTACAGTATATCACATTCTTATTCGTACACTTCAATTTTCTGAGAAAATACTTTAATATTTGTTAGAAGACACAATTTAATTAAAATGTTTTTCATACGTGTTGAACAATATAACAAATGCTGTATTAGGAATTAACTAAATACTAACTTATGAACTTACAAGGTAAATTAAGTAAAATTGTAAAAGAAACATGACCATGTTTGTACAACTTTTCTATTCGTACATTAGAAGTAATAGTTTAATAAGAAAGACACCACTGATAATGTAACACTTTGTTGGGTACACCTTGGCTTTAATAATCGCCTCACACCTTCTCTTCATAGAAGTAACCAGGTTTTTGCATTCTTCTGGCCTGATTTTATATCATTCTTCTTCCACAATACGTTTAAGCTCTTCTTTATATTTTACTCTGATTTTACGGACTTGTTTCCTTAGAATTGTCCACAATGTTCGATTGGATTCAAGGCTGCACTCTGAGAAGGTGTTTGTAGTGTGTTGGGTACATTTCGTATCAACCAATTCATGTTCAATCTTGCCTCATGTTTACTATCATTGTCCTGCTGAAACCTATAACCAGGTGCTATGCCCATTTTCTGGACACTCTGCTTTAAAATGTCAAAATACACGTTTGTCCATAGTGTCATCAATAAATTGTATATTACCAACACGTTGTATGGCATACAGGCCCAGAGTATAATGGAACCACCACCATCTTAACTGTGGGAAGAGTCTTTCTGGGGTCATTAGCAGAATTTGCTTTTCTCCAGACTCTATTTAACCCATCTGCCCCAAAGAGGTTTATCTTAGTTTCGTCTGGCCATATCACTCTGTTCCAAAAGTTCTGATCTTTATGAATGTGATCTTTAGCAAATGCAACTCGTTTCTTCCTGTTTGTTACACTTACGTAAGGCTTCTTCCTTGGTGTTCGGCCATGGTATGCATACTTCCATAAGACACGACGAAGAGTTTGGTCAGACATCTTCTTTCCAGACACGTTTTCTGCTAATAGTTTGTGATCGAGGAACACTTAATTTTGGATTTTCATGGATTCGGCTTCCAATGAAACGTTCCTCTCGTGCATTCAGTCTATTTTATTTAGCTTTTCTTGGACAATTCTTTGTAGAACCTTGCTCCCTAAATGTTTTGACTTTGTACTGAATGGTAGAGTGCGTTTTATTTACTGTTTGTCCTATTTTTCTAAGAGAATACACTCTAAGTGCCAAATTTATAATTACTTGCTTCAAATCAGAACTAAGCTCCTTTTGCCTACCCATTTTGATCGCTACTGACAGAAGGTATACAGCTGCGACCGCAGTAGCCTAAATGACTTTTGAAAAAACGTGTATGTTGAAGCTGTTTACAACACAGTGGTCATTATTAACTACTGTACGAATAGGGGAGTTGTATAAAATTGGGGGCTATTTCTTTAACATTGCTGTTTCATGCAATAGTGTAAGTTTTGAAATGCATTTTTTTCATTGGCATTTGTTTGAATTAGATGCATCAAGTACGTATAAATGACTCACAGAAAAATGCAAATTTTTAAGCAAGTATAGAATGACTTTTTATTGAAAACCTGGTGTGTACGAATAAGAATGTTATATACTGTATATCCAATGGCATGACAGAAACGGTTGCTGGGTCCAATGAAAGATGAAAGTTCTGTTGTAATTTTAGAACGTTTTATTGAAAGTTGTGTTGAAAATATTAATTTTTCTGCATTTTTTTCGTAAGTATGTTGTAATGTAAACTTAAATACTCCATTAATCTACTGAATCCACATTTTATATAAAAAGTAAACGGTGGTGTGATAATGCTGTGCTGTGATAGTGTTCTGAAGATTTTAAATAGGTACTATATATTATGTATAATACGGAGAGTTTATTCGTGGGCATTGGCCTAGGAGGGCTTAAAAACTTTCAAATCCAGATCTGAGCATATTTAACTATGGCAATCTTAGATAATTCAACAGTAAAGGGGTTTTAAGTGTTCGTTGTAATTCTGAGTCAGATCTTCTAAAGTGATTATATTTTAAACTGATTGGAGTATATGCTATCGTGATTTATAAGCCAAGGTTATAATACTTTTTATTAAGATAACTGGTAACTATTAGATTTAACTATATGATGAATCTCGAGTAGAGAATAAGTAACAAAATATGAAAGAATTGAAGGAAGAAGCTACAGTGGTAACAAATGAACTGAAATGCACAAGGAAACAGCAATTTAAGTAGGAAATTATCATCACAGGTTCAATTCACTTTTTTGGGTAATTTTTTTGTCTAAAATCGTTAATTTCAACGGCTCAACCTGGTTCATAATTACTTTTAATTATATTTTCATTTAGTCTTTCTTTACGTGAAAATGTGTGTTTAAATATGAACTATAATGCTTCTCGTTGTGCGATGTATGTGTCTTTATGTACCGTCTTTTTTGCACGAGAAAAATATGCAGTAAGTGTGAGAAGTTGGTCACTTAATAACGCACGAATTGTGTTACGATATTGGCAGAGCAGAACAGGGTGGTAAATAAGTGAAGTAACATTTCGTGTACACAATGCATAAATGTAAGTAAGTTTCAGTAACTTAAATTTCACTTTGATACAGCTTTAACCTTTACTGCATAAATGTAATGTTTCACTATAAGCTGAATGTTTTCGGCGATCTTGAAACTGCATATGTACTTTATAGACTTGTAATTTCGGGGACTGGCAACACAAGCCGACTAGTCAACGCCCACTAGGAATAAGGCCACAACACTGGGCGTATGACGTCACGGTAAGAGGCCATCATCAAACTCAGTTCAGGTACACTAATCCCAGGGCGTTATTTTCCATTCCTCGAGGCTCGAATTATAAAGTTAGTTTTAGGGATGGATGGGGGAGGAGCCCAAGTTCAAACTAAAAGACAAGTTGCCATGCCATTTAATTTGAATTACATTACAATTCGCAGTGCAACGCATACGATGTTATTAAATGCTAGTTTTTTTTCTGGGGCGTTAATAAACATTAAACACGCCTATATAAAACGCGCCTGTTCCTTTGCTTATTTTGTGATCGAAACTGTTAAAAACTATCCCTTTATAAGACAATGAAATTGGCTGACATAATAGTAGTAAGGAAAACTTCAAGTAACTTCCTAAACATTTTCCTATCGAAAGTTTTAAATAGCAATGCACGGTAAAGAGTTCCAATTTCACTGTGCAAATTGTTTTATATAGATGTTTTTTTATTGTGCCTCCTTACAGCCTCACTTTGGCCAAATTACTAAAATGCCATATGGCTTCCTCTCTATGTGGGTAGAAAAAGTATAATTATGTATGTAGTTTCATAGAAACTGATTCAGGAAACATATTAAAAAGGAATGTTTTACTACATGTAAAGTCACTAATTTATCCAAAATTAATCGGACAAGTTTTTGTTATAGTTTCATTACATGTCGTCGCCTTCATGGCAGCAAAGGCATGTATAGGTTCAGGTAAAGCCTTTAAAAGTAGTTTTTGAAATGTTGTATGGTTTCATCCGCGCCTTTCTATGATAGCGGCAAACGGCGAGCGCCGAGGGCGCGGGCAGGAAAAACACCGCGCAGCCGGTTCGTAGTTTTTTGGTTCTCTCTCTATTATACAGAAGACATTTTAAGCAATTTCTTAATTTCAAACCAAAATACCAATTTCATACTAAGCTGAAACTTAACGTATACACGAGAGAGAGAGAGAGAGAGAGAGAGAGAGAGAGAGAGAGAGCACAGAAACTTGGAATATGACATCCTAGGGAGGGAGAGAGCTATAGGACATCTTAATTATTGCCACCCAAGGGGTTTTAAATTAGAGTACGAACTCAAAACCTGGAGGTGCCTCGCTCATTACATATATTTTTAAGGAATTAGGCCAATGTTTAGTTATTGATGGGATACACCAACCAGTCGTTTGGGAAATTGCATTGTTCTCCGGTTACTTTAGGAAACAGTGTGGTAAAGGGCGCTAAAAGGCACGGCTTCCACTGCTGACGCTGCTGGTCGTGCTACTGATAAGTTATTTTTACAAAACCGGAATACAACTTTAATGTTTCATGACTCCAGCGTTTGATCTCTTAAACTGCCTTGAAGGTGTCTTTGGGTTAACGCATAAATTAGCTGTTTAAAAAGCAAAATAATCTTAAGGCTGTTTTCGCCACCAAGGATTCAAGTGATTGAAAAGCGGGGTGTTATGAATCACCTTTCACGTCATTACGTGCTGAGACCGGTTTCAAATTTACAGGTAGTATTCGAAGACAAAAAGCGCCAGACGCTCATTTTACATAAATCTATGCATATCTGGTTTTGACAGCAACTCCTTTTCATATGCTTTTTAACGCTTGAGGAATATGGATTGACATGTGTTCGTTCCTCTTCAGTTTTCATGCCAAGGAAAGCTTTTGAAGGATGCGTGACAATAGAGGTGTGATAGAGTTTCAGGGCTAACCCTCTGATTAAGAACATTGTTACATTTACTCTTTAAGATCAAGAAGCACTAAGAGTGCGTCCATTTTCAGCCAGCAGCAGCGTCCCGGGTTCGAATCCCGTCGATCGCCCACTTTGAGCTTGGGTTTTTCGTGGTTTTAAGTGATCGGTAGGCGAATGCTGGGGTGGTTTCTCATTTATCACGACTTCTGTTCAATCATTTCCCTTTCATTCCGTTTCCTTCTCATATCTCAGGTGCGCTTTTAAGTTTCGTGGCTTATGGCGGTGTCGAGCGAGGATGTTTGTTCAAAGGAAAGAGTATTCCCGTGGACACTAGAAGGCTGCTTGGTCTACGGGTCGTTTCGCCCTCTCTAGGCAAAGCAGTGGGACGAGTCTTCGAGTCTGGAAATTTTAGGAATTTTGGCGTATCTCTGTGGTCTGTAGCCTCCTGTTGTTTCTTCACTTCATCCCTTCCTCCTGCGGGGTGATAGTCACGATAGATCTACTATGTGTATGTAGGTCGCAGTGCGCGAGGTGGCCCCCCGCTTCTTTGTAGAACCTATATATGTGCTTACATATATTGCTAGCGCTACTTAACTGGTTAGCGGCTTTAACAAGTCGTTAAACTTTAACAGAATGGGTGTGTTGGCGAAATTATTCTTAGGCATGTTGTCTGCAATCCCCCTCGTAGTATCAGCAACTCGGTCTTTGGTGATGTAGATAGCAACCTCTGTTGGGAAGAACATGTTATAGAAGCCCGCAGAAAAAGAAAGAAAAAAAATATGCTACAATAACTTCTGCAAACTATTCTTACAAAACATTATTTTTCTGTCCAGTTCATGTTATCGAGATATACGCTTTCAGAATTAATTTCATTGCACAAGTCAGTGCAAAGGGGAAGCAGGAAGCCGAAGCGCTAGTCAGATATTTAAATGCGAGTCGCTCTTTCCTTAACATCGCGAGAAACAGCTGACTGGCGACAGCACTTCAAAAACAGACAAATTGTTAAAAAATTGAACCAATAACAGCGAATATCTCGAAAATGGCTGATGCCGCAATGCAAGTTGTATTAACATGTTTTGCGTGGTAAGTTTTTGTCTATCTTTTATGGTTTACCGTTATACAAAATTATACCAAATTCCTTCGGAGTAAAGAGGACTTCATAGGCTATTACCAGAAAATTCAAGATATGTTTTATTTGCCATGTAAATACTTTTTTAATGTATGACATTTAAATAAAACTTATTGACAATTTTCGAGAAAATAAATTTCGAAAAGACTTTCGTGTAAACGAAGTTTGGTATTTACCCGAGTTTTCCTTTTTGAATTATGTTGTTCTCTCTCTCTCCACGCAGGACCTGTTTCTAAAAATGCCTTTTTATGGATCCAAAGGCCTCAAAGCATATTTCCGGTAAAATCTCTATATCGAATTTTTGAATGGAATGTAATACCTTCTCTACCTATTAGGTACGTGGTAGAGAGAATAATAATTCACACGCTCAAAACATTATAAAACTGCTTTGTCTGGAACCTTAAGTTTGGTAGAAATACTGGCGATATCTCCAATCGATTACTACGATTTCCCCTAATGTATTTAACATCCGATTGAGAGCGTAAGATACACCATGCCCATATTTTCATACGTTTTGTCTGCAATGCACATCGTATAATAGCCGCGCACATTAGGTTAACATGCGACATGATTTGTTTCCGCAGCAGGGATGTCCTGGATGACCTGTGGTGCCATGGGTAGCACGGGACAACTGTAGTAATATGATCCTGCAGCAGATTAGAGTGTCTTGTAGCACGCTACCGCGACTTTGTCCGTGCTACAACCAGTGCTAGCCTTAGAGCTAGTTCACTTAATAAGCCTTCCTCCAATGAAACGGTTACCTTAGACTTTACAGTTGACAGTTACATGTCGGCTTTACGTAGAATCGGAGTATGCCGTTTGCGGCATTATCTCCTCCTGTCCGTGTTGTGGTGGTTTTTTTAATGCTCGTTGCTCGCGGCTTACCTGGCTACAGCCTCCGCGTTGATTCCAGATGTTAGAAGCATGCTGGTTCTCTGCATTTTTTTTATCCTCGGCTAGGTGAAGTGATTTCTAGAATATGTGAGAGCATGGACTTTTCCTTGGTAAAAGAGACGTAGATCTCGGGTGGTGGTAAAGGAGAAAATAGACGTGCTTTAGTTACTAAAAGACGACACTGCAGTTTCTTTTATTTCTACTTCTGATGGTACACAACTCTGATATTTCCGCCGTTAAAACACTGTCCACTGCTGTTGAAACACGGCGCAGATATGACGCGAAGTTTATATATGCTTATTATATCTCTTTACGCGTAGCGATTCCTATGTGTGCTGCGAAAACTGTCATAATTCATTTTTGGCGCGATATCTCTCAAACATCCTGCAGCATCTTTCCCTGCCTGTAGTTTAGCAAAATGACCAAATGACCCCCGAATTTGTTCCTAACAGATCCATTTATGGTCGCAGGCTTCTTGGGCTTCATCATTTCCTATTAGTCCATTTTAGCGCCATTCAACGCGTCTCACTATTTCATATAAACTTACAGGGATCTCATTGGTCCAAGTTTAACATAAATCGCGGCTTTTCCTAAATTTACCGTTAAGCTTGTTGTCTCTCACTTGGTCACGGCGAATTATCGTATAAAGGAACAAAAACTTCGCCCTCGCTGTATGAACAATGCCCCTGCTACCAGAGAGACATCGTAAAACTAGATTTTCTGCCTTCGAAGACACTATTCCTGCAGCTAAAACATTTCGTCGTGGACAGTATTTTAACATAGCGCTTAAATTATTTACATTAAACAATTTATAACTCCTCTAATATTAGTGGCCTAAATACAGACATATCGTTAAATCACCCTTCTTAAGCTATACAAGCAGTAAAAGAAAAAGATTTGTACATAGCATGATTTAACATCAATAAAAATTAATTAATCAAATTATCAATAATTACATATCTCGGGCTCGGCCTCGGCCTAGGCCTAGAGTTGCCGTTTCACTTTGGCACATTTTTATCGCACCTTGAGTACTCAACACTAAAATTGGGACAAAAGCTAAAAAATACACATTTTTTAACTTATATGGTACTTTAGTTATTAATTTTCCTTGAAAAGTCCTCATTGCATAATCAGGAACCGATTATTTTACTTTTCTGGCAATTTAAATGCCCAAACGCGACGTTAACATGGACGTGTGTATGTATGCGCAAACTTGTAATGCGAGAGATTCTAAAACTTGATTTTTTCTTAATCTGGTGTTCTTTATTTTCATCACCGTAAAATGTTCCCCATGATGCAACTTTTCTTCAATTTCCTTGATTTCAGTTTTTCAGTGCACTTTCTTTGAAGATTGATGAAGAGGTCTTGATATCAAGTGTAGTTTGGGATTTAGGCTTTTAATAATTTTATGCATGATTGATTTTTAAGTAATTAAATTATTCATACTTTATTATTCTTTTCCATAAAAACTAGTGAAGCTGTTCATATGCGTTGGGTGCCATATGAAGTTGTTCTCAACGTTGGGCGACATATGAAGCTGTTCACCCCCTTTAACACGTTGGCGGCATGTGAAGTCGGCCGCTTCCTCCATGCGTAACAATTCTCTTCTTTCTCCGGCTAGCGTTGAGCAGTGTCGACTCCAAAGTCTACAGATTGTGATGAAATTATATATCGTTGCGATAATAAAAACATCGGCTCTGCTGAATACTGACTTCATTATACTGTTATGTTACACATTCAGGAACGCGAGCCACCACTTCGTCAATTATCCGCGACTGACATCGTGATGATTTGTTAGTCGGTAGTATTAAGATGTATTGTAATGTTTTCCCTGCGTTCATAGCCGCGGCCTAACTTGTACGGTGCAGAGTTCAGCTAAGAGTGTTACTTGTCGTAAGGTTCAGCGAAGAAGCGAAGTTACTAGTAGTCTGTGAATTTCGCCATGTCCGATATTATTCAACTTACAGGTCGCAGAGTTCGGCTAAGACTGAAGTTACTAGTATTAGGGTTTAGCGAAGAGTGTTACTTGTCCTAGGGTTTAACGAAGAGTGAAGTTACTAGTATTCTGTGAATTTCGGCATGTCTGATATTCAACTTACACGTCGCGGAGTTCATCTAAGAGAGTTACTTGTAGAGTTCAACGAAGAGTGTCGTTACTAGTATTTTGTGAATTTCGCCATGTCTGATTTCATCCCTACTCCGCCTATGTCACGTGATTATTTTGTGCGATTTTCAATCGTGTGACGATCTCCTGTTTTCGGATTCGTCAGTTTGTATTTATGGCATTCCATTTACTGCTAAAATTTCAGTTCTGCTCAGCTTTCTCTTCCCACGGTACTATTTACAATTTGTTTAACTTATGCTGTAGCACGTACGTATGTTTATGGCTTTAAGCCTTTTCTCGGCACAAACCTCATGTTTCTTCCGCTTTGAAAAGGAACGAGCACTTTCCTCGTAGATCCTTTTTAATGGATCAATGGCTTTGTATACATTTGCCGACGAACCTTTTCCTTACCCAGGAAACGCGTAGGCCGGTGACCCGAACGTTATTTCCTCAAACAATTTGCAATGTTTCCGTATGAAGATTTTTTCCTATCGAGTTATAGTATTAAGTACAATATTTCACATCTTTGTTTGATCTATATACAATCAAATCAAATACGGAGCCGAGTTGACATTTTACATCTTTATTTAATCTATATACAATTAAATCAAATACGGGGCCTAGTTGAACCGTATCACTTGTAATGTTATACAAAGTGAAATATTTGATTATGAATAACTATATGTGGGGAATAAGTAAGCTTTAAAATTTTAACCTATCCAGGGTTTAATCAGGCGGAGCATTTCACGACACAATTTTCATTTTTTTAAAAATTATTTTCTTGAAAAGTTAGGTACAGAGGACCATGAACAATGTTATTCAATACGTTAGCCGGGATTTGAGCTATGGATCTTTGGCTTTGCGTGTCGTTGCTCTATCCAGCTGAGCTACCATGGCAACATGCGGGTACAACATTAAATTCCCCAACCGACTCGCATTTTTCCCGATAAACCACAACCTTTCCAACTAACTTTCCAAGCTTAAGCCTACACAGGGTGTGTCAAACAGTAATTAATTGTAATTGGTTGATTTTATGGTATAACTATGCTGAATAAACCTGTGATACAATGCCCATAACGATTGGAGAATAACGATTTCATTACAGCGTGCCCTTAATAGCCCAGTCCATTTGCTTGCGCTGAGAGCAGAATGAAATGTGACTTATCCACTCGACAGACAGGTGTACGTGTGAAGAAATGAGTGTGTGATGATAACAAGACTCAACGAATTCTCATGCTTCTTTCTGATCGCAGAAATATCCTTTCCTCTACTTCTCTTAAAATGATGCACACTCTTCCTCATTTATATGTTCATTTTACTCTGACAGCCTCATTTCACGCTCGGGAAAGCGTCACATACTTTTATTACCACTGCACCGAACATGTTCCACCATGAAGGTAGTCAAATTCGGAACTCATTCCCTTAGATGCCACATGCTGTCAAAATTGTAATTAGAAATAATGAGTTAACTGATAATTAGGACAGTATTTATAAACTTACTGTATGTAACATACGCATACTTTAGAACCATTTAAATAACCTGTTTTTACTTTCTTTATCACGTACACAACAGACAGAGAAGGTACATCATTCCACCCAAAATTTCGATTTGGAGATTTCACCAGAAATGCATGTTTTGAGTCACCCGAATAAAAAATCTGATGTGTTATATTCACATAACTTTATTTATCCTCTATCGCTTAATGTTGGATATATATTATTCTTACGAACGTTTATTTCCCTATACATTTTAATCGATAAACCTTTCCGGAAATAGCTGCATTGTACTTTTCGTTTTGGATCGAGATTTCACCAGAAATACACGTGTGGAGGCCCACTGAATCCAAAAAAAGCATTTTTAGAAAAAGATCTGTGTCTGTGAGCAGCATGACTAAAAAACAAAAGTCGGATAAATACCAAACTTGGTATGCAAGTTCAGTATCTTCCAGAGATGTTTTCAAGGAAAACCCAACCCCAGACTACCCTTTACATGGAAGGTTTTTTGAAATATTTGATTTTCTGAAAAATGGCTCTTTAAGGATTTTGATTAAAATACAATATATTAAAGATATTTACATGAGAAATGAAACGTATCTCTTGAATTACTTGGTAATAGCCTGTAAAGTATTGTTTATTCGGAAGGAATTTTATGTAATCTTTAATCTTGTACAACTGGTAAACGTTGAGCGTTAGACGAAAACTTGCTACACAAATAATGTATCATTAAAATACGCAATTTATTTCGAATAACTTTTCGTGACATCACCCATTTCCGAGATATCCGTTATTAAAGTGCTTTCGACAGTCAGTTCGCGATTGCATGGAAAGAATATGGAATTTTAAGGCCAGCACATAAGGTCCAATTTTTAAACATTTGGCTATCGCTCTTCCGGTATTTGTGGGTGCCAGGGTAGCGCAGTGGTTTCATTTCCGGCTTTCGTTCTGCGGGTCCGGGGTTCGATTCCCGGCTCTGGGGTGGCGATTTTAAGCCGGCCCTATCCACGCTTTCACTCCTGAGCTGTTCATGTGGTTCGGAGTCCACGGTAAAAACTGTAGGTTGTCTCATTCCACCGCCATCATCGCCCTACCATCGGAGGTAACGGACTCCGCCCTCTGGGTGCCTCCACCTCAGAAATGGGTCCAGTCATCGCTTGGTGGAATGAGGTGAAATGTTTAATTTAGTTATTTCTGCAAAGGTTTATTCCGATTAACATTAAGCAGATAGAAAAATAAGCTTTCATAAGAATAATTTGTATATCCACTAATTTGATAGAGGTTAGAGAAAGTCATGTGAATGTAACACACCAGATTTTTTAAATATCAATTTCTTTTATGCTTTCTGTGTATATGTAAGATCGTCAGTATATTGGTTTTTATGTTTGTGTGTTACAAATGAGGATATTGTATTTAGAATTCGTCTGTGTGGTGCTGAAGTGGGAGAGGGCCATTTCTTATCTCTACCAATAAATCAATGGCGGGTAACTTTTTGGATATTTAGTAAAAACGAGAGGTTTATTTCACCGAAGTTTCTAGTTCACAGCTACGGTAGTCCAATTTTTTTTTTTATTTATTACAGTTGACTAAAGTCTCAGGCTTTACTCAGCGCATGCCGATTATACAAGATCATCAAATCAACCAAATTTGAGCTTATAACATAAACTTAAAACTTAGTACTTTTAGTGGTTTGCCTATTTCTATATTGTTAGAAAGCTGTCCATATAAACTAGTTTCGATAAAATTTGAATGCCAGTAATCTTTCTTCAAGCATGTGTAAATTGAATCAGCGTTCACTAATGTATTTCTAGCGTTTAATACGCTGTTTTTCATTTTTCGCGTTTCAGCTCCACTAAGATGCGGGCATGTTATTCAAAGGACTTCATTACACTGATGGAGTATATAGTAAATTAATAGTGAAGAATTTGCACCACACTAAGCAAACCGCACACGACTGAAAGGAGAGCAACAGCATAGTGCACAATAATGCAGTTTCAGCCAGCGAAATGAAGCCTGTTAGAACAGCATCAGTGATACTTATGTGAATGAAAGATGAGAGGATGGAGAGCGCAGAGGAATATTTCATGCTGATTCTCGAAACTACAGACGGGACGATATGACAGCACTGATTACCAGAATTCGTTAATCTGAACCTTGTTGGCCTCACCTCATCCTAATGATGTTTTCAAATTTAGAGTTAGGTTAACTCAAGCACTACTGGTCTTAAAAGCATTTTTTTCGGAAACAATTGTGTCTAAGTGTGTGCTTTTATGCTTATAGTCGAAATTTTGCGGGCCTGCAGATACACGGAGCCGCCCCCCCCCCCAGTGTGAATCCTGCGGGCGCGTATTTTAAGCTCCTGCTCGTGGCATCTGTTTCTTTTGGAATCTATTTTCCGTATTCTGAATGATCTGTTTTATTACTTAAGCAGCATTTTTGGGCTGTTATTTTGGATGTGAAAGTGCTTTTAGATTTCGCTAATTACATAATAAAGTGCCTGTGTTTATCATTTTGTACAGGTATTACTCTTCTCGTTTAAGTCACTGATAAGCATGCTAGATATGCAGAGTTTTAATATTTTACCTACTTTCTCGGAATGCAGGGTGGGACAAGCAGAAACACTGCGCAACCCGCTAGTAGAAATCAGTGGGCTGAAATTTAATGAAAGGATGTAAAAATACATTTTTCGGTTTTTCACTGATATCTTAATAGCATTACGCTTTTATTCTAATTAAAGTAGGTTAGAATAAAATAGCTGTTTTGTTGCTACTGCGAACATGGCAACACAGTGTCTGTTGTGTAATAATAATTGAACAAATGGAGCACAGAAGAATGTTTATGTAACGTTCCTATGTAAGGCATGTGTAAATAATGCCATGCATTTATTAGTGTTGAATGTTATATCGTGCATAATATCAACAAAAGCCTTCCGTATATTCCTGTATTAAGTAGATATAGCTGGCGCAAAAGACCTTGATTGCCACCCCAGCTGGCGAGCCTAGGAATGGTTTATGTTTAGCTTAATCAACGAAAGCGATATAATACCTTTGCTTACTCATAGTGGGTAACACATACAGTCTGCATAGAAAGTGTCCGCATCTGGTTGTAATTTCAAAGAGAGCAGCACCTAAATAGTGCTTATTTTATGTCTATTATATTTACAACAATGTCTCCTACGTCTTCAAACTTAAGTGGTAAGGTATTACATAGTCAAAGCAGGGAAATAATTGCAAATGTCCTCGACTTCATGAAGCACGATTCACAATTTTTATGTGGAGGAAAAAACTGTCAACAATGAACAGATGGCTCAACAAGCTGAAAGACAGCATAGATTTTCAAGGTGGTGCTACAAATCTCAGAAAAATTATAAAAGATTTAGGATTCAAGTGGAAGAAAACGAAATCAAATAGAGTTCTAATAGACAAACACGACATGCGATCTCAGCTGGAAGAGTCCCTTACTCAGAGGTACAAATTAGAGGAACTATAGTGTATGAAGATGACTTATACATACATAGCTTCATACAACATCTAAAAGTTGGAGGGACGAATCGCAACAAAAAGAGATTTTTATCAAGAAATGAATACAGAAAATTACATGAAGTGAATCAACACCATGTTGATACCTAATATGCCTGATGGGTCTGTTCTGGTTATCGACAATGCGTCAACATTCAAATTGACAAACCACCTACCTCAAGTTCCTTGAAAGAAGGAATGAGAGCTTGGTTACTTAGGCATAATATAGCTTTTGATGAAAGCATGAGTAAAACAACGCTATATAACTTAATTAAAGCCAACAAACTGCTTCAGAAGTCTACATACTTGACCAGATTTTAATACAACATGGCCATAATGTCCTTAGACTGCCACCGTATCACCCAGATCTAAACCCAATAAAATTAACCTGGGCTGATGTCAAAAAATCGGTGGCCTGCAGGATTTGCAGAAACTGGAAGGCCAGAATGGGAAAATCTATGTCGACATGTTGAATAAATTGAGACTCGTTATTTCGAAAAAGATGGAATTGCGGAAAATAAAATGGAAAGAATTCTCATCCAGGATAATGGTGCAGAAAGTAGCGACGGCAGTGATGTGAGTGATTCTGCAGAAGAGGAAGGGCTGTCAAATGTGGAAGAATTGGAGGCAGATGATTGACAGGTTTTTATATTAAGCGCTTCTTACAGCGGTGGATTTAAATATACTGTATATCAGTGTAGTGCAATGCAGTGCATAACTGGTGTGCGGATATTTGACAATGACCGTCCCACGCACTCCTGCAGCATGTAGACGACCGGTCACCACCTGATCTGGTAAGCAACTCGCTTCGTAGCTGTCATTAAGATTTTCACATGTCTAGAACTGTTGCGCCAATTATACACTACGTGATTAAAAGTATCTGGACACCTGGCTGAAAATGACGTACAAGTTCGTGGCGCCCTCCATCGGTAATGCTGGAAGTCAATATGGTGTTGGCCCGCCTTTAGCCTTGATAACAGCGTTCACTCTCGCAGACATACTTTCAATCAGGTGCTGGAAGGTTTCTTGGGGAATGGCAGCCCATTCTTCACGGAGTGCGGAACTGAGGGGAGGTATCGATATAGGTCGGTGAGGCCTGGCACGAAGTCGCCGTTCCAAAACATTCCAAAGGTGTTCTATAGGATTCAAGTCAGGACTCTGTGCAGGCCAGTCCATTACAGGGATGTTATTGTCGTGTAACCACTCCGCCACAACCCGTGCAGTATGAACAGGTGCTCGATCGTGTTGAAAGATGCAATCGTCATCCCCCGAATTGCTCTTCAATAGTGGGAAGCAAGAAGGTGCTTAAAATATCAATGTAGGTCTGCGCTGTGATCGTGCCACGCAAAACAAGGGGTGTAAGCCCCCTCCAGGAAAAACACGACCACACCATAACACCACCACCTCCGAATTTCACTGTTGGCACTACACACGCTGGCAGATGACGTTCACCGGGCATTCGCCATACCCACATCCTGCCATCGGATCGCCACATTGTGTACCACTCCACACAACGTTTTGCCATTGTTCACTCGTGTAATGTTGACACTCTTTACACCAAGCGAGGCGTCGTTTGGCATTTTCCTGCGTGTTGTGTGGCTTATGAGCAGCCGCTCGACCATGGAATCCAAGGTTTTTCACCTCTCGCCTAACTGTCATAGTTCTTGGAGTGGATCCTGATGCAGTTTGGAATTCCTGTGTGATGGTCTGGACAGATGTCTGTCCATTACTCTTTACGACCTCTGTCAGTCAACAGACGAGGTCGGCCTGTACGCTTTTGTGCTGTACATGCCCCTTCACGTTTCCACTTCACTACCACATCAGAAACAGTGGACCTAGGGATGTTTAGGAGTGTGGAAATCTCGCGTACAGACTTGACACAAGTGACACCCAATCACATGACCACGTTCAAAGTCCGTGAGTTCCACGAAGCGTCCCATTCTGTTTCACGATGTCTAATGACTACTGAGGTCGCGGATGAGTACCAGACAGTAGGTGGCAGCACAATGCACCTAAGATGAAAAACGTATGTTTGTGGGGGTGTCCTGATACTTTTGATCACATAGTGTGTGTAGGTACAACAGAAAATAAAAACATTTTATTAAAATGAATTAGACTACGAAAATATGGTAAAAAATCTACATTTATTCATAAGTATGACTTTTGTTTTCAGCAGTTAACCAATTTATATTCTCACGAAAGCGCAATAACTTTGAATTTCGTTTGTTAAATCCCAGTGACATAAATTCTCATAAAATATTACTAATACCATACATGATTAATATATTCCTCCTAGCACTCTTCTTACACAAGTTGATTTACCGCAATAAAATATCCCTTTTCGTAACGTGAAACGCAAAATTTTCTACACACTTTTCAGCGGAGCCCGCCGGTGTCCACTGCAGTCATTCAGCTACCCCCCTCCCCAAATTGCAGAAAATTACAGCACAGCTGCGAACACTCTTTATTCAGTTAAGTCTACCGGCCAGTTGACGATTCTTGGAATAATCAAAGACTTTAAGTTACCATGGAAAACAGTCGTGGTTTGAGTATGTAACTACTGCTAAGAAAAAAAGGATAAACTGATTCAGAGCGGAAACAAACAACAAAAAGGAGGAAGAAGAAGAAGAAATCTCTTGGCATACACCGTAAACGCATGCATATCTGGGAGGGAGGTGTTATACAACAGTTTTCAGGACCTGCATCATTTTAGTTGTAATGTATCATCAGACTGTAGCGACAAAGACCACATACAGTGTACACGGCAACATAACCTGAAAGTAGCAACTTTGCAAACCATTCACTTACGTAATTTGAAGAAAAATGGTTCATATCCTCCACATTAGGTGACATTGAAGGTTGCCCTGGATCTGCACAGGGCCGTGTGTACGCTGATTGTGCCTATCAGTTTTACGCACAACTTTTTCGGTAGCTCGTACGAGTAACACGTTTTTTTTTCCAAAATCGCTTAAGCACATTCCTTAACTTTGTTTTAACAGTGTGCCACTGGCTGAAAATCTGTTCTACCTCCACAATGGAATCTGTTGGAGAGATAATTAAAACTGCAAATCTACCGGTTCTTTCTTTAAAGGATTTGAACCCGCCGCATATTTTTAGCAATATAGTTCGCTCTGTCCAGAAGTCCACTCTGCCAGGAATGTTTTGCCATTTTGTAGCATTCAGGTATACCACTGATTATGTACATCACTTTCTCAAGGAAATATTTTACAAAATGTAATTTTACTTGATATTAAATATCCAGTTCAATTACCAGATGTATCAAGCCAAAAAAATTAAATCCGCCAGAATAGTCTTTAAATGATTCCTAAAGTCATTCCGTCGCTATGCGACTTCAAAAAGTGTGCAGATCTAGCGACTTGTCAACACTGCACAGCACTGTCCGTGCGATCGAGAGTGTGAACGGAGCTGGGAGTTTATTAACCCCAAAACATAAGCGTCAGTTACTGCAACGTCCTCGTGAGGCAGGAATATGCAAACTGCACGTTATTTTGTTCTGTGACGTTCAAAGCTACGCTACAACAAACACAACCGGAGTAACCACAGTTCACAGACCCCTATGGACATGTAGTTAAAATGTACGTAAATTCATTAAATTCTGTGTCTTCTGTGGACAGTTGCTTCTCGGAATAAAAAATCAGATTTTCTATTTCTCTCTCCCTTTCGGGTTAAGGATGAAAGTTTATTGTCAGCTCCCAGAATTTTCGTTGTTAAAACAGCCCTCTTAAAACTCCTCTCACAAGCAAGATTTTAATGAATAAAACAGTCAAATCAATAACTTATCATCGGAGTTAATTAAAACAATGTGTTTCAGAAAGTGAATTCTTAGGTCTGCAGCTAATGGCAGTGATGAGATCGCTCTCTTAAAACTTTTGAGAACGAGCGTTGTCATGATGAATCAATGCGTCTCCTGATTATGCCGCCGAAGTCCCTGGAAGCGCCTCTATGAGTGCGGTTAATGTGTTGATTTATGCACCTGAATTAATGGTATTGACCTTTGGCATCACATCAGTGATTATCACACCCTCACAGTCCTGAGTTTAAGGACGCCTGAACAAATTGCAAAACTTGTTTGAACAGTAGTACCCCATCCGCTCTACAGCCCTCATCTGCCTCCCAAGGACTTCTACTTTTTGGGGCCATTAAAGGATGCCCTTCGTGGAAGACATTTTGAGGACGACAAGGATGTGATTAGTGCAGTGAAAACTTGGCTCCTTAGCCAGAGCAAGGATTGGTACCGACAGGGGACAAACGCCCTTGTGTCTCGCTGGAGGAAGATCATTGAATTAGGGGAGTATGTAGGAAAAGCATTTTCTTTTCTTCATATGTGTAAAATTTCTGTTTATGGAATAAACACTTTGATTTAAAAAATGTGCGGCATTACTTATTGGGCAACCCTGGTATTACAGTTCTTGTGTATTATAAATAGTGTTGATATACAGTCTCTTGTGTGCAAAATAAAATAAAAAAAATGTAAAACAGTAATGTGAAACACCGTTATAGGACTAAACGTGAAGAAACAAGGGAAGTTTGTGGGGAAAAATTGTAATTTAATTTATATTATATTAGGGATGGGATCTAGACACTCGGTGGTATCGAAGTATTTCTAATACTTCGAGATGAGCCTTCGATACCTGTAAATGTTTAAGTTTTGCATTATTGAAAGTTGTTGCGTTTAACTTTATACTAGATAAGGAATGAAAGGAGTCGAGACTTCACGTTATTGCCTCGCACGTGCCCCCAAAGAGTTGCTGGACTGTATTTCTTGATAGACATTGATTTCCTGTGGGTGAATCAATGCAACATTCCATAGACTCTTGTGTTTAAATGAAAACATGCAAAACAATTGGGGAAGGAATAGAGGTACTCGTGTAACATGCAGCGTTAACGGAGTTATGAATGAAGCTGATTAGCTGACGCACTAAATCACGTTTCTACAATAGCCTGCTTGGTGACTATCTCTGAGCCATTGCATTTACCTACTCCGGTGACCAAAATCTGTGAATCCAACAGAAACAAATAAGAGCTTAAGGCGTGAGATGAGATGATGCAGCGCTTGAAGATATTTGTTGTTTCCTTCCATCTGGTAGTCTTGCTTATGGAAGTCAAACTCTTTTATTAAACATGTATATACTAATGTATTAGAGTGGTTAGTAGAGAGGCTTAATCCACAAACTTACTATGTTTCCGTGTGTTAAATGGCTAATTACTTGCTACCTGATGAAAAAATACGAACGTTATGTAGTAGTTGTGAATATTGCTATTAGTTTATATTTGTTTAAATTGCAGAATAAAGAAGAATTGCTAGTATTTGTTTTTCTATGAATAGAAAATCCTTTAGAAAAAGTTTTCCGCACAAAATAAGTTATTTAAAAAGGGAGGTAAAGAAATTATTATATCATCCTTGCCTAACGATAGGGGATATATAACCTGTGGGATTATCAAGATAAAAAAATTGCTGCCAATTGGAGAATGCCAAACAGGAACAATTTCGGAATTAGCTCACAATACCAAATTGGTTGCATGCATTTATACGCATAAGAACTACTAATAACAGAATTCAATGAACAGACTATTGTCTTTAGTGTTTTTTTATAAGAGAGTATCGAGTATCGGTGCTCAAAAATCAGTATGGGTATCGAGAAATGTGGTATCGTCCCATCATTTATACAGAGTGGGTCCTTTAAGTTGAGACTGTACAATATCTCCAAAACTAAGCGTTGTAGAAAGAAATGTCTTTAATAAAAGTTGCTTGATATGGGGGAAAGTAAATGCCATTAGTCGTGTTTTGTTTGGAGGACGTTATGATGATCATTTTATGGTCTATTTTTTTAAATGGGAACGTACATTTTGTATGTTGTGTTCTCATTAGAAAATAATTTATCAAAAGCTGTTTATTTTGTGAAGAGGAATAAGGAAAGAAAATAAAAAAAATGTTGGTTCCGAATTACGAAACGTAACTTGACCCCCAAATGACCATCCATGGTTGGTCCAACCATTGCACTCTTCGAACACAGTCATTCAAAATTTTCGTTGTTATTTATGTTGGTGTAAGAACAAGTTCAAAGTGCGTTACACAAATGTTGTTATAGTTTTTTTTATGAGGAGTGAGAAAATAACGTAAAAATGGTAGGTTCTCATTTAAAACAAATAACTTGCCCCTAAAATGGCCATTGCTCGTTGAAAAGTTGTTCTCGGCCCTGCCAGATGGCAGCCGTCTCTGAGCCGCCTCAGTTGAATCAAGTCTTCCCCGGAGGGGGAGTAGCCCGCCGGTGTTACCAAGCTTTGAATCGTTAGGGACCTCTGCGCGTCTGTCGGCTGGCCTGCCTGCCTGCCTAAGGCCTGTATCCTCCTGCGGTTCCTTCAACTCATCCCTTCCTCCTGGGGTTGCTAAGCACAAAAGATCCGCGGTGGTGCGAGGTGTCCCCTCTGTTCTATGGTCATAGTCATATCCTGATATTGACATTGGTTGTGAAGTCCAAAAGGGTTAATAAAACCGTGTTAAGTTTAGTACTTAGCGTTGCTAGCATATTCTGTAGTTAAAATCTAACAGGTTATAAATACATGTCATTGGAAGTATGGAAACGCACTATTATTCTAGTGTTATTTTCTATTTAAAAATTGTAGGTAGTTCTTTCCTTAAGAAAGGAAGAAATTGAACATACACAGACCTAATTGTGTCACTGGAACATCTCTGTAAAGTATTACCAAAGTATTCGGCTTTCTTGTTGGAGACTTTCTCTCGCATGAACATTTACATTAACAACGTCAATATCAGGACTTGCAACTACTTCGTGACTCGTGCCTTTTCTATAGTGATCGGCCAAGTCATGTATAAAACGGTGCTGAATTGACTGCATTATAACGTGCATATCTAATAAAAATCGATTCTTAAGGCAATTTTGGCTGCTCCTGATCGTCGTGAAACAGTCTCCATAAAGCCACATTTTGTGTATTATCACACTCTTTGAAATGTTTTATCACTTTGGCAGGCGTTTAATTTTGTTTTTCAATTGTTTCAGGTTGGGGCTTATCCATGGACGGGACGATTAATTCATAACAGGTAAAGGATCAGCAACAATAATACTGTTAAAAAGAATATATATTTCAAAAAAATGTTTCAATGTGTTCGATTATTAAAACATTCCGTTAATACCACAGTTATTTATTGTGGACAAAATCTCTCAGTTTATATGCTGTAGTTTAGTCTTAAGATATATGCCAGTGTTACAAAAATAACATGTATTATAAGGGGAGTTAATTTTGGAGAGCAGCTGCAAAACCACCCAAAATGCATGTAAACTGTTTCTCGCCCTTCTCTACCCATTTTTTATTTCGTAGTAATTCTACTGACGATTGACACAAACGGCTTTTCTGATTTTATCTACATCTGGAAGTTATTTCCGAGCTGTTTTGCCGTGGTCTGCTGGAGATAGATGTTCCAGAGTTTCGTCTACAACTACGGTAGACATCTTCAGTGGCGCTGACTCTGGCCGTGAAAGCCTACGTTGTCTCAATTTATCTACATCATTTTAACTTAGTCTAGAAATAGCTTCAGATAGCTAAAACCACGAATTACATTCTTTGATGAGTGCCGATGAGTGCTAACCAAGCTATCAGAAACGAGCAAACTGCTTAAAACTTGGCACATATGAATGCAGAATAGCCTATATTAAGGCAGTGATTAACGTGCCAAATGTTACCTGTAGTAATATGAAAGAGAAAGAGTGATTTTGTTAACATATAAAAGCACTGTTCTTCCTAACGAACATAAGCTATAAGATATTTCAAACGTTTTAAAATTGCGGAGAGGTAGTTAGGGCTTAGCATAAATATCGGAGGATATTTTTGTTCCTAATTGCCAACATGTATTTTCAATTACCTCCAGCCTAAGGGTGTAATGGGGAAAGCTTAAATCCGGGGGTTATTAGAAGTGAGGGAGTTGTTTATCGTGTTTATATCACCAAATTTCCCTCTTGATTTTATTAAGCATTATTATCAGAGAATATTTTTCGTATGGTTTTTGACAAAATATTCTGCATTTAAAGTTTAGACAAAAATGATGGCTATATTAGCTACCCCCAAATGTTCAACTTCCGCTACCCTTATCACCCTTTAGATACAATTCAACTCTGACCTATCTAGACAAAACATACACTGACACCGTGGGGCCCAAGGGGGTTGGCTTACAACTTTCGAAAACTATCCCTAGCACATTTTCAACGTACACCGTGTAACATATCTACATCAAGGCTTGATGAACTTCATAGCTTACCTTACAGTTTTCAAAAAGTATCCTCGTATTTTCATCCGTGCACCGTGTAACATATCTGGACAAAGGGCTTGACAGAAATCATAATTACCTTATGGCTTTCAAAAACTGTCTCTGCAAATATTTTCAACCCCTTTTGCACAAAGTGCATTATTTTACCAATCTGGACAAAACATTGGGCACTAATACTTCAGTTCCAAGGAAAATTATAGCTACTCAGGTCTTTCAGAAACTATCCTGTCCTTATTTGCCGTTTTTATTTGTAGGTTTTCATTGTTTTAAGTATATAGATAAACCTGTAAGATATGACGAAACCTACAGGCCACCTTACGATTGCCAAGAATTGCCTTTACCCACATTTTCAACCCCTTAGGTACAAATCTGCAGCAAAGCTATTTTGGCATGTTGGATACCTACACTTAAGACCTGGCAAAAGCTAACAGGTGATCTGCAGCTTTCAAAATCTTGCCCACCCTTATTACAACCCCATGCGTATAAATTAACCTTGTTTTAACCTTCTGACCTAAACTTTGGAAACTTTTTAGAAACTGAAAAGAGAAACTCTAACATATATTTATTTTCAACTACTAGAAGTCCCCGATTTGGATGAAGCTTTGGACACACATCTAAGGGCGTGCTAAATGTTTGGTTACCCACCACTTTCAAAATACTCCATCTAGACAAAACTTTGTACTCTTAAGGTATAGGACCTAACAGTTATGTGCAACCTTGCAACTTTAAAAAATTACCACCACCTTATAAACACCTTGCATACAGAACTAAACTGTTTACTGATACAGAACAGTTTTGGAATCTTAAGGTAACCACAAGTATGAGATACAAATATTCACATTCTACTTCCTAATTTTTGAAGTTGTAATCCTATCTTTTTCAGTTTTTTAATGTAAATGCAATAGGACTTAATTAAGTGCTCCTGAAATGTTGATTTAATGCTTATATATTAAAATAAAAAATAATAACTTGAGATAAAAGGTGGGGAAACCTAAAACATGCGTATTCTACGAGCTTCTAAATGAATTAAGAACTACAATAATTTTGTTTGTAACGTGTGAAATTAATTATGATGTTCTATGATTTCAAAAAATTCTTATATTTTAGGAAATGTTTTCAGTGAATTACATACAGTTATATGTGAAATATTAAAGGAGTTTAAATAATCTAGTTTCTCGTATTTCCAATCACCTGTAGGTCTTATACTATGTACATACACAATTTCAAGTCGATTGGTTAACCCAAAGCTGAGAAAAAGGAACATTTCTACAACAAAACATAAGTTGACCGAGAATTGCGAATAGTCACAGTGCTTAGACTGACTAAGCTTATTTCTAGGCATAGGAATTTCTAAGCATTAAAATCAGGACTAAAGTAAATGAAGTTGAACCATTACTGAACTTGATATGGTGACGTCGCATGTTACAAACCAACCCATCCCTCGTACAGTTTGTTGAAGTTTGCAAACAGCACCCACCATAAAGTTTACCTGTCCATCGGTGACACGTGGCTGATATTACTTACATTCTGTGTATTTATGTAACGGTTTGAGTTTAGATAACTTGAAACCAATTCCTTTGCCTGCTTATTTACATCCCTGTCCGTTTCCTGCAATTTAAATGTCTTAAAATGAAAACAAAATTACTCGACAAGAGTTGTAGATTTTTAGGCTTACACACACAAATATGTGTAATCATTTTACACTTTGACACTGTCCTTCGGACGTCATTGTCTCGCACCGCTTGGTAATAATATTTTTACTTTTACCTGTTTATTGCTACTGCTGTGACGGTATTGTAGATATTTACTTTGCAGTAGTTGTCGTTTCTCTTTGCCTTGGCCAGCTGTTGGTTCGATGCCGTATTTCCTGTAGAGGGTTCTTTTCAATGATAAGAAGGGAATTTGTAGAAACGGAGTTGGTTTGTCCTGGTGGATCCTGTCGTGGATCTCGAATCATGAAACAAAAGCACTTTCTCGTATTATCTGGTTTATTAATACATGACCTATAATGCACTGACACACGCAATATTGCACTGTCCGCGGTAAACTGGTTGGTTTCACGTCACTCAGGAAACCGCAAATATCATCAATTTGAGCCACTTCACGCACAACCTTTGCATTTCTCTCGTATAGCACCACTTCGCTCGTAGGTTTAAAGGCTTCTTGTCGCATTTGCATTGTAGCTACTCGGCTTTACTTTCCGAGATTTTCTGTCGTGTTCGGACATAGTGACGCCGTCTAATACTTTTTTAGAATGCCGTAGCTTAACTTCTTTCCTACAGTCTTTATACCAAATCATTACTCTTTGACGTCTTTACTTACGATTTACGTGATTGGCTAACGTTTTACGTTGCCAGTAGCGCCCTATTTTGACGTCACATTTTTCTTGTCCGCGTGGGAGTCGCCTCATGCGTTGAAATAACACACGCTTGGATACTTCTTCACTCGAGCGAATTATTTTACGACATTGCTGTTGACATTGTGAAATGCTGTTGTCTTTGGATCAGCCCAGTACCTTTTATGGAAAGAAATGAAAGAGGTGATGAAAGGGATGAGAGGAAAATTTGCGAATCAAATTATCCAACTCAGCATTCGCCTAGCGACTGAGGATATCCGCGAAAGAAAGTTCGGTCAGATTGGTCGGTCCCGGGGGTTTGAACTCGGGACCTCCCGAGTGCGAGTCGCATATTTACCGTGGCGCCACCTCGCTCGGTACCAGCTGTTCAAGTAGCTTATAATGAACTCAATAGCAACTCACACAATGAAGACTAAAACTAATAAATCATAAAACCTTTACATTATTATGCTACATAATAATTCGTAAGTTGTTTCTTTCCATTTTAGGTAAATATGGGACATGTTGACAGTGATCACTTTTAAGAGCCATTTTTGGACAGATGAATCTGTTTTTGGTAATGATGGCATCATCAACTGCTACAACGAACACCACTATGCCGATGAAAATCCTCTTCGTCGTAAAGCAGTGTGCATTTATGGTCGCTTCACTGTGAAAGTTTGGCTGGATATAGTTATCAAATCACTGGCCCCCATATTACATATATTCCAAGAGAAAGTTCCTGCTGCCAGATATTCTGTATTTGTCGAACATTTGGATACTTGTTGGAGAATGTGCCACTAGACATTCCTCCAGACATGCTCCATAAACAAGGTGGCCATCCCTCACACACTGCAGCACGGACGCAGCCTTGCCCGTTGCAAGAGTGCCTCCCGAGATCTCCGGATCTTATTCCCATAGACTAATTGCTCTGGGGATGCATGAGGGATCGTGTTTACCAAGAATTACCTCGTAACAGAAACCACTTAGTAGGAAGGACTAATGAGGGTCGCACTGGGTGCAGAGTAGAACGGGTCTTATTTTGAACATCTCCAGTACATCACAATAGAAGCCCCTGCAGCGACCGGAGAGTAGGCCACCCAACCTACTGCTCAGTATATATCCGAGCCACCTATTATGCGGTCCAAATCTCTTGACGTTTGAGGCGTGTCCACTAAAATGGCACTAGCGAATAGCAGCAGTGCAGCGTTGCCTCATGGACAGTACACCTCACCGCTGGTAAAACTAATTGGAATACCATGTGCACACATGCGTATTTCATATTTCAGAAAAGCACAAGTAGTTAGGATAAAAGGCGACGTTTTCCTGAACAAGTACGAAAAAGAATGATAGTTTTACACCCAGTGGTTCGCCATTAATTTATAGCTATCCTTCGTGATGTTTAAACGGAGACTTTTAGTCATAGTCATGCTTGTAATAGTAATAAATCCATTGCTGTCGTAGCTATTATATATAATTATGTTATAGACATAATTATCACTTAATAATTTGCAACTCTCCATGTCCTAAATACATTTAGAAATATGAAAATCCTTTTGAAGGCATCTGACACAGCTCTACAAAATCATATATGACTTTTTTAAAATAACGTCATGTATGGTTTTGTTAACGAAATAATACCATTGGAAAACCTTTCAAGTGTGTTTTAGTGGTTATTATGCTTGCTTCTCCATAATGTCGAATCCTAGAACCAAGCACGTATCCGTTAATGAGAAGAGCGTGTTGTGCTTTTTATAATCGGCGCAACAGTTCTAGACACATGAAAATCTTAATGAGAGCTATGATGCGAGTTGCTTACCAGATAAGGTGGTGACCGGTCGTCTGCATGCGTGGGACAGTCATCGTCAAATATCCACACCGGTTATGCACTGTGTTGCGCTGATAAACTTAGTTATATACAGTATATTAAAATCCACGCTGTAAAAAGTGCTTAATATAAAAAACGCTGTCAATCATTGCCTCCAATTCTTCCACATCTAACAACCCTTCCTCTTCTGCGGAATCACTCACATTATTGCCGTCATCACTGCTGTCACTACTTTCTGCACCATTATCCTGGATGAGAATTATTTCTATTTGATTTTCTGCAACTCCGTATTTTTCGGAATAATGATTCTTAATGTATTCAGCATATCGCCATACATTTTCCCATTCTCGCCTTCCAATTTCAGTAAATTGCTGGCGTTATAACTGCTCCACATATATTAATTTAAGTGATATTTCTGCATGCCATATATTTTGATATTAGCCCAGATTAATTCGATTGGGTTTAGATCTGAGCGATACGATGACAGTCTAAGTACATTATGGCGATGTTGTATTACTATCTGGTCAAGTATGTATGACTTCTGAAGCTGTTTGTTGGCTTTAATTAAGTTATATAGCTTTGTTTTACTCATGCTTTCATCTAAAGCTTTATTATGTCTAAGTAACCAAGCTCTCATTTCTTCTTTCAAGGAAGTTGAGGTAGGTGGTTTGTGAATTTGAGTGTTGACGCATTGTGAAGCATTGTCGATGACCAGAACAGACCCAGCAGGCATATTAGGTATCAACATGGCGTTGATTCACTTCATGTAATTTTCTGTATTCATGTCTTGATGAAAATCTCCTGTTGTTTGTTGCGACTTGTTAAAGAAGGGCATTTGGAACGAAGCCGATCTTTCCAACAGCACGAACGATAATAAGTATTTGCCCTTTGGCAACAGGTGCCTGCAAACCTAATTCGCTATCGTCACTCCAACTTTTAGATGCTGTATGACTGCTGTGTATGTATGACTCATCTTCATACATTATAGTATTTTTCTGAAATTTGTAGCACCACCTTGAAAATTGATGCTGATATAAGTACACACTGATATAAGTACATATAAAATTATAGTCATTTGGAGAGGTAGAATCAGACTGAAAAATTCAATGCCATAGCCGGGATTTGAACCACGGATCTTAGGTTTTCCGTGCCGTTGCTCTAACCGACTAACCTATCATGGCAACATTTACTTTTTATTTTTTTTATTTTATTATTATTTTTTTATTTTATTTATTTATTTTGCTTTTCTGTTAGAACTCTTCTATTTGATTTCGGTTTCTTCCATTTGAACCCTAAATCTTTAATAATTTTTCTGAGATTTGTAGCACCACCTTGAAAGTTCCTGCTGTCTTTCAGCTGGATGAGCAATCTGCTTATTGTTAGCACAATTTTTTCTTCCACATAGGAATTGTGAATCGTGCACCGAATGACGCATTCGAAATCGTCTATTTCTGTAATACGTTTAGGGACCTTATGTTTCTTCCCGGGTGTGTCAAATGATACTCTTTCATCCATACGTTTTTTTCTCTTATCTTTGAGAACTCTGGAAACGGAACTCGGTGAAACACCAGTTGCTTTGACTACTCTTTCTTTCACTCTCTTAATGCTTTTGTGGAACTCGGATATAATTTCTTCCTTCATCTCTGCTTCTTGCTTCATGAAGTCGATGACATTTGCAATTATTTGCCTACTTTGACTATGTAACACCTTACCACTTAACTTTGAAAACATAGGACCCATGGTTATAAATATAACAAATATAAAATAAGTACTATTTAGATACTGCAGCTCTCTTTAAAATTACAACCAGATGCAGACACTTTCTATGCAGACTGTATGTGTTACGCACTGTGAGTAAGCAAAGGTATTATATCGCTTTCGTTGATTAAGCTAAACATAAACCATTCCTAGGCTCGGCAGCTGGGATGGCAATCAAGGTCACGATTCCAGAAGTTTTGCGCGAGTAATACAATATTCAACACCTTGTCAGTCGTCCTCCGTGGTGTAGTGATTACCATGCCAGCCTCTAGCTCCCGAGGTCGCGGGTTCAAACCCGGCGGAGGGCGATGGATTTTTTTCGGGCGTCAAGATCCTTAGCATGGCTTCCTTCGGAAGGGAAGTAAAGCCGGTTGTCCCGTGTCGTAGATTTACGGCACGTAAAGGAACCTCAAGCCTGATAGAGGCGCCTCTGAGCAAAATTACCGATCTTTCACGCCCAATATAGAATGGTACGCAAAGAACCATAGCAGCTAAAGAGCGCCGATAAATAAAACTTAATTTTTTTAACACCTCGTTACTTAGAATGCACGACCCAAAAACTAAATAATAATAATAATAATAATAATAATAATTAATAATAATAATAAGCCATATAAAGCATAAGCCAACTGAGAACTTAAAGCAAAGAATCAGCAACTGCTATCACATTCTCGAGGAAGCATCAACAATGGAATTCATTGCACCATTCACGCGATAGCTCAAGGTTAAAATAAACACTGATAAAGCAAAAACACTGCTGGTGTACTTTTTACAGCACGCTTGTGACTCAATTGTGAATTCATCTGCGGTGTACTCGTTCTTACAGTGATAGGCTTTGTCCTAGCGTTTATAAAGTTAACTCTTTCATAAAAATGTCTCTTAGTAAGCCCACTAGTACCAGTGGATATAGCAGTAAAGTTAGGGCTGTTGCCTTCAGTGTGTGTAATTTCTATAAAAAGTATGCCAACGAAGAAAACCGCAAAAATGTTAACTTGTCGAGATGTCAAGAACTTACGGTGAGGCGTGCTCATTAAGTACATCAAATGCTTTGTGTGTGTAGTGAAGCGAAATTATTTACATCGCCGAGAAAGCATATACACTTACCTAAGAGAATGACAAACCTGGACGATCGAAAAAGATGATGTACGGCGCAGTGTTTTTGAATTTTATGATAAACATGATATCGAGGACGATGAGGGTATGCCGTTAGCTGTGCCAGTTGAATAACAAAGGACGAATAGAAAGGTATGTGTTTTATTTCTCTATTTGTGTATTACATTTCCATTATCGTGCCTCTTCTTGTTTTCTTGTAGTGTTTAAATGAACATTGCGATAGCATTAATAACAAACGCGTAACGTTCTGACGAGGCCAAGTGAAGATTGGCAACCACACCACCACTCCGTATTGGTTATCACGAAACGGCAAGAGATTTGGACCGCACAGTAGTACATCAGAGCAGTGTTGCCAACTTGGCCATTTTTTGGCTAAACCCAGCATTTTCACAGCAGCGTTTAGCCATATAAAATCGTAAAATGCTTATAGCCTGAAATCTAGCCTATTTAACAAACCCCTTTAGCCAAAATCTAGCCCAAATAGCATAATTCCAACTGCGCGTTAGCTATGCAAAAGGAATAAATGGTTACGGTGAATCCCCACTACCGTGTAGTATTATGTTCCCATCATGAGTCATGACATGTCATTAAAATGTTTACTAATGATGAGGTCGACTTTCTGGAGTATGCGCCCAAAATGTATATTTTTTGACGCATAGAATTGGTCAGTTTTTACATATTTTACCTAAAGAATTTCGTAAACTTCATATTTCAATATCAGTTGTATTTAACGTACGGTGTTAGTGCTTAGCAAAAATATACCTTATTCCATTTCAATTTTATATTAAATAAATTATTCTTTTACAATATTTAAATATTAGGGATTTATCTAATCAATTATAGTATTTAGAATGTCTTTTTGGGTTTTAACTTCTGCAAACAAAATATGGGTAGTTTTAGACGCCAATTATATCTAGCCATTTTTTGTTAAATAATGGCTTTTTAAAGATACCATTTAGCCATTATTTCCGAGGAAGTGTTGGTAACACTGCATCAGAGGTGGGCAAAGCTTGTGTCGCGACTCAGGAGTGTAGTCACAACGTAACGCGACTGAAAGCGCACAAGCCTATGTCAGTGTTGCTAGCTAGAGGCGAGAGGATGGTTGGAAGTAAACAGTTCAGTGGCGGAGGTCTCCTAAACCATCGTTTACCGTAAAACGGAAATTTCTTGCAGAATGGGAGGATGAGCTTTTTGCAGTGCAGAAGGAGAGCATGTGAAATGTTTAATTTCCTCATAAACATTAGATGGCGTGTTTAGAGGCAACATCCAAAGACACTACGTTAGATGTCATACTTCATATGATGAAATTAAAGTTGCTGCACTGGGAAGTCATTGTAGCTTATTATTATTATTATTATTATTATTATTATTATTATTATTATTATTATTTGTTTCAGGAATTGAACTTGCTAAATTATTGCATGAGTTAACTGAAAAGAACACTGTACAGAAAGTTCCGAATGTTGATGGCTGTAAATTCAAAGCTAGATATGCTAGTTACATATTTACCTTGGAGACCGCTTGGTCCCTAAAACCTCTTCAAGATGATGAATTTCTGAAGTCTGACAGAAGCTGTGAAAATTATGCGACGTCAATAACTTCCCAACTTTAATAATGTTAATTTATCTCGAAGAACAATTACAAGGAGTGTGAAAACCTTCCAAAAATGTAAAAAGCCAACTCAAACACATTAATAGCGAACTAAACTGCTATCAACCGTCACTGCAGGAGATCTAAAACAGCCTTCCCTCACATCAATGCCTTACTTTCGTGTTTGTTTCTGAGGGTTGCATTGTGGGCCCAAAACTGACTTCTACCCACCTCTACAGTACATGGTAGGTAGAGAAGCTAAAGTCGCAACCGAAATCGTCCACTTTATTAAACTTGGCCCTTTTGTTGCCTGGCTTTTTAGGAGTCACTGGACCTCTCTGGATAACATTCCGCACAATTTTTCTGTCCAGTTTCAGGATTCTTGCGGTCTCCGATATTGAGCCCTTACCTAAATGGTTCTTTTCTACATATTCGTGAACATTACACACAAACATCTGGCTTTGCTTATTCAAAGCTTTTGTAACTCTTTTCTTCGTGGTCCTGGCACTACTGGTACTCGGTTGGGGGTCATTTGCTGGTGCGGCCGGAGGGGCGGCAACTTGGTTCATTTCCCAAGGTCTCCACATCTTAATTAAACTATTAAACGCTAATAACTGTTAAACACTGCTAAATTTACAAAACTGCACTAAGTAAAACACTATATAGCTTCACTGAAGATACAGAAACAAATTTAACTAAAAGACGACAGAAAAGCACGCGAACAGTCACAGCTGCTAAAACGTACTGAAATCGAAGAAACAACACAAATGACATTGCAACAACGCTTTGCTTTGGTAGAGCTAAAGAAAGGATCACGTATTGTATAGTTGGGGGGATGGGAAGACCCTACTAATCGTTTACAGATGGGTTTGTGGTCAGGCCACAAAGCTTTCCGTTCGCTTTGTAGCCGGTTGGGGAAAGGATGCCCGCGATTAGTTTAAACCTTTCTAGTCCTAAGAGAAACTTATCCAGGCTCATGTCGGAAGTCCGTTCAAGGAGTACAAGTGTGATGGCACATGTGAAGAGCAAGATGTTAACCTCTTGGACGGTGTTACCTTATTCGGCATGCAATGAGCCAGCGAAGTCCAATCCGGTGACGGAGAAGGGTTGCTAGCCTTGAACACGATCCGTCTGTAGTGCTGCCTCGGACACCTTCGATGCGGGATTTTGTGCGATTTTGCATGGTAGGCATCAGTGGATAGCCTGTCGTGCTCTGAAAATCCAGAATTGTAAACGTAGCTCAGTCAGTACGATCCGCACTCCAGATGGCGTAGTTTTGCGTGAGTTTGCTTGATAAGAAGTCTAATGAAGGGATACGAATCGTCAAGCAGCGGCGGATGGATTTCATTGAAGGAGGCGCCTGAGAAATGTAGTGGACCACCTAGGCGGATAAGAAAGTTTGAAAGCGTGTAATCTTGGAATCTTTTGGAAGATGTAGAGCTGTTTCAAGCTTGCGTATTTTAGGAGAGAACTCTTGTTGGGCAATGGAGATCAAATATGTTCGACGGAAGTCTAGCTCAGCAGCCGTGAATTCACCACGGCGTTCCTCTATTTTGACAGTTGTACACAAAACGGAAGATCCAGAAATAGTCCGAATTAGTTTAAGGTAGGAGGCTGAATTTGGTTACCGCAATTAAGGAACCAGGTGAGCTAATTGCCAGTATTCGCTTCGTAGATTTTCTAGCTTCTCTTAAGTTCAACGTGTACTGGACAATTCTGGAGCCACTGTTCTAAAGAATCACATAGCCACTTAGGGCCATGCCACCAGGTTTCGGCAAAAATCAGTTCTGATGCTTGAAGTCTTCTAGATAAAACGTCCGCAGTGTTTTGTGCTCCTGGGCAATGCCTCCACTGCGAAGGTGAAAGGTAACTGGCAATCTCGATTATTCGATTGTAAATGTTTTCCGGGATGAGGTTCACTGTGAATCCAACCAAGAGTAATAGTGGAGTCAGTCCACAAGATTGCTTTCTCAATGTCGATGTTGCTAGCTTCACAGACTTGCTGCAGCAGTCGTGTAACAGTCCTACTAGCGTAGCAAGCAACTCCAAAGGTGGTACAGTGACACTCTTAATCGGAGCTAATCTGGCTTTATTGCACACGAGCCGCACCTCAGCAGTAGTGGTAGTCTGTGAACGAAGATATATAACAGAACCAAATGCACGTTCTGAGGCGTTATAGAAGATATGGAGTGCAGAGTCCTAAACGTTTGCATGCTTTCCTTCTATCCAACGTGGAGTTTAAATTCCCGATAGGTGACACAAATTAGTGCACAGTCGTCCTCCGCGGTCTAGGGGTACCATGCTAGCCGCTAGTTACCGAGGTCGCAGGTTCAAACCCGGCGGGGACGATGGATTATTTTCAGGCGTAAAGCTCCTTAGCATGGCTTCCTTTGGAAGGGAAGTAAAGCTGGTGGTCCCGTGTCGTAGATTTACGGCACGTAAAAGAACCTAAATCCTGATAATGAGGCCTCTGAGCAAAATTAGCGGTCTTTCACTCCCAATATAGAATGGGACGCTAAGGAAAATAGTGGTTAAAGAGCGTCCATAAATAAAGCTGAATTTCAATAGTGATTGTTTTGCACGATGTCAGCTGGCAGGCTTCACTCCAACTAATGCCTCGACATCAGATTTCTTGGAACAGCAGCTTTCTAAATATTGTGGTTGGTGGGTACAAACCAAGTGGTTCGTAAAATCTGGAAGTAATCCAGAGAAGATGTCGTTTAGTTGTTGGTCTCCCTCTTAGGGAATTTAGAGTACCACCAGGAGATGCAGAAAATTGATCTCAGTATCCTAGTCAATTCCCAAGACTTGATTCCACATACTGGCTCAGTCCTAAGTTCTTACAGGCGTTTCGCAGAACAACAGAATTTGTGGCCCATTTTTGACATAGGCAACTTGATATTGTTCACTAAAGCAGTGATCTCTGTAAAAGTTGAATTTATATCTCGTATGAAAGACCGAATGGTAATCTTGTAAATCGATATATGATAATTTCATCAGCGAAGTGAAGTTTGCCTTCATCTGCTACCACATCTAGTTAAATTTCTGTCGGCAGGATCAAACGTCAGTTGTAGAAATGCTTGACTTACGTCGCCTAGAGGTGCGTATTTATGCTGTCTGAATCTTAACAAGGCCAATAACTCTAGTAGACGATGGTCGCATTTCCAAAACATCATTTAATGAGGGGAATCTGTAGCTGTGAGACGATGCATTAAATACTATTCTCCATTTTTCTAATGCTTGTTTCTTTTTCTTTGTGGCGTGATGTGGCAGATAGAGTGAAGGCTCGCTACCGGTGTCTGTGTTGGCAACTTGTACGTGATCCTGAAGAATGTAGTTCATCATAAGACATACATGCTCCGATGCTCTGCATTCTTCTGAAAAGTTCTACTTAATACTTTTGAGTTGATATTCCACATTTGAACGGTTGTCGTTGGTGAGTGAAATGATTTACTTCGGAAGCAACACTACTCTTCCGCCGTCCTCTATATGGAATGAGTCATAAAACTGCTGAAGTCTTGAATTTTCATTGCTCAAACTTTGTGAATGTGTCCGAGTTCCTTTGATACCCATGGTATCACGAACCTCGCTGTCGAGAATTGCAGATTCGTACTGCAGATCCATTCTATTAATGCTGACTTGATAGACAGTGATTCCGCTCCTCTGGCCACTAAACATCCATCCAAACATGGAAGGGAGTAGTACAAGAGTGGGAGAGATACGAACAGGTGGATCATCTTGGATCAATTTCTAATAATGATTACCCTAGTCAATAGCCCAATGTGTAAGTCTGGCGAACCGGCGAATCACCTCTTGGATCTGCTAGGGACATCTTATGAGTGCATGCGAGAGTAACATCATCGTGACAGGTAGTCGGATGCGTCGAATATGCATTTCTACTCTCCAGAGCGATGATGGCGACTGTTTTATTCCACAGGCTTTGAAGTCGAAAACTTACTAAGCGACGTTTCTGGGAAAGAACTTTGTAATTCGAATGGTGAGATTGTTACACATATTTCTGCAACCGTGCCTAATTTCAGCTGTTGAATAAGAGATGTACAAATGAAACTATATTGGCTACCTCCATCCAACACATAATGGATTAACTTGTTCAATCCAGTTGGTCCTACAAGTCGCACGCGTGCTGTTTGCAAGTGAGTGAAGTCTGGTGAATGCGAAATAGTCTGGTTAACAGTTGTCTGCGCAGATTCTGCAGAAGGACAGATAGAGTAGTGGTGTGGTTTCTTGCGAGCACGAGATCTTCCCTCGTTTTCTGTATGTATTGGATGAGTTATCGAGGTTGAGACAGAGGAAGCATCTTGAAGACTGTTTCAAATTTTCAACTCTATCTGTAGCGTTGACCATTGTTTTGCAGTCCTGGATCCAGTGTCTCTTGCGTCATAAAATGCACAGAAGGGATACGGGACGCGTTTTTCTTTAGAAACCTTTGCATGCTTTGCGTGTACGTGAATGCAGAAGTCGTCGGGAAAAGTGCATTATGATGTGTGTGTTCGTCCCGTATTTTCTGTGTTACGAGGGCTCCTTGTACCTCATCGTTTGTAAACCTCATGAGTCTGGTGATGTTTCCCTCTGAAATACTTTATCTCCGCGAGAAGACCATCCAACGTTGGCAAATGTCTTCGGAAAATGCCCGAAGGATCTTAGGTGCCAGGATACGTCGATAGCTGTCGACATCCTCGCCTAGGGCTCGGAGAGCTTGTATTCTCCAGTTGCATTTTATATAGGCCTCGTTTAATGATTCAACGGTTGCATATTTGATTAGTTTCAAGTTTTCAAGGAAGTCCACATGTGACTTAATGGTACGATTTTTGTCACCGTATTTCAACTGAATTCCTTTAGTCTCACAGTAGATTTCCGCTGTGACAGTAATTCCGTCCACCAAGTGGTTAGCCTCGCCTTCTAGGCAACTCCTCAAAAACACATGTTTATTAATCGGCGATACCGCGGGATTTAGATCAACAGATAATTGAAGCTGCTCTCAGATGCGTGACCGTGTTTCATCGTCGCCAGAAAAAGGTCTTAATTTAATTGCAGGCAGTTTGACAGAATGGGTAACAGCAGGTGTTATGTTATACTAATATCAGAAGCCGAAGCTGCCAATCTCTGCTCAGTAATTCTTGCCGTACGTCGTATGGCTCGTTTGGCACTGTCTACATACTCCTGGTATTTAGCCATGTCAGCGTTGAATTTCTCACTCAGAAGATCAGCATGTCAGCGTTGAATTTCTCACTCAGAAGATCAGCATGTCAGCGTTGAATTTCTCACTCAGAAGATCTTGAATGAAGTCGTCTAATACGATAAGTTTATCTAAACGACTCTTGTAGACTCCGTGTAAATGTTGATACTCTTCGAGTGGAGTTGCATAATCAAAAGTGTCAATTGTATAAATGAAACGGGTCGCGTTTACTCTTTTCGTTAGTGCGTTTTCGCTTCAAGTTATGTAGCAGAACTGGCGTCTCACTAGTCATGGTTAGATCGATAATGCTGGTAGGATATATCACCGACACAGCCGTCAGGCTTGAAATGGAGAGCAGCTGTAAGATAGCGCGAATTCAACAATATGGATGGTGCTAAATCAACAATAGGAAACATACTTCCAAGCAAAATACTGATTCTCACTGCTTAATACTTCATGCAAATGTGCAATTATATAAATAAAAGCAGGTTCTATATCGTGACGTGCGTCAGAAGTGAAAATAAGAGTGAAAACATAAGCAGTTACTTGAAAACAAATTCCCACTTATCTGGCGTACGGCTATCTCGTGCAGAATCAGATGTAATGTTTTCAAGACGTTGTAGTAGAATTCCATACTGTGGTTTATCCTTCAGAGTATGTAGTCGGGTATTTCCCGGGTTTCGGCACCAATGTTGCGTATATGAAGGAAGTGCTGGTATTGAAAACTGTATAAGCAAATAAGCTAACGGAATTCCTCTTTGACATGTTTATTGTAGCCACACAACAGTACAAACATATTACATCTAAAGATATTCAGCTTCCTTTCTTTACGGTTATCTCAGAGATATTTAACCTCTCCACACACTCTGCTACTGCATTAAAGCTGCATCCATTTTGGGAGTGGACACACGTCTTCTTCCTGAACCAGGACAACGGTGTTCAATCCCTTCCCTGGATAATCTAACCCACCCCTGCGCTGTAGTTGCAGGACTCCAACACGAGCAGAAAAGCCTGCTACATTTAGTAGTGCAAGGGTAAACTTCCTTGTACGGGTCTTTGTGTGCGCGTTTTGCCACTAAATGCGGTATGCAAGGTAACTCGAGTATAGGGAATGTAGCCCACTCCGATACATTTCGCTCTCATTTTCCTTTCCCCGTGTAGCCCTAAAAGAGACTTTATGGACATAATGAAAACCCTACTGAAACCTGAAACGGTACTAATCCTTTATGACGCCCAATTCTAATTCCACTAACGACATCGATAAATCGGGACAAAGTATTTTCCTGGCTTCTCAAATTCAGCCCATATCCACTCCTGACTGGTGTTTTTTCATCCTTCGGTATCCTGGAATTCAAAACATCGAAGGCGTCACTCACCAGCTCAAAGAAATTGCTTTCGTTCTCCTTATTAAGGCAGTGTTTTATTGCCTGAGCCATTCTTCTAGAAAATAACCATTTTCACATTTTGTCGGATCTGCCAGTTAAGCTTACATGAGCTGGAGTGGTGGCTTATGGATAGATCCCCTGTTTGAAGGTGTAAAAGATCTTGAGTTCCATCCGGTAGTTGCAAACCATCATCCAAAAATGGTTTCGCAGAAATTCAGAAGATGAACATCAAAGAAAACCCACACCTTTCTGACTATCTTTTGGATTTGTGAAAAAGGCTTTTCCATGCGCACGTTTAATTGCTTCCATACCTTAGTTTTCCCTCCCATATCACAAGTTACTGCATGTATATCGCAATCCTCCAGTTCACTGATGATGTTATGCAGCAAGTCTGCGGTCATCGTCACATCGAACTCGTAGCGCTTGGGTTGTTTCCAAGGCGCGAAAAGCCTGCTGTGCGGTTCTATAATGAGGTCACCTATATTCATTTCGTCAAAGACCAAAACCGTATATTTCTCTCGATCTTGAAAATTTAATGATCTGGATTTCAGTAAAGCAAGTACTTTGTGTAACATTCCAGGTTACATTTATAATGACGGGTTCGTTGCTGTAAATTTGTTTCCGGGTTGTACTACGGCTTCTTAGATAATTCTGGGCTTTTCTAGAAAACGATCTTAGAGTTAAAGCATGTGCCATATCCTCCGAGGACCATTTGACGCGTTATTACTTCTTAGCTGACATCGGATTTGGCCTAGAGTGAAACACTTCGAAAGGATTTTGCTCACTTCATTAGTCACTCCTTGGTTTAATTTTGAAGTTGTCATCTGCCCTATGCATATCTCTCCTTTAGTTTTTTAATGTGTGCATTTTTGTGCTAAAACTGCATTTTCTTTTCTTATAGCGTCAACTTCCTCTTAAGTTTGAGAATTTCTTCGTCTTTAGTACAAGTGAAATTTAAATAGTATTAGTCCTCCGGTCAAGTTTTCTTTTTTGGGGGGGATATGATTCCAACATTGATAATGTCTTTTTCCTTCTTTCCCTATATTCCTGTCTCTGTTTTCTATCACTGGAAACCTGTAGTATGAGTAAGAAACGATATGCTAAATATATTTAAAGCTGTTTCAGTCAATATCAATTTATATTGCAAATCGAAAGGAAAAACATGAGAAGGATGTGCCACAAATTAAACGCAACTTAACGTATGTGTTCAAAATAGGTAAAATCTCATACCAAATTCAAATATTAATATTAAACTGAATATTTATTAAAATATCGTATTTCCACCTAATGTACGTTTTCCTACCGAAATAGCTCGCGTATTGTTGAAAAAAATCGAATCCGGACTGAATGCATATGTATACCTGGAGAGAATCCCCCCCTTCTTTAACAATTTATTACGGCTTAGATTTGGTTATAAGTGGCTTATAATTTATCTTCATCACATATTTAGATCCCTTTAATTTTTGGAGCTTATATAAAAGTAGAAGCTATGCTTAAAGCTCATATTAATCTTCGTACTATGATTGCAAATAAGTCCACAGAATTGGAATCATTCTGCTTATTACATTCTAAGTTAACGCATTTTTTTTAAAAGTGTTATCCACTTTTTAAAGTATCAGTTTTCTCACTGGGAAATTTGTTTCATTGTGTCTAGCTACACGGAGAAGCTGTGGCTCAATTTCATTAAAATACTTAACTTTTTTATAACAGGTGAAAACGTTTCAAAATATGTAGTTTTACATGTTGCAAAAATTTAGTACCATAACATAGAAGCAAAATCTCTCCATTTAATTTTTATATATACTTTTAAGCTGTAGCTACCAAAAGTGGTAACTAAAATTCTGTGCAAACAGGTAGAAAGTGAAGTTGTGAACTGTGTTCCCTGCTGTTTAATGTGAAAGATGATCAAAATTACCACATGTTTAGACCAGCTTCCGCGTTAATAGCTTTAGAAATTTTAGTCATGGTTTGTAAAAACTGTACGAGAGTTTCGATATGAAGACAAAAGAATTAGTACCTACAAATCGTTAGGCAAACTTCTGAGAAATATATACACGTTTAGTGCACTGTAATTTTACGTTAAGGTACCTGAAGTAAACGCAAATCTGTGAGCTGTCTTGAAATTTTATCAGTGCGAGAGGAATGAATAAAGTGCTAAAAATTAAAGATTGAGAAATATGCAGTACTAAGGTTTACTGAATTGCCATTTCTTTTTCCTTCACTGTATCTTATGTCGTAAAATCATGCATCAACTAGTCTGGATTCTTCCTCTCGCTGATAATTGTTTATGCTTAATCCAATATGCTGAATATATGAAGTCAACACACTATATTACTTTCAGTAAACGCGCCCAAATAAAACATAAAATTTTGAGATGACATACCTTTTGATTAATTTCGCTGGTACTGTTGCTGTTGTCTGTGCTCAAAACCGGGAGACAGGCACCATGCCAGTTCGGTATCAACAAACACGGCACTGCATCATCACGTAAAATCCTCTGTGGAGATAGGCCAAGTAATCCATTTTTTAAGTCCCATTCATAGTCCTCGGCCCGAAAATGTACTGAACAGACTCGTGCATTATCGTGTTATACTTATCACTCCGTTTACAGCGAGACACCCACACGCGCCTTAGTTTATCATTTTTAGGAAATGTATGGTACAAATCCCAGAGGTTTTTCCTGCTATATCGGACCACTGCTCAAAAGCATTAACTTTATTTCTTGAAACGTTAATTTTGAACACGATTGCACACCACACTTGTATTTCCAAATTACATCCACAACTAGAACCAACTACTAAGTAATCGAAAAGAGCATTGTTGTTTGGTAAGCATATGTACACTATGTGATCAAATGTATCCGGACATCCCCACAAATATACGTTTTTTATCTTAGATGCATTGTGCTGCCACCTACTGCCTGGTACTCATTATCTGCGACCTCAGTAGACATTAGACACCGTGAAACAGCAGAATGGGACGCTCCGCGGAAATCACGGACTTCGAACGTGGTCAGGTGATTGCGTGTCACTTGTGTCAGAAGTCTGTACGCGAGATTTCCACACTCCTAAACATCCCTAGGTCCACTGTTTCTGATGTGATCGTGAAGTGAAAACGTGAAGGAACATGTATAGCACAAAAGCGTACAGGCCGACCTCGTCTGTTGACTGACAGAGACCTCCGACATTTCAAGAGGGTCGTAAAGAGTAATAGGCAGACATCTATCCAGAACATCACACAGGAATTCCAAACTGCATCAGGATCCACTCCAAGTACTATGACAGTTATGCGTGAGGTGAGAAACCTTGTATTCCATGGTCGAGCGGCTGCTCAGCCACACATCACGCAGGAAAATGCCAAACGACGCCTCGCTTGGTGTAAGGAGCGACAACATTACATGATTGAACAGTGGCAAAACGTGTGGAGTGACGAATCACGGTACACAATGTGGCGATCCGATGGCAGGGTGTGGGTATGGCGAATGCCTGGTGAACGCCATATGCCAGCGTGTGTAGTGCCAACATTGAAATTCGGAAGTGGTGGTGTTATGGTGTGGTCGTGTTTTTCCCGGAGGGGGCTTGCACCCCTTATTTTGCGTGGCACATCACAGCGCAAACCTACATTGATATTTTAAGCACCTTCTTGCTTCCCACTGTTGAAGAGCAATTCCGGGATGACGATTGCATCTTTCAATTCGATCGAGCACCTGTTCATGCTGCACGGGCTGTGGCGGAGTGGTTACACGGCAATAACATTCCCATAATGGACTGGCCTGCACAGAGTCCTGACTTGAATCCTATAGAACACCTTTGGGATGTTTTGGAACGCCGACTTCGTGCCAGGCCTCACCGACTTGCATCGATACCTCTCCTCAGTTCCGCACTCCGTGAAGAATGGGCTGCCATTCCCCAAGAAACCTTCCAGCACCTGATTAAAAGTATGCCTGCGAGAGTGAACGCTGTCATCTAGGCTAAAGGTGGGCCAACACCATATTGACTTCCAGCATTATCGACGGAGGGCGCCACGAACTTGTACGTCATTTTCAGCCAGGTGTCCGGATGCTTTTGATCACGTAGTGTATTTACACCTGTGCTGAGGCACAAAATTGGTGCTCATGATTGGCCAGTACAACGCATCATAGAAAAATCTCATTTAAAAAATTGCTCGGCGATTCCTCGAAATAACTGTATAGACGTGACTTAAAAATGGTTTTTTCCCCCCTTCCAGAAAATTTGGAATATGCTGTTTTAATGCGTGTACGCGTGCAGCAAAATGCACCTTATAGGGCAATTCGGCACGTTTTATGACACCTGTTCGTGCCGTTTCAGTGCACAGGGATTCGGACACAACGTCTCCAAAACTTTTAAGAATTATAACAGAAAGATAAAAGAAAGCGAAATGCAATAACCGTGGCTCTGTCTTAGGGTGATATACCGCCTTAAATCCCAAACCTGTAGAAATTCAGGTATAGCATGGGCAAAAGGCTGATGAACCTTTTGAATGGCTATGCAAGTGCTCTTTAATAGGAAAAGGTACTCTAAAATGGTCAAAATCGTATTTTTAGGCACTAATAAAATCTTTATTTCCAGTTTCAGAAAATGTATACTTTTAGGGGTTTAAGTGGTTTTTAAGGCATTTAAATGCTAGTCTGCATTCCTTTAAAGCTGTCATTCAACGCCCCTTTTTAGAACGTTTTTGCATCTTTCAACAACGAACGACTATGTCGTGCCCAGCGAGCAGTTCAGCAATTAACAAAAGGAGGCCAGGACCAAGAGAAGGCAATCAGAAAAGCTAAAGCAATCCAGGAATGAAGGTGCAGATGATTTTGACCCTGGAATGTACTGAAGTGTGTCAGAATTTTAATGTTCAAACTTTAAATTGAGTTTTCTCAAAACATTTTTGGATACTTATGTACCTTTTTCTCAGAAAGTATGAGAGGTAGGGAGCTGAAATTTTCAGTACATGTAAAAAACATGTGGTTGAACTTTCTGAACCACAATCTTAAATTTATAACGCATATTAATGATATTAAGAAAGCAACAATATTGCAGATTTCCCACGTTTTTACTTTTTGACTTTGCAAATAGTTGTTTTTCAATTTCTAGTGAACTGATGTACATATATTAAATAATTGAGTTCAGAGGTTAGCTAATTATACTAAGAACAAGCATGCAAAAGTGTGATTTTGTATTGCAAGTAGTAACAGAGAAAAAGGTACATGAATTCACATGTTTTAAGAGTAAGTTTTATTACATTTCTGCTGAATAAAATAATTTTTACGGACTAACTGCATAAGCTATCAATGCAAGCAACCACTTGAAATGATTGTCATGTTTTATAGAATAATTCATACAAATTTCAGCAAGAACTATTTAGAACTTTAAGAGCAGTGGTATTTTAACACACTTAAGGTGTTATTTCCAGTGTTCAGACTACCTTGTCCCCTTAAAATTCGGAAATAAGAAAAACATTTTGTTTGCCATTTTAAGGGAAACAAACACTCGGCCCTTGCTAATAGGAATATCATTGTAAAGGTATAACATGATGGTATTCAGTTAGAAAGCGTAATCCGCAATGAAATTACATTTTACAACCTCAAATAAGAATTTTCTATACCTTGCTTTGATCACTGTGTTCATCTCTGAAAACGCGTAACATCTATTATTAAAATTATTTACTAGCTGTTTAAAGTATGAAAATATGCACAACATATTGTTTGTAATTATATATATATAAAGATTTGCTACATTCACACGACTTCGTTGCTCACTCTTCTACAAACTATTCATACCAAAGCTTATTCTTCTATAATGGAGATAACTTTCATTACACATTTAGTTATAGGTGTAAGAAGCATTCAGTAAGCTAAAGCTGTAGTCAGATTTTTATAAAGCGTTTCGCTATGTGATGGACCGATGGATTTGAAATTCTATGTTCTTTGCATGAACAAGAGAAAAGAAGAAGTCTAATAGCAACTTACCACTTAAAAATATGTTTAAGTATCTGAACGTTCAGACAAATAACACAGAATATCTCGGAAACGGTTAACGCCACAACAATATTCATTTGGCATAAATTGTGTGCTTTAACGAGATTTACGTTTCTTGTGTAGTAAGTTTTTGCTTTCTTAAGGTTTACCAAATTATACAAATCACTCAAATGAAGAGGACTTCACAGGTTATTTGCAGGAATTTCAAGATGTACATTTTATTTATCATGCAAATGTCTTAAATATATGGTATTTTTATCAAGACGGTTTTAGCCATTTTTGAGAAAATAAAAGTAATGGATAATTTTCCATGTAAAGGGTAATCTAGGGTGCGAATCTTCTTGAAAATCTTGTCGCATCCTCGGAAGATGCTGAACTTAAATTCCAAGTTTGGCATTTAACCGACTTTTCGTTTTTGAGTTATGCTGTTCATACGGGCTCTCTCTCTGACCTTTTTCCAAAAATGTGGTTTTTGGAGTCAAAGAGTCTCAAAACATGTATTTCCGGTGAAATCTCGGTATCGAAATTTTGTGTGGAATACAATACTTCCTTTACCTACTATAAGTAGGAGAGAAAGTAAAATTGCAGAAATAATGCTTAGCCTTTTACCTGAAGGTTCTAGTTTAATATAATAATAATAATAATGATAATAATAGTAATATAATTTTCTTTCCCTCTCCCTCCCTCTCTTCGTTTATTCATGTTTAAAAGGCAATGTTACTTGCTATCTTTTGTAAGAAATGCATTGCAGTTATAACTTAAGTGTTGAACAGTTTTTGAAAAAGGTTGAAAAAAAAGGAAGATTTGCAACTGTTTATCAAGACAACAGGTGAAGGATTATGTGGCATAGCTTTGTTTCTTCCTTCGTATTAATTTTCTTTTTCTATTTCAAATTTTACGGAATGAAAGTTTTGTTTTCAAATAAATGGGCCTGAGGTGACATATGTCACCATGACGGGATTTGAATTATTTATGTCGTAAAACCTGAGCTTGCACGTGTGAATAGCGGTGTCAGCCACCTTCCGCATGACGTCATCACCAGACAGCTCGAGTAAGCAGTGAATGCGCGTGAAACAGGTAGAGATTTGCCCCCTGCGCGGTATGAATCACTGAAAGAACTTGTTCGGGCCTGGTGCTTTTGCTTTGCGCACCCTTCTGCGCATCTCGTGGTTTCGTTTGCAGGCAATTGCAGTTGGGTGGAATAAACACTTAAAGAAACATCGTAATAACAATTCTATTAACTTTAGCGAATGCGTGTTTGAAATGAAGTATATCGAAAACAAGTTGTCGCTATGTGTTGATTAAACATTATTAACAGAAAAAAAAGAAGTGTTTGCTACATGGGAACCTGCGTTATTAACCACAGAAGCACCCTACGCTTTGGCACAGCGCTACAGAGAATACACATGGAAGGTATAAAAAAAGGTAAAGGTACGTATCACGAAGGGTCCCCCGGAACCGGGGCAGAGCACTGCAAGTAGGCCATTCGGCCCTGTTTACTTGCAACGTGACCCCTGATGCGGCTCTGCTTCAGTAATTTTAGTCGTCCTCCGTTGTGTAGTGGTTACCATGCTATCCTCTAGTTCCCGAAGTTGCGGGTTCAAACCTGGTAAAGGGCGATGGATTTTGTTCGGGCATAAAAATCCTTAGTATGGCTTCCTTCGGAAGGGAGGTTAAGCCAGTGGTCCCGTGTCGTAGATTTACGGCACGTAAAAGAACCTCAAGCCTGATAAGAGGCCTCTGGGCAATATTTCCGGTCTTTCACGCCCAATATAGAATGGGATGCTAAGGACCACAGCAGTTAAAGAGCGTCCATAAATAAAACTAAGTTTTGTTAGTAATGTCATGAAATACAGAAGAATACAACCGCACATGAAGCGATTGCAATATTTTTATTTATTCGGAAATTGTTGTTTTCGTTTATTTATTTGTCAGCAACGTGAAGGGCTTGTAAATGTTTGGAAGAAGAAGTCAAGCAAGTAGAAATCTACAGTTATTGGAAGTAAATTTGCCCTCTTCCTGAAAGGGTACACAATAGAAATACAGTATGATGAAGAAAAAGACGGCAGTGTTTACTTTATAGTTTAGTAACGATGTTAAAAGTGAATAAATGATAAGATAAACGGACTTGACTTCGTATTTTACACTTAATAATGAAAGCAACTTCCCCACTTCTGAAAGGTAAACGATAGGAAATTAACTATGTTGAAAGAAATGAAGACATTGTGGTTTGCTTGATAAGGTTAGCAAAGATGTGAGAAATGAAGTAATAACAGAAACACATTTCAGGCTTCTTCATTGTATGACAAAGAAAATTAATATCGTGAAGAAAATGTGTGTTCATCAACTATTATGATGGTACAGCGACGTTTGTCTTTGTTTTCAGGGTTTGTTTCGGTTATGAAAACATTACAGGAATTATTGAAAATGGCGACCTTCGCTGCTAACATCAGCCCTCTGTATGCAGTACTAGCGAACGAGGGTTACCGATAGCCCACCAAAGTCTTGGTTGTGGAAGAAACGGGTTAGAGGGAGACAGCAAATCTTCGCTAACCAGTTTCCCATTTCATTGCTTCGTATGCTTGCTATTGAGCTGTTCACCACGCGTACGTCCCACACGGAACATTTTCGATACAAGCGAGCTATTTCTACATCTCTATTTTTCATTTCAACAGCAAATCATGAATAACGATTATTCATTTGCAGATCTGATAGGCTTACGTCTAATGTATGGTGGAGCAAGAGGACTTGAATCCGTAGCTGCGCAGCTGTACAGAGAAATATATCCATATAGACGTCTTCATCGTAGCACATTTGAATCTATTCATAGGCATCTACGAGAGACTTGATCTCTGTCAGTTCATAGAACGGATGCTGGTGCAAATCGGACCCGACCCACTCTATACTTTGAAGAAGTAGTGCTTAACAGGCTGCAGGCTCACCTTCAAGTACTCGTGCAGCCGCATAATAATGAATACAAGCAGCAGCAATGTTTGACGAGTCCTGCAGAAGGAACGGTTCCACCCATATCATTTCCTAAAGAACGCAGACCTTAGGACCAGCGGACTTCGCTCCCCGGTTACAATTTTGCAACTGGGCACTCGAGCATCATGGAGAAAATCCGAACTTTTTGTCCTCAGTGCTCTTCATCGACGAAGCCGCTTTCACCAGAGACGGACATGTATTCAACCACAAAGAGTCACATATGGGGCTACGAAAGCCCACATGCTCTCGTGGAGAGACGTATTCAGGGCAGTTCATTGTGAACATATGGCCTGGCAGGGTTGGTGGCCATTCAATTAGCCCATATCTTCTACCTCTGTGGTTAAATGGGCAGGTGTAACTTCAATTTTTTGTTAATGCACTGCCTGTATTCCTGGAAGAGGTCTCTTTAGATGTTCGACATCAAATGTGGTCCAGCATGATGGGTCTCCTCCCCATTTTGATAGGAAAGTGCGACACCATCTAGACGACAGTTTTTCTGACAGGTGGATTGGAAGAGATGGTCCAGTAGCCTGGTCTCCCCGATCCTCTGATCTCACCTCCCATACATTTCTTTTTATGGGCACACCTCAAGAGTCTTGTATGCGAAACACCAATTGGCTCTGATGAAGAATTGCTGACGAGGATAATGACTCCCTCTGACGAGATTCGTGGCACTCCAGGAATTTTTTTAAATAATGCAGAACTCATTGATCCGCCGATGTAATCTCTGCAGAGATATCGGCGGTCGCATTTCCAATAATTCCTGTAATGTTTTCATAACCGAAACAAAACCCAGAAAACGAGGACAAGTATCGCTGTACCATCGTACTAGTTCATGAACACACATTTTCTTCACGCTATTGATTTTCTTTGTCATACAATGAAGTCTGAAATGAGTTTGTTGTTATTTCATTTTTTAACATCTTTTGCTAAACCTTAAAAGCAATATGGTCTGCATTTCTTTTATCATGCTCCATTTCTCATCGTTTACCCTTTCAAGAGTGGGGAATTCGTTTTCATTACGAAGTGTTAAACACAAAGTCCGTTTATCTTTTTATCATGGTATTAACTTTTAGCATCCTTATTAAACCTAAAAGCAAACGTTGCCGTCATTTTCTTCATCATATTCTATTTCCATTGCTTACCCTTTTAGAAGAGGACATTTATTTTCAATAATTGTAAATATCTACCTTGTCTAATTACTCCCTTCAAACATTTGCAAGACCTTCACGTTGCTGGCAAACAAGTTAACGAAAACAATTTCCAAATAAACAAAAGCCCTAAAATCGCATCATGTGGTGCGGTTGTACTGTTCTGTATTTCATAACATTACTGAACCAGAATAGCATTACTGTCTTTCGCAATAATGAAAAGGAAAGAAAGCAATGCACTCGTCGAGACCCAAACCGTTGTTGTTCTTGTTCATCTTCTTATTTTAGGAGCAACAGCGAGCATGTTTTAACTGCTTACCCGCTTTGAACTTGAAAAGTGGTATTGAAATTTGAGCCCGCAGATTACGAGTTACATCAAAGCACTGTTTGTGCTACCTCATTTTAGATTTGACTTCATTGCAGGGAAATTTGAGCCCGTAGACTTCGAGTTATCTCGAAGCACGGTCGCTCTGTATCCCTATGTGTGCAGCTGAATTCTGAAACCTGTATACAGGATGGACCATTTAATTTGAGACTGTACAATATCTCCAGAACTAAGCGTTGTAGAAAGAAATGTCTAATAAAAGTTGCTTGATATTATGGGGGAAAGTAAATGCCAGTGTTTTATTTGGAGGACTTTGTGATAATCATTTTAGGGTCAATTCAATTTTTTTAAATGGAACCTACAATTAGGTCTATTGGAGATATTGTACAGTCTCAACTAAAATGGTCCACCCTGTATATGACAAAAGATACACCTGTGCAACGCCGGGTAGGACAACTATTATAAATTAAACTGTCTTTTATAGCTAAATGAATGAAAATCTCTTAAGGTGATGCAGTTGTGAAATTCCCCAAATTTCTGTTTTACGTGTTAATCTGGAAAGTAAGTAGCTATTATTACACAAAATAAAATTTCTTTTTTATTTAGTACGTCTGGCTTGTATGCCTTACACAATTAATGTTTATTATGAAAATGCTCTGTTAAACAAATGCTTCAAAAATGAAACTTTTCTAGTTAAAATAGTTTTGTTTTTGCGTACGAACTTAGCAAATTGCTTTATTATTTATAATCTTTGTTTCCTAGCTCATTCTTTTTGTTTTTGTGAACTCCAGGAAATAGCCATACATTTCAATTTTTCAAATATAAACAGTTCTCTGAAAAGTTTACTTCTTTTTGTTTATAGAAGTAATGTAAACTTTACCGATAATGAAGCATTGATGAACAATGGTTTTCAAAACATAGGTAAACTGGTTTCGTGTGGGACATATTCATTATTATAAAATGCTGGAAAATAAAATTGCAAAGAAGATTAAAAGTTTGATTAGCCAGAACTGTGCCTAACCATTTACATGTCATTTGATTGGGGATTCGAATACATGAAATCCAAAAACCCAATGTATTTTTAAGTGAAAAAGTGTTATATTTGTATTTTTTATGAAGTTTGGTCAAGGCAACGCCGTGGCCGAATGGCGGCCCGGGTTCAATCCCAGGGACCCGCATGTGGGATTTGTGGTGGACAAAGCGGCATCTGGGCGGGTTTTCTCCGGGTTCCCCCGCCATTCATTCCACCAACTGCTCCATCATCACCTTTCCTTTCATCCATTTCACCATCATTTCGTTTCATCTACTTCCTTCCTCCCATACCAGGCATCGGGCTGATCACCCATCCTGGATATTCTGTCTGACCCATGAGTGCTCCTCGACGGGCCTCTGACCCCAGGCACCCGCCTGTAAGTCCTACATAAGAGGAGGTTAAACAGAGAAAGAGGAAGTTTGGTCGAATGTCGCAGATGCAACATCTTAACAGCCATTATACAGAAAATTTAACAAATGAACGTTTTTTCCTCTTGTTATGCATTACTTCGAAACGTTTTCCAAGCACAACGTTAATTGGAATGGAGGAAATTAGCTCAGAATATTGGCTTTACCTCGTAAAATTCACATAATTTGGTGCGTTGAGTTGTGATTTTGTAAAATAGTTTCATAAATATAGGAGAACTTTTTTACTTAATTCAAGGACCTCAAAACATTTGTCAACAAAATCTTGACGGCGAACTTTGAAAATAAACTTATTGCAGCTTCTGTCTTAAGCAACGGGCAGTGAAAGTAATAAGCTCACGGTAAACAGTTACATGTAAATTAATGTAATGTAATGTTGAATCCTTGTTAGAATATGATGGGCCCACTAAATAATTTAAATACAATAATGCAGCTGAACATGCAATATACAAGGAAGTATTTGAGAGGGTTTTATTGCAGAAGAATCCTAATTATCTTTGTTGCAGTAAAGTAAAGCTTACCACAATATATACACTGGTGTGCAAAACCTAAGGACAAGAGACGAGATGGGTAAACTAACATAACAAATGAACTACTTGGTGGAAGTAGATGATAGTGCGGGAGCATGTTGCCAGAGGTCTCTCACACGTACACAGAAACCTGGACGTCACATGGCGTGGGTGTAGCGAGCATATAGTGACAAATGGGTCTGAGACCGCAACACGGGGCACTTGACGAAACAGGACAAGACGGTGTGTGACAATTAGCGAGCTGTTACAGTGCAACATGGCCCGTAGACACCATTTGGATGACTTCGCACGGGGAAGAATCATCGGGAAACTGGAAGAAGGGCGAAGTGTGACGAGAGTAGTAATAGTCCCGGATGAGCCAATTGTTTTAACGATAATCCTGCCGCTAGGGGCGCTAGTGTCGCTAGTGTCGCTGCGTGCGACGGCGGCGGCGGTGTGTTTGAAAAGCGCCCTGAGCGGTAGGATTATCGTTATTGCAATTGGCTCATCCGGGACTGTTTTCTTTATTTATACTTTGAATACAGTACATTGGATAAAGATATGTATACATAGTTTTGATTAACATGATGTATTATTTGCTTAACATATAAATACAATAAATGGACAATATAAGTAATATTAGGAGAAAAAAAGCACATTAAAATTCATAGTTTTTGTTTGAGGCACTAGGACACACAGATTTCGCGCACAACAATGATTTTAAAGTACGTGGTGCACTTTGAGTCCTCGTCATCGCTGCTGCTGCTATCGGCGGTAAATTGGTGGATAGGTTTGGTGATGCAGGTGACGAGCAGGTGAGAGAAACTTTCGTTGACGAACTCGGTGAAGGTTGGTATATAGATGGGGATGGTAAATTCGTTGTAATGGCTGGTTGAGAAGCATCCTGTGGATGTGACTTTGTTGGTTAGAGCAGGAATGTTGCTGTTGCCGAGGTATATGACGCATAGTGCGTCTTGTTTATGCTGGTGTACTTTGGTAGGTACGCATTTGACGTGGACGGCGTGAGCCCCTTGGACGTCGAGTGTGATGGTGACAACTCTGCTGTTGCGGAAATAGGAGTTGGAGATGCAGAGGATACGGATAGGTGAAGCTGCGTTGAGAATGAGTTGTAGGTTAAGATTGTTCCCCACGGGGACGGGATAGGTTTCGTCGGACATTATTTAGGGTTATATGGGGAGAACGTGACGATGTGACGTTTGAAACCGCTGCGTAGTTTTTCCTCGCCTGCGTATATGATGCAGAATGAGTTAGAGTTGAGTTTGTTGACGAGTTCTGGAGAGGCTTTTGCAAATCTTGTTGGTAGGAAAACTTCTGTGTCGTTGTCGAGTTTGGCGACGAGCTTTGTACCGTGAACGGTGTCGATTGTTTTGACGCCGACGACGCGATATGGTACGTGTTGTTGAAGCGTAGATACGCTGAGAGTGTGGGCGCTGCTGGAAAGTTCTTCTAGCTCTTTAAGGACGTCCTGTGACATTCTGACGGCACAGATGGCAGTTTTTGATAAACGGGGGAGGGCCGTCTATATGAGTGGTTTGATGAGGAAGGTTGTAGTGTTGTTTACACCTGCGATAAGGTGCGCAAACTACCTGTGCGTCTGCGGGAAGTTGGTTCCACACAAGGTCGACGTCGCTTGGGGGATAACGTTCGAAGATGTATATGCCGTTCTGCAGCAGCACTTGGCGTTCCCTGGGCAGTAGCAGGCGGATTCTTCGTCCGTTATCGAGATACGAAAGAGCACGATGAAGCAGTTCATGTGGTGTTTCTAGCGGAGTACCTTCGAAGGAATTGCTGAATTTGCTTGTTGAGATGATCGAGGTTTTCGTAGAAACCGTGTTGACACTGCGTGCACAGGAGGGTGAGACGGTGCTTAAGTTCGCAGCTGCACGTTTGGTGAAAGCAAAACGAGCAGTGGAAGTCTTTACACGACGGTCCTGGCATTCCCCACGGCTGGCTAGCACCGAATGAAGGGGTAAAGAATGCGCGTGCATAAATATAACCCAACTGCCGGAAGCAGGAAATCACTGGTGGGGGAAAAGTTCGTTGGAGATATACCACATCAGGGGAAGCACTGGTGGGGGAAAAGTTCGTTGGAGAAACACCACATCAGGGGAAGCAGTGGTGGGGGGAAACGTTCGTTGGAGGTTGGCTACATACGTCGGAAGCGCTTAGCGATTATTGCACAACATCCGCAGGAAAAACACTGTGTCCGTTGATTTAACGGTTTTCGTCTTGGAGGAGAACTCTGTTTTTGAACGGTGCTGAACATGCAAACGACCACATCAGGGGAAAGCACTGGTGGGGGAAAAGTTGGTTGGAGATATACCACATCAGGGGAAGCACTGGTGGGGGAAAAGTTCGTTGGAGAAACACCACATCAGGGGAAGCAGTGGTGGGGGAAACGTTCGTTGGAGGTTGGCTACATACGCCGGAAGCGCTTAGCGATTATTGCACAACATCCGCAGGAAAAACACTGTGTCCGTTGATTTAACGGTTTTCGTCTTTGAGGAGAACTCTGTTTTTGAACGGTGCTGAACATGCAAACGACCACATCAGGGGAAAGCACTGGTGGGGGAAACGTTGGTTGGAGATATACCACATCAGGGGAAGCACTGGTGGGGGAAAAGTTCGTTGGAGAAACACCACATTAGGGGAAGCAGTGGTGGGGGAAACGTTCGTTGGAGGTTGGCTACATACGCCGGAAGCGCTTAGCGATTATTGCACAACATCCGCAGGAAAAACACTGTGTCCGTTGATTTAACGGTTTTCGTCTTGGAGGAGAACTCTGTTTTTGAACGGTGCTGAACATGCAAACGACCACATCAGGGGAAGCACTGGTGGGGGAAAAGTTCGTTGGAGAAACACCACATCAGGGGAAGCAGTGGTGGGGGAAACGTTCGTTGGAGGTTGGCTACATACACCGGAAGCGCTTAGCGATTATTGCACAACATCCGCAGGAAAAACACTGTGTCCGTTGATTTAACGGTTTTCGTCTTGGAGGAGAACTCTGTTTTTGAACGGTGCTGAACATGCAAACGACCACATCAGGGGAAGCACTGGTGGGGGAAAAGTTGGTTGGAGAATTACCACATCAGGGGAAGCACTGGTGGGGAAACGTTCGTTGGAGGTTCACTACATCCGCCGGAAGCGCTTAGCGATTATTGCACAACATCCGCAGGAAAAATACTGTGTCCGTTGATTTAACGGTTTTCGACTTGGAGGAGAACTCTGTTTTGAACGGTGCTGAACATGCAAACGCCGTGAATGTGATCGGGTATGATATAGGATGCTTTGCGACCCAAATGCGGGAGCGAAGGGCGCGAGATGTTTGGGTGAGGTGCGGTTGGAACGCTGGTAGAAATACATGCGCACTAAGGACTATTTTGTGAGATGCGCAGTGCGAAATGGGTGTTGAGGAAATGATGAACCTCGAGGAATGTTCTAAAATTGGCGCACCGTATGTACTTGGTGAACTGCGTGAAATTCATGTCATGTAAGGGAACGTTGGAGGCATGGTTGTGAAGCATGTACTTGTGGTATGCCATGATTTGATTTTGCACGTCCGTCTCTTCCTTCTTTTTGTGATACATGATGTCGGTAATGATGCGCTGCAGGGTATGCAACACGTGCCATTCTTGTTGGTTGAGCGTAACGGATGCGCCTTGCGGTTCTTTGAAAACGAGCTTTAGCTTTCCGAACACAAACTTAAACACGATGGTGACGTTGTCGCTGAACTGAAATTGCTGTAGACGTCCCTGCGGGTCATTCAAGCGTTTGTGAATGATGGGGATGGCTTCGACGAGTTTGTGCCACTGCGAGGAACTCATGACGACTGCGTTGTGCTGTCCACATTTGGCAATGGTGACGACGAGATGGTGCGGCGGCTGGGGGGAGAATCCCACACTGACGAATTTAGTTTGTTGCGGGTTGAGGAAGTAGATATCCGCCAGAGGACCCACAACTGCACTGTGTTGGAACTGTGCTGGCGGAGCAGGGCTGTCGGGATGCTGCTGGAGGTCGAAGATGGGTAGTTTCCTTTTTTCCCCGGGTTTTGAGGTGGTTGGGGTTTGACATCCGGTTATACTGGAACACACAAAACAATAATAATAATAATGTGAGGGATAGAGAGAGATAAACGGGATAGAAAAAAAGCAAGCTAATACATAGGTGCGGACCTACCTGGTCGGCGTGCTGCATGGCAGCAGGACTGTATCCGCGTGCTGCATGGTACACTCTGAATGAGGCGAGCGGCACCGTGACGTTGCTTTTTATATCAGCAGGAGCGTCTTCTGAAAGCACGTGCAAGACGATGGATTAGCTTAGATGTGCTGAATAGTGACACACACACACACACACACACACACACACGTACTCACCTTCAAGGGTTGACAAGTTTGCCGAGCGGCAGAGCACTTTGCGCGGCATGCGTTTTTGAACGTTTTGCGAATGACGACATCATTATGCGCGTGATTGCTGACGCGAAATTTTGAGAAGAATGTATGCTTAGGTAAGCCGGAGCAGCGGTGGGTGAGGTAGGCGATGACGTAATGACCGCACGTGGTGCTGTCGAAACCTTGCAGCCTTCTGGCGTTGGTGGACCAACGCGTCCCGCAAACCGAATTTAAGAACCGGAGAAAATGGGGCGAGAGCGGTCCTATGCCGTAACTGTCAAAATATTCTGCACGCGAGTTTTTGTCCACAAAGATGCAAACCCAGTGCTGCCCGGATTTGGTGCTGGGGTCGGTGTTAGCCACTAGCGCCAAGGGAGGCGTTCGAATGCCGTGAAGTACGGGTAGTTTATCGCAGGGGTAGACGCCTAAAAAGTGAGAGCGCGTAGAGGGGCATGTCGATAGAAACCGTTGAATTTGAAAGGTGTTCATGATACCAAAATGGATCGGTTGGCGTCGATTTCGACCGTGCGATGTATTTCCGCTAGCAGCAGAAGTATGACCGGTTCTGTCAATTTATCGGCAAAACCGATGCTTATAGAGACGGTTCCGTGGCGCTGACCCGAGATGTGAGACTCGTTAGCGCTCATGTCTGCAGTGAGATCGAAAACCATTATCGTATACCCTTGCGGGTAGGTTTCTCTGGAGATGGAGTGTCCATCGTCCTTGAAATGAATGCCTAGGCCGTCCTGCAGGGTTTGAAAGCATTGCAAATAGTGTCCCTTTGTAAAGTCGGGTTGCAGAGGTTGGGAGGGAACGGGTTGCCCGTTCACGTAGAGCTGAAAGAAGTTCATTTTAAAATGTTTCAAGTTGTACGGATTTGAGTTAAAATGGCCGGAATAGGCCTTGTCGGTGACCATGGCTACTACCACTCTCCTTGGAACTTGCCCTACGCACACGTCGCTAAACGTCATTGCCCTGGACTCCTTGGGGATGCTGAGAGCGTGAAAGCTGACGTCTTTGAGATGGTACTTTGCGTTGCCCTTTGCGAGCACGGCCTGGTGCGCGAGCTTTATGGTCGGCGAGGGCCGCACCGATTTTAAGCGCAGCGTGGCAGACACGATGTCGGCGTACCCCTTAAAGGTATCTACGTCGGAAAACAGATAAAACTGGGGAGAGGCGGGAGTGAGCTTGACGGTCATGCTAACGTTGTTCAAAAGCAGCTTCTCCTGTCTAAAAAGAGCGTTGGACAGAGGACCGATGAGCTGCACGACGTTGCTCCCTTTGGTAAACCCCTGACGCCACTGAAAGCCCGCATTGGCGATAAAAGTGTCCATGATGCCTGCCGTGTCCTTTCTCCAGAGGGTAGATTCTAGTTTGGTGTTCATGGCATCTTCGGAGTAATTGAGAAGCGTCTCGAGGTAGGTTCTATAGGGGTAACCGGCTTGCGGCATGGAGACGATGATGTTATTGAGGGTTACCTCCATCTGTTGAAACAGGGAATTTAAGGCGTTGTTGACCAGAGTGGCGTTAGCGTCAGCGTTTAAGGCCTCTCCTTTGTCATCTACAACGCGCACCATGAGTTCGAGTACGACGTAGGTCAAGTCTAGGTAATCGTCCGCATTTCCGGAATAATGAAAGGTGATGGGGGCATTTTTCATTAAAGTGTTTTGAGGGTTTAGGTATAGGAACCGTGACTCCTCGATGCTCATCTGAACCGGCACCTCTGTAAAGAGGTCCAGTTCGGAACTCATGTGGACGGTCGCGTCTGCCATTACGAAAATACGTCTTGCACCTTGCGCCTACCGCGTTTCAGCTTGGACTGCTTGCTCTTTCCGGATTTGCTCGGTTTTATTCTCTTGAGACGCCTGGCGCCGGAACCGAGCATGGCACCGAGCTTTTCGTCGGCTTTTCGTTTTAAATTGTATCCGGACTCCTTGAGCCTCCGCTGGAGCGCTTGCTTCGGCGCTGCTCCCGCCACAGTCACATCGGACAGAACGTGGGCGCCCGCCTTTAAGGCCTCCTTTCCGACTGCTTTTGCTCCGCTCTTTAAAAACGGTAGCAACCTTCTGAAAAGTCCTCCGAGGGCTGAAAAGAGACCGCTGCCTCTTTGGTAGCGCTTGCCCCTGTAGAGAGCGAAATCGCGATGGTGGAACGCGCCGCCGGTCTGATTGAGGTAGTACCGCGTTACGGCGTGCACATCCATTACGCCTGTTTCGGACGAAAAGCGAGAACTACAGTAGAGGAAAATCCGTCGGCGAATGGCAAGAGATCGCCGTAACCGTTCCTTAAATCTATGCTGACCGTCTTGAAGTCCTGCTGAATCAAGGGTACCCAATTTTGGGGAAAAAACGTCTTTTCGTCGCTCATGTAAGTGTTGTTGCTTCTTTCGTATTCCACGGCCGCGCTCTGTATGACTTGGGCGAAGGTGTCGCCCACGACTTGCGGGGTCACTAGATTACAGTAGACGAACATTTCGTAAGGAAACCCCATATAAGGATCTACGGGGCGTTTAGCAGCTTTTTCGAGAATGACGTCGACGTAGGGATCGAAACCCAACATTTTTGCCATAGCGGGCGTCAAGAGCAAACTGTGGATGCGGTGTAGAGGCCCCGGAGGGTCCTCCGATTTTGAAACGTCTCGTTTGGGTCTGACGGAACGAGCCGCCGCGGGTTTCTGCTGCCCCGAAGCCCGGGGCTTCGGTTTCGGTTTGGGCTTTGGTCTCTGGCGGGGCGCATCGTTGAGAGCTTCGTATTCCCCGACCGCGTACGGTACGACAGCGCGCGCGACATTTTCCACAAACCCGTCGAACGGAATGTCGGGTAGTGGTTCGGGGTGGGCGACGGCGGCATTCACGCCCGCCGTCTGCTTGCGCTCGTCGAAGAGGAAGAAGTTTTCCACGTGCAAGTGTTCGAGTAGAGCGGCGTTGACGAGGTTCACCAAGTCTTTGGGATTGTGCACGATGCCTTGCGGCATTTGCAAACTGAATTTGGAATGCGTGGGGAGGAGCGTCATGGTGTACTTGGTGCCCGCCAGACGGGCGACGTCTGGCGAAAGGTTATAAAATTTCACCGGATACCTGACCTTTTGCAGGGCGACCTCCCATTCTCCCTGCAGAACGATTCTCTCGGGCAAGATGTTAGAAAATCTGGCCGTGGTGTTGTCGGTAAAGTGTTCCATGGAAGCGTTGCTCACGAGGGTGATGGAGAAGGACTCGGTCTTAATCATGTCGAATCGACGGTCGAAGCCAGAACCCACGAGTTAAACTTTGCCGGATACCCCTTCCACTTTACCAAGACCTGCTTGCGGCGCCCTCGGCCCTTGGTCTGTAAAACGCGCTCGATCTTAAACGTCCGAGGTAGCGCGACCTTTTGTAGCTCCTGGGTGTAAAATGCGCCGTCTATGGCTTCTCCGGCCAGATCCTTCAACTTATATACCACCGGCCGACCGCGCACCACCTCGGCTATCCGAAATATTTCGTCCGTCCAATTCTGCTCGTAGCCCTTGTCGAATTTCATTTTTTCTTTAGAGATGCGCACGTGATCGCCGACGGAAAATGTGGGTTTCCCTGCGCGAGGTAGGGTCCTATTACCGTAGAGATTGCGGTACACTCGTAAAATGTTAGACTCGTTCACGTCCTTCGGAGCCATTTTTATGGACCTGTGATGCGAGCTATTGTACGACTCGAGTAAGGCCGGAAGGACTTCCAGGTATCTGTAACTGTTTTTGTGCGTGAAATACCTCCACATCTTGGTTTTTAAGGTGCGGTTGAAGCGCTCCACGACGCTGGCTTTAACGTTATTTTTGGTTGTGTAATGTTTCACGTCGTGTTTCTTCAGAAAGTCGCGAAAAGTCTTGTTGGTGAACTCGGTCCCCTTGTCCGTCTGGAGGACCCTGGGTACGCGTTGGGAGAATATGGAGCGAAACGCTTGCGCGACCTCGGTACCCAGCTTCGATTTCAGGGGCACGGCCCAAGCATATTTGGAAAATACGTCGATAACGGTCAGAATGTACACGTAAGGTTTGTTATGTTCCCTCACGCTGTTCATGACGTTTAGATCGGCCTCCCAAAGATCGTCCATATTCGTCACGTGATAACATCTGGTGGGGAACCGCTTTCTGACCGGCTTGTGCAGAGTGTAACTGTCCCGGGTTCGAAGGAAGGACTCGATGTTCGCCTTAGACGCACCCGTGGCCTTTCGAAGGGGCTCGACCGCGCCCAAACCGGCATAGTGTTCCGGTCTGGCATAGTATCGCCTTAGCTCCTTCCATTCCTTCATGCTTTACTTGTACAGGGGTTGCCAGACGCGCTTGCGAAAATGGTACGACGCGGAAGGCGATTTCGATTTCTTTTTCGGAGTGGCAGGGTTCACCCTCTTCTTTTTGCGAGGCGAGAGGAGGTTGACCTTTATGGTTCGGGGTTCGACCTCCTGCTTCACCGGCACGCGCTCGTGCACGTCTTCGTAATCGTCGTCGTCGTCGTCGTCGTCGCCCAGGAAGGGCTTTCTGACTTGTGCCACGAGATCGAGGTAGTTGTCCAATTTATGTTTTACGAGCCGCCACTTTTCGTCGGCAGAGAGCTTTGCGCTCTGCAGGTTCCGAATTTCTTTAGCCAATCTGGATACGGTGCGGTCTACAGCGTGAAGCCTGTCGACGGTCTTCGGTTGGGGCGCAACGAGGATCTGCCTGCCGTACTTCATCCTGTTAATTTCGACACTAGCGCGCCGCCGAGCGAAGCCAAGACGGGTAGGAGGAATGCCGGCAAAAAACCTCCTTTTTGAACCAAGATGCTCTTCTTCTTCTTCAGAGGAACCCGTTTATCCGTCAACTTCCTCCAAGAAGCCTTGTGCTTCTTCAGGCGACCCAAGCACTTTGCGGGAAGTTGCACGTGACCTCTGCACACGTTGAGCATGCATTCGCTAATGGCCTTGATCAGATCGCCGTCGGCATTTTTTAACAACTTTTTGCGCAGAGGGGCCTTCGCCTTGGCCAGAGCCGCCAAATTGCCGTGCTGTCTCGCTATGCGAGGACTGGTCAGCGTCGCGAGCCTTGACCTACCTCTAGCCATGCTTGCGCGATAATGACGTTCGCCCCAAAAGCGGTACTTTTTATTTAGACTCGACGGCCTCGGTCGGGGCGAGACCCTGCCGGGATAATATAGAACGAAACGAAACCCAAGTCCTCTCGGCGGCCTCAGTTGGGTACGAAATAAGAGAGGTTTTCCCCCGGCAGCACGCCGGTTCGATACCTGTATCGGGCGGGCGTGTACTGAGTGCAGTCCAGCACGAGATACCCGTGAGGGCGTTCGGTGGCCTTCTCGAAGGCCTCCAAGAGAAACCTAGAGTTCCTGGGTTCGATCTGCTGGCACAGTCTCTCGATCTGCATCTTGTCCCGGTTGTTCTTGAAGACCACGACGTAGTTCGCATTCAGAGAGATGTTGCGATATTTCTGACCCTGCGGAAACACGTTCTGCAGGATGTAGACGATGCCGAAGCGCTTGTGATGGGAGTCTCTGGTGAAAAAATTGGACACGTCCTTCCCGCCACCCTCCACCATCAGATCGTCGAGGACGACGAGGTCGTTCTCGCCCACCGAAGCAAGTTCGGGTATGCCCGCGTGGGTCTCGCAGCGCAGAGCCGAGGGTTCGAGTCTCGGCGAATACTCCGGAGGGTGGCACCACAGCACCCTCCTGGGGCGCACGTCGAACATCCGGTGCGCGTGGCGCAACAGGTTTTTCACGAAGGTCGACTTGCCGCAGCGCGACGGCCCCGCCACGAGCATCGTGCTGGGAAACTCGAAACGCCCCAGGTCTCGGGGACAGGGCATCGTCTCCTCGGGGGTGCCCGGTTCGAAATGACTTTGGCGCGGCTGCGGACGTCTCATTTATGCGTTCCTCTTGAACCCGTAGGGATAGGAATCGTGATCGCCGGCGAGCACGCGCTTGTTGACCACCATCCTAAACGTCTTCGAGCTGGGTTCGGTGACGACCGTCCAAGACGGTTTCCGCGAGATCTGCGTGCCCTCCAGCTTCACCGCGCGGTCGTTGTCCCTGAGCACCACGTCGCGAATCACCTCCGCGTTCACCAGCTCCAGGTTTCCCGAATCGAGCGTGATCCCCTTCACCTTGCACACCGAGAAGGTCTTGCCCGTCTCGGGGCAGACGATCTCCATGCAGTAGCTTTTGGGCCCCGTGGAGGCGAACCGGGCGATGTAAGAGCCCCTCCCGTACTTCTCCAGCTCGTCCGTCATGTCCCCCAGGAGGCGTCCGACGGACGGCGTCCAGTCGCCCGGAGCGGCGGCGACGACGACGGAATCGGTGTCGAAGTAGCAGACCCGTTCTCCCAGCCTCTTCAGGTAGGAGTAGAGCACCAGGCGCGCGTGAGCCGTGGTGTAGGCCGCCAGGACGGCGTTGGCGGCGGGGTTGACCTTGCGGCACTCCTCGCGGTACCTCCACACCACGTACATGATCCGGTCGGTGACGGGCACGTAGGTCTGCACTTCCACGCCCGGGTCGTTGAGCAGCTCCAGGAGGCGGTCATACCGGTCCACCAGCTCGCACGTGGGGAGGTTTTCCCTCTGCCCGAGTTTGCCCCAGAAGCTGTTGAGCATCAGCTAGGCCAGCTCCCGCCTGCCGGGGTTGGTGGCGACGGCCTGGGGATCCAGGGCGACGCCTTCGTGTTCGAAGAATTGCTCCACGTACTGCTGCTTTGCGGCAGGGTCGTCGCAATCCGAGGGCCATCCGGAGGCTTCGGTCTTGATCTTCAGGAACTGATTCACGTAGTCCTCGAAGAGACCCTTGGCTCCGGTGGTCGGTTCGTGCCGCACCACGTCGTACTCCCAGATCTCGTGGACCCGCAGCAGGTGGTACCCCTCCTCCAGGGCGACCTTCATCTCGTCGATCACCCAGGTACCCGACAACGCCCTCTCGCGCTCTCCGTGGTGGCACTCGTCTTGGTTCTCCGCCTCCGCACAAGCGCGGCATAGCGGAAACATGAGCTTGCCGCCGATGCGCGCCGGTAGCACCGGGTGGTACAGGTGTTGCGGCGGTAGAACCTCGCACTTCACCAACCCGCCCCCCACGTCTTCCAAGCGCGGGAATCGATCCACGTGGATCTTGGGGTGGCCCGCGGGGTAGGGCTTCGTCTTGTTCACGTACGGGTACAGGCTGCATACGTCGTAGTAGTAGATCTTGCTATCCCCCTTCGCCTCGCAGTACGTCTTGGTGCAGTTGGTGCGACCTCCGTAGAAGGCGTCTCTGGGGTTCAGGGGTTCGGGTACCGGAAAGTCCCTTGCGTGGCGCGCCAGGTCCTGGTTGGCCTTCGTCGCGGCGTCGAACTCGCACTCCCACATTTCCACCACAGCGTAGCCGGCGGCCTTGATCTTGGCCGTGACCTTCTCGGTGCTCTCTAACCTGGAGGCCATGGTTTCGTGTCCCGAGTTGTATATCGCCGCATGGCGATTGTGAAAGCACCGGCTGCAGCCGTGGTAAAAGCACCCGTGGAAAAAGTACGCGGTTTTTTCGGCCTCTCTGTACCCGTCCACCTTGTGCCCCACGATTTTAACTTCGCGTCCTCGCATGGCGTGCTGGATGACGATGCGGTTTTGCATCTCTAGCCAAGTTAGCCATATGCATGCGGCGCGAGACTGCCGGTCCGCTAGTCGATACCCGCCCGCTGGCAAGAGGGCAATTTTTTTAAGCGGCATGAAGCGCTTTCTATACACGCACATGCACGCCTGCGCAATGGTGACGCATTCTCTGAACGGGTCTATTCCGTTCTCGTCCAAGAATTCCCTTCTAAATTTGGAAACTCCCTGACTGAGTAGAAATACGTCCATCTTGCAATACGCCACCATTTCCGCCCTCATGTCGAAGACGTACCCGGAGGACGCCTTTTCTTCGTGCCACTGCTCGAAGGCTTTCCGACCCTCCGCCGACATGCCCTCCGGGCAGTAATGCCTTTTGTCGGGAATCGAACCCACGTACCGCTCGTTTTCCTTCGTGTTAAACAGGTACGGGAAATAACCTTTGCATTCCTTCAATCCGAAGGTCTTGGAAAAGCGCGAGAGTGGCATGGGTATGAAGTTGAGCGAGTCTAGAAATGTGACGTCACCGTACCTCATCCTGTAGATCTTGCTCCCGTTCATGATGAGCTCCGGGATCCAGTCTAAGTGCGCCACCATGTACTTTAATAGAAACTGCCCGTCGTAAGCTCTGAGGTTATGCGCCACGACGTAGACGTCCCGGGCTTCGAATGTCGCCTGCGCGATGTGCTCGAAAAGCTGCTTCACGGGTTCGTCCGTGAACACCCATTCTTTGCAACCGCATTCCATGCAGTATGCCGTCTTGCGGCGTTCGTCGATGCAGTGCGGGCAGGCTTGGTACAACACGCACAAGTTAGGTACATGCTCGTATGTGTCCTTTTTGCCGGTATATGGAATGTTTTGCGTGCATTCGAAGTCGATGAACATAAACACGTACCGGTTTCTTTTGTTCTTTGCGGCGTACGGCTGCATATAGCACATGTGGCTAGAATTCACGTGTGTCTTGCAATGATAGCAGTACTTTTCCCCGCACTCGTGCGCGGTTTTTCTGTACCTCGCATTCACGAGCTTGTTGCAAGACGTGCACACCTTTTCTACGTCGCACACCGACAGCGCCTTTGGGTAAAAAACGCCTTTCTTTGCGTGGTTTGCAAAGCATGTCGGTCCCTTAAAATCTCTGTTGCACCCGGCGCAGCGTATGTAGGCGTCGAATCGCGCATCGCACTGCTGATGGCATTTAGCGCACCCGGCGTCGCACCTGTGAAATTCTTTTTTGTGTGCCGAGGGATGATGACACCGGCGGCAATACGATTTGCATTTAAAGCACTTGTGAAGGTTCACGATGGCGTTAAAGTGCCCGGCGTGGAGCATGACGTCGATGTATTTATCGCATTTCTTATCCGACGCGTACAGCACGTGCTTCCCCGTATGATCGCCAAACACCGTCACAGCGTATCCCTTTAACGCAGCGTCAAAGCGTCTGACGTCATCTATGGTGCAGCCGTCGTGGCCTTGACCGATGCTCGCGCACAAGGCTACGGCCTTCGATTTTTGCAGATAGTCGGAACGCGTCATCGTTCTGTAGTTGACGTCGCGATCCACTTTGGCTTTGCCTACAACGATGGCTCTTGCTAAACACAAGTTGTCTTTGTTGGCTATTTCGACAATGCCTTTATTGCCCCTACAGGCATCGCAAGGTTGGTGGCACGAACCCGAGACCTCCCTGGTCCACACAAACGTCACGTGAAGAGGCCCGCTTAGCAAGAATTGTTGGTTACTTTGCATTACTTTTTCGATGCTTCCAACAATGACATCCGCATTCAATTGGTCTACGCGCCTAACGCTCATGTTGAAGGCTTTGGACGTCTCCTTTTCGTCTGTTATGGATATGCCTAAATATCCGGGTTCGTTTTCTAACAGGTTCTCTTTCGCAAAGTTTAGAATATCGTTAAACAGATGCGATACCCATTGCTCGGGGTTGACATCTCTGGGGACCGGGTTTACGGTAATTTGAGACTCTGTAAAGCCGGAAAAAAGCTTTGGCAGCGTTCTCTGCTTGTGCCCTATAATTTCGAACGTAGGCTGCAAGGTGTCATCGCGACTTCCCCCGGATTGCATCTCCATCTTATCGTCCGAATGCGCCGATCGCTATTTCCCCTGCAAAGTGCTGCTGCTATTTTGTTTTTTTTAGTTTAAACTATTTTCCGTCAAATAGAACGATTTTGTAGAAAAACTCCCGCTATCGCAACGCTTCACTACGGGCGTTTGCTCTTAGCACAGGGTTTTTATAAGCTCGCTTATCGAAAACGCTGTTTCATTATGCGCGTCGAGTTAAATGCCTCGTTTCGCAACAAAATTGTTACGTTTGTAAAAAAAACGCTGTCATTCTGCCACTATCCACCACTGCACGACCACCACTGCAATAAGGCTGCATAAACGCTGACGAGTTTCCTTTTCTCACGCTCGTGTTCCACACGTCGGCATACTTCCTTGTGCAGTGCTGCGCATGCAAAATCACAAGCAAGCAAGCAGCGTTTTAACGTTTATGTACACTCGCGTCAGTACAATTTTTTAAAACTAACAACGCCGTGTGTGGTGTTTTTGTGTTGTGTTGTGCAGTGCATACGTGTTATGTAAAATGCGAGAAATAAAAAGAAGCAGCAGATACTTCCTTTCTAAGGAGTAACACCAACTGTTGAATGAAAATTCTCAAGTGTTAACGTTCGTATCACCTCTAACCTCTGTCTCTTATAGGTGAGTACGAAAGTTTATTTTCATATCCACTTATTTTTAATCCGGTTAAACTTTTCGGGGAATGGTTGCATCCGAAGGGACGCTATACACTGGCCTTAAAATTCTAAATTCTTTCCAACAACATGGCGGGGCAAGAACTGAAAAGCCACATGCTTTTAAAAAGAATGCTAAGCATTGTACAATTCGAACCATTTATAACAAATATCTCGGAAATGGCTGACGTCACAAAAACGTTATTTCAAATAAATTGTGTGTTTTTTTAAAACAGATCTAAATTTTTTTGTATTGTATGTTTTTTCTCAAACCTTAGCAGTTATACAAGATCGTAGAAAATTTCTTCCGAATCAAGAGGACTTCGCAGGCTATTTCCGCAAAATTCGAGATATACATTTTATTTTTCATATAAATGACTTTAATATATGGTGTTGTAATTAAAATCGTCAGAGGCGGTTTTAGAAAATAAAACATTTCGGAAAATAGTTCATGTAAAGGGTAGTTTTGGGTGGAGGGACTTTCTTGTAAATCTCTGTGTCGTAACTTTTTGGAAGGTACTCAACCTAAATACCAAGTTTTAGTATTTATCCGACTTTTCATTTTTGAGTTATGCTGCTCTGACACATACACACAGAATTTTCTAAAAATGTTTTTTATTCAGGGGACCTCGAAACAAGTATTTAGTTTTTCCGGTGAAATCTCAATATTGAATATTTGGATGCAATGCATACCTCCTCTACCTACTATTTTACGTGGTAGAGAAAGCCCCCTAAATCAATATTATTCCATGCAGTTGTGAAATGTGTTTCAGTGGGGTGAATAAAAATTAGTTTGTTGGTATCGTTATCACAGTACTGTTTCACTTGTGATATACCGTTCTCTTTGTATCAAAATGAAAAAACGAAAAGTTAAAAGAATGACGTTTTTTAGTGAGAAAGGTCTAAAGCTTTTAAACATTAAAATCAACATGCAAACTTTGTAAATAGACAACGCCTCAAAGTGATACTAATACACATAGATTGTGTGCTTTAACGTTCTTGTAAATAAGGCTTCGTTTCCTACGGTTTAACACTTTGTACAAAAGACATTCACAATGAGACTACTTCACAGCTATTCCCAGAAAATTCAAGTTATACATTTTATTTATCGTGCACATATCTTAAACATACCGCACCGTAATCAAAAGGGGTTAGAGCCGTTTTTAAGACAATAAAAATAACGAACTTTCCCCCGCTAAACGGGTAGTTTGCGGTGTGGGAATTTTCTTGAAAATCTACGGTTTGTTAAATTTTTACTTTCTCTACTACGTATAGTAAGTAGGGGAAGTATTGCATTCCACCCAAAAATTCGATACCGAGATTTCACCGGAAATACGTGTTTTGAGACCTCCTGAATCCAAAAAAAAGCATTTTTGGAAACATGTCCGTGTGTGTGTCTGTGTGTGTCTGTGAACAGCATAACTCAAAAACGAACAGTCGGATAAGCACCAAACTTGGTATTTAGGTTCAGTATCTTCCAGAGATGCGACACAAAGGTTTTCAAGAAAATCCCCCCCCCACCCCAGACTACCCTTTACATGGAAGATTTTTCGAAAATGGCTCTAACGATTTTGATTAAAATATCGCATGTTTAAGATAATGTTATGAGAAATGAAATGTATATCTCGAATTTTCTGGGAATGTCTCCAAAAGTATTCTTCATTGTGAACGACTTTTGCATAACTGGTAAACCATAAGAGATACACAAAATTTTACTACACATAAAATGTAGATCGCGTTAAAATACACAATTTATGTCATATACATTTTTTTTAGTTGAGTGAACCATTTTCGAGATATTGCTTGTTATTTGCTTAAATTTTCCAATACTTATACTTTTTCTCAAATGCGTTACTCATTTTTACTTTCTCTACTACGTATAGTAAGTAGGGGAAGTATTGCATTCCACCCAAAAATTCGATACCGAGATTTCACTGCAAATACATGTTTTGAGAATCACTGAATCCAAAAAAAAAGCATTTTTGGAAACATGTCCGTGTGTGTGTGTGTGTGTGTGTGTGTGTGTGTCTGTGAACAGCATAACTAAAAAACGAACAGTCGGATAAACACCAAACTTGGTATTTAGGTTCAGTATCTTCCAAGGATGCGACACGAAGGTTTTCAAGAAAATCCCCCCACCCCACACTACCCTTTACATGAAACATTTTTCGAAAATTGTACTTTTCTCAAAAATTGCTTTAACGATTTTGATGAAAATATCATATGTTTAAGATAATGTCATGACAAATGAAATGTATACCATAAGAGATAGACAAAATTTTACTACACAAAAAATGTAGATCGCGTTAAAATACACAATTTATGTCATATACATTTTTTGTTGAGTGAACCATTTTCGAGATATTGCTTGTTATTCCCTTAAATTTTCCAATACTTATACTTTTTCTCAAAATCGTTTATTCATTTTTTTTTATGTCCTAAACATGCAAACAGAATGGAATTCGCCACATAGCAACCAGCGTTAAAATATTTGACTATCGCTTAAAAGCTACCAATTAGATTGTACAACAGTAGAGAAAAAGTCATGTCAGTGTAACACATCAGTTTTTTTATACGCTACTATTTTAGTGTGTGTGTGTGTGTGTGTGTGTGTGTGTGCGCGCGCGCGCGAGTACGTGCCTAGGATCCGTGCGCCACAAGCCAAAACGACGACGTTATAGAAAAACTTTATCATTTGCCTACCGGCCAGGGACAACCGCTAAAAAACCTGAAAAAAGCTCTAAGAGTATTCTAACGCTTACCGATCTGGAAAACCCTTGAAAACAAGATAGTACACTTTTGAGATATTGCTTGTTATTTCCTTAAATTTTTCAATACTTTTTTTACTTTCTCTACTACGTATAGTAAGTAGGGGAAGTATTGCATTCCGCCCAAAAATTCGATACCGAGATTTCACCGGAAATACACGTTTTGAGACCTCCTGAATCAAAAAAAAAAAAAAAAAAAAAGCATTTTTGGAAACATGTCCGTGTGTGTGTGTGTGCCTGTCTGTGTGTCTATCTGTCTCTCTGTGTGTGTGTGTGTGTGTGTGTGTGCGCGCGCGGGTACGTGCCTAGTATCCGTGCGCCGACAAGGTAAAACTTCATCATTTGCCTACCGGGCAGGGACAACCGCTAAAAAACCTGAGAAAACCTCGAAAATTAGAAACGCCTTCGTCAACCAGTGCAGAAAACGCCTACCGACCAGGGAAAACCTATGAAAAAGCAGAAAGGGCTTGCATTTGTTTACCAACCGCAGAAAACTCCCAAAAAAAAAAAAAAAAAAAAAACTAGTTATTTTTTAAAAAAAAAGCAAAAAGACGAATAATATAAGTATGGTAGAAACAGCTTGCATTCGTCTACCAACCAGAGAAAACCCCCGAAACACTAATTATTTAAAATTGCTGATGAGTTCTGGATAGGCTTTTGCAAATGTTGTTGGTAGCAAAACTTGCCTTTTCCATCACCTCCAACATACCCCACTCCCACACCTTTTTCTCTTTCCACCAATCATAATCTCTCTTATTCTCGCCAATCAGCAACTTTCATTTGTTCCTTTCCACCAATAACATCACTTCTTATTCCCACCAATGACAACTTCACACGTCACTTTCTGTTATACTTTTTATCCCTCGTTCGCCATCTTTCCCCCTCTTTCAGACCCCAACCGCCGCACAGTCAACACCTCGCCGCTCCTTAACCTCAACTTCGTGCCTCCGCCATCTTATTTAGTTCACATTTTTACCACCGCGCCTCTCATCTCTCAACCAGATTGCCTGCAAGAACAGATCTCGTTCATTCGCACCTCGACGGTTGCCTCGGCAGCAGCTACTGCCAACACCTACGTCGTACACGTTTTTGACCGCTTTCGACCGGCTTGAGAACCCTGCTCCTACGTACGCTAGCGACCATCACGATGGTCCAGTACCAGGTTTTTGGTATAGTTAAATTACGCCTCTGCAAAGGGTGTCTGTACCGCTTTAAAAACCTAGGTATATCAGTGCGTAGTGATGTTGGTTGATCTTAAAGCTGGTTAAGCATTTTCAAAAACAGTTTGCTTTTATTTTTCCGTCTCGCGTGCCGCGCTTTTGGTGACGCATCCACACCGGTAACAGGTAAGTAACACACGCATAATTATTTTTCGGACCTGCTTGGCGTAGGAATATATCCTTTCGTGTTTTGGTACTGTAACCGCAAACCTCCTTACCCTCCTCTTGCGTCCGCCATCTTGTTTAGTTCTCACCGCATCTCCTTGTCGCAGACCCTCCGCCATTTTTAGTTCCCGCTATTTTAACCTCAAAATCTACTCTTCTAACCTCTTGCTACCGCCATCTTCTTTTAGTTCCCATTCTCACCACCGCGTCTCCTTACCCCCACCTCTTGCGACCGCCGTGTTCACCACTAACCTCCAAATTTCCTCGTCCTTAAACCTCTTGTCTCAACAACCTTGTCTAGTTCCCATTTTCGCCACCGCATCTCATAACCCCCCCCCCCCCATCTCTCTATCCACTCAAGAAAACTACCATCCGACGTTCAAAAATTGCTGATCAGTTCAAGACAGGCTTTTGCAAATCTTGCTGCTAGCAAAACTCACCTTTCCCAACACCTCCAACATACCCCACTCCCACACCTTTTTCTTTTCCTCCAATCATAATCTCTCTTATTCCTACCAATCAACAACTCTCATTTGCTCCTTTCCACCAATAAACTCACTTCTTATTCCCACCAATCACAACTTCACACGTCACTTTCTGTTACACTTTTTATCCCTCGCTCCCCATCTTTTCCCCCATTTCAGTACCGACCTCCGCACAGACAACACCTCGCCACCCAGCTCCTCTCCATCACGTGACCTCCATACTCCTCCATCTCCCTTCCTCCATCTTCCACCCCAAATTAACGAACCAATCAAAACACTCCACGTCACTTCCTCAATTCTTTCAACTCGTCCCGGATGAGCCAATTGCAATAACGATAATCCTACCGCTCAGGGCGCTTTTCAAACTTACCGCCGCCGCCGTCGCACGCAGCGACACTAGCGACACTAGCGCCCCTAGCGGCAGGATTATCGTTAAAACAATTGGCTCATCCGGGACTACTACTGACGAGTGTTGCTCAGGAGTTTGGAATTACTCATAGCATTGTTTCACATGCATGGGAATCTTCCAAACCACAGGCACTGCTGTCCCAAGCAGAGGTGGTGGTCGACCACGCTCAACTACAGCAGCAGATGACCGCTACATTGTGCAACAGGCAGGAAGGTATCCACGCCAAACAGCGGGTGCAATTGCAACCATATTCAACAGGACAGCTAGGCACGCAATCTCGCGATACACAGTGGCACGGCGACTACACAGAGGTGGTCTCTTTGCCCGACGGGCAGTACGTTGTGTTCCATTGACATCCGCACATCGGCGGCACCGTTTGCGATGGTCCCAAGAGCATCAAAATTGGACCAACGGGGAATGGGATCGCGTGCTTTTCTTGGATGAGAGTAGATTCGGTCTAAGTAGTGATTCTCGACGTACCCTCATCTGGCGAGAGGTGGGAACACGTAATGAACCCAGGAACATCCTTGAACATGATCGTTTTGGTGGTCCGGGTGTTATGGATTGGGGAGGCATAATGTTCCAAGGGCGCACCGATCTGCAAAACTTTGAACACGGTACGCTCACTGGTCAACGTCATTATGATACTGTACTCCTTCCCCATGTGCCTCTTTACAGGAGTGCAGTCGGCTCTGACTTCATTTTTATGGATGACAATGCGCGACCGCATCGAACAGCGCAGGTGGAGGATCTCTTGGAACGAGAGGATATTCGGCGAATTGACTGGCCTGCCCGTTCCCCCGATTTAAATCCCATCGAACACGTGTGGGATGCTTTGGGGAGACGCATTGCAGCACATCCACATGCACCAACGACCATCCAACAGTTGTCAACAGCGCTGGTGGAGGAATGGAACGCCCTACCACAAGAACTGCTTACCAACCTTGTGGCCAGCATGGGAGCACGATGCAGAGCATGCATTGTTGTCCGTGGTGATCATACACCCTTTTAAGCACCATGTATCTGTTTCTGTAAATCTAGAGGGCCATCATACGTCGTATTGACTTTAGTGTAGCTTATGGTCTATGAATAAAAGTGGCATTTCTGTTCGTCTCATTGCATATTTCGTTTAGTTGCCTACTGTAGCATACCATAGCAGTTCCCTCTATGTATGATTCAAGTTTCATCGAGCTATGTTACTTGGTAGTGTCACAGCATGCGAAGATTACTTTCGTGCTTAGGTTTTGCACACCAGTGTATTTATTCCGACTGTAATCTGAAGGAAATGCAGCCAATATAATCCCATAAATCAGGAATGAAATATGGCTGTATAAATCGTTATCAAGAGACTTAATAATGAAATCAAACCAGTGGCAAAAGAGACTTTGTAGCATAATCAAGTAATGCGCGCACGGTTATGGCTGTTTTGCTACAAATGTGTTTCAGAGCGTTTACTGAGTAAACACGGACAAAGAACTTCGGGTTGAAATAATTATATAGGTATGATGCTGTTTTATGCATCTATATTGAACAAAAAGTATAAAAAATATATGTATAAGTTGTATCAGTATTCTTAAGCTTACAAGGAACGTGGTTTTTTACTTTAATCCTTTATCGAGTGTGTGTTAACAAATATTCGACCTTTGATTGTCTCACTTTGCTAAGTGGAACATTATGCAGTAGAAAGGCACGTTTTACATAAATGTCAGTGCTCTTGAGTGTTATGTAGGAAAACAAGAGGTAAAAATACCGCATAGCTATCTTAGGCAACCCATATGCCTCAAGATACGTCAGGAACTTATCTGCAACCTTCCTGCGGATGTCCTCAAAAGAGAAAAGTCCACTGTATCTGCCCGGACGTCATTGCAGTAGATATAGCATTAAGAAACTGCTTAAGAGTTCTCATGATCTGTAACCGTTCATATGATGGTGCATCTCTGACTGAAGAACAGCCGATAACTGTATTTAGAGGTCTGCTCAGGCCTAGGCCCCTGACGGGTTCGCGCTTAATTTCAAAACATGTTTGTCGGGCTCAGGTTGGAAAATAAAGGAAAATATCACATTCAACATCTGCCGCTTGTTTCGTCTTGTTGATATCTTAAACATATGATTTTTTTTAATCAAAATCATTACCCCCATTTTTTTTATAAAGTCAAAAATAACGAAAACTTTCCCTTATAACGTGAAAATAAAGTCGAAGAAAACTAATTTATCAATTTATTTTGGTTCGCAATGTTGAGATTCCCGGAATATCACAAATCGCAGCATCTCTTAGCTGGGAATTCTTTATATTATAATTCTGCTGACAGTTTTCAAAGAGTGTTGCTGTAGGACATTTCAGAAATGTTAAGAACTTTATTTCTAATGACTATTTCTGTAAAGTGGCTCCTCAAATGGTCCCAAGGACCCGAGTGCATTCCCTATTATGCCTCCCAGCAGGGGAAAAGTCCCTTCGCACCGTAGCCTGCTGGTGGTACAGCATAACCCGTTCTCGGTTCAGACTGGAATTTCGGCACGTGCTGGCCTCTACTGTATATCGAGCCTTAGAACTTACGACTGATACTTGGCATAGGTATAAAATAGATAGCAGTCGCACTGTATAAGCAAACAAATGTCAAAATTAGCTTTCGAATGAACGATTGTTTTGATTCGAGTTTTCAAAATCAAAATACAATATTCGCACTTTATTTCACCATATAAACCGGTTTGAGAATGTTAAATATGCTTAAAATTGGCAGTTTAGCTGATGCAGATATACATGGTAGTGTGGTATCGTTGAAGGGTGTTTTGTACTTTTCGACTTTTGCCATTCTGGAATCATATCCCTTACTGACCTAATGGGGTGTAAGGAGAAAGTGGTGCGTTTAGGGTGGTAATAGTATACGGGAGTTTTTTTTTATCCACACCCGCCGTCCCTGGTGGCGATCATCCGCAGGAGCTACATCGCCTCCCCATGCAACATGCAATCTAGCATAAACAGGGAAGAGGTAGTGGTGAAGTACATGCATGGAAGCCGGGTTCCACTGAGCACCCCGAAAAGTACAGACGGACATGATGACCTGCAAATACATGCAAGTGAGCGATGATTGCCCGGGTTCTGCACATACCGGAGTCTGTGCAGAACCCTGGGGAAATGAGTGATAGTGAGGACAGTTGAGTGCTATTGTGGTTTGACAGACGGACTAGTGGAGTGTACAGCAGTAGCAGGGACGGACTGACTGACACGATGCATGAGGTGTGGTCTGAAGTGTGTGGTGGATGGTGGGGGAGGATGTTGATGTATTACCTGGTTTAGACTTACTGGAGAGAACTGTAGTATGGTAGTACTCGCAGGCTGCCCGCCTACCTGAAGTGTAGGTGCGGACCCGTGGTTGGCATGCTTCTGAGAAACAAAAACGGGTTTTGGCTCCAAGTGATATTTAGAGCCGTTTTCGAGCTTAAATTCTGAGCATTCTGCATTGTGCTCGGCGGATGGAGCCACGCTTCAGAGTTTGCTTTCCACGTTCTGCGAAATTACCGGTTTTTCTTATTCTAAAACTGTGTACGGACAGATGAGCGAGGTCCTGTCACTAAGTTCGTCTGCTACCAAGACTGTAAAGGGGTTTTACCCTCGTGACTCTGCTCAGAGTGATTTTTTTTCCAACGAGAGCCAAGCGCCCAAAGCGTTAATATCAGTGTGTTCCACCAATTCAGGGGTTCCTGCGACATCTTCGGAATTGTCATCAAAGGATTATTTCAAATGAAGTCCTTGAATATTTTCAACTCGACAGTCGCAGGATGTTCTGTGCGAAGTTTTTTTTTTGGGAGGGGGGGAAATTCCCTGATGTCGAGAAAACAATATTTGACACATTCGATTCGCCACTGCATCTTCTGCATACCCTCACCCAGTTTCATTCTGGATTGTGAGGTGATTTTAACTTTACAGTAATAAACCAACTAGTTGGTCAGAATTTTGTTTTATTCATATCTTCTATGGTTCTAAACCCGAATAGAAGCTCGTTCTTTTTTTTTTTTTGGTTCACCATCAAATGCATGATTTTCGGCATACCTTCTCAGATTCAGAATAATTTACTGCAGTGGTTCCCAACCCGCACTTCCCAGGGACTCAGTGGTCGCCACAGTTAAGCAATTAAAACCATTGCCAATTGAGCCATGCCTGCAAGTATGAAGTCAAAAAATTACCAGACAAGTACATTTTGGAAGCATTTGATATCTCAAAGAAGCAAAGGATTTCCTTTATTAATACGGTTATTGTAATGTGTAGGAAGTTGCCTTTAGGTTGAGTAGATACTTTATTTCTTGTAGTGAGATCGTGAGCAGAGAGCTTTGTTCCATATTTTACCCATAAATTCTGAATCATTCGAAATTGGGCAGGGAAAGTTTTGGTATATTTTATTTTTATAGCCCATTAAGTTAATTGCTGATTGACAATTTACGTCATATGGGATGACAGAAGTATTGTAATAGAAATGCTTAGCTCAAACTCGTCCTAACTGCGTGTTAAACTGATGAATTTATTTGCTGCTTGGACGACTTCAGTGTGTCCAAACCTCTTGACGTTTGAGGTGTGACCAACTAACACAGCACTAATAGCAGCGGTGCAACGTTACCTCATACAGACAGTACAGATTGCCGTTTGTAAAACTCGAAACGCAATCATGCGCGCGCATGTGTATTTCGTTTTATAGAAAAGAAAGCAACAAGTAGAATAAAAGGTGAGGTTCTTCTGAACAAGTACAAAAAATAATCATATTTTTACACACAGTGGTTCGAGTTTTATGTATTATTAATTTATAGTTATCTGTTGTAATGCTTAAACGCAAACTTTTAATTATAGTTATGCTTGAATAGTAATAAATATGTTGCTGGCATAAATTGTTTCTTTTTAAGTTTGAAAATGGGCCGTTATGTTTTCATAATTTTATGAACCAAGATACATATCATTTTCATAAAACAACTCAAATTACACATGTTGCAAATTGATAAAAAGTATTCAAATCTCCCAATTCAAGAAACATTCCTTCGAACAAAAGCATGCATTGTTTGAAGCAAATTAATAGGGAAAAGATGATATAGAACATCAGGTAGATATTTTTATAGGTCTTATGACCGTAACTTCCTTCAGCTTGAAGCAGCTAAAGTTTGGCGAGCAATAACAAAAACCAAAATGAGTAGTGAAGGGTTGTAAACACCTCAGTTTGAGTATGGTATATTGCCGCTGTTCTGTTCTTGCAGTGATTGGCTCTGTTCTAGCGTTTATAAAGTTATTAAACGTCTCATTGAAAAAGTCCCCTAGCAAGCCCAGTACCAGTGGCTGCATCAGTAAGAAAGCATATGCGCGTACGTAACGGATTGACAAACCTGGACAAATTTGAAAAAAAGATGTAGCACGGTGCGGTATTGATGGGGATTCTGTGATAAAAGGAGAATTTTCCACATTGAAGTTAACGATGGTGCTCAGAGAAAAGATAGGGTATGCAGGCTTTCTTTCTTAATACGATCTGCTTTCAAGAAAGAAAGGAAGGAAGACAGACAGATAAAGAATAGGTGGTGGGTATATCCATTGCTTCTCTCCAAAGTTTATATTTATGAGTAGTAGTGTGGCTGGTACTTTCCGTATTTAACATTGAGCGCCAACAGATTCATTTGTGAGAGTGCAAGGAGAAGATACTATCTCTCCCCATGCAATCTCTCCTCTACATTAGCCTTCTTTTCATAGCTATGTGTGTTCACAAAGGTATGATAGCAGACCATTGGCAAGCTGACAGAATTATCCAATTATTAACTCCAAGGGAATGATAACGTAAGCTGCAAAGTAACCACAAACAAGTTGTGGATCTAATAACATTATTTTAAGTGCTGTAATTCATGTTTCCATAGGATGTTCAATGGCAGCGGCGGTTACAAATGCACATCATTACTGAAAGGTTGTTTTTCTAAAGTGTATGTCACTTGCTGCTGGAAGACCATTAAACCCCATTAGACTCATGGCCATGGCCCAAGATTTGAAAATGGGACCTTGATGCATGTAGCAGACAGTGTAAGGTATGATGAAAGCTCATTTTAACAGCACAAGAGGATTCCTAAACGTTTAGGATTCAGATGTATGAAAACCCATGCTAGGAGTCAGTTTCTAAGGGTACGAATTGAGATATTGGCGGTAAGACAATTTCTTGCGCACCAAGCATGATATTAACCAGGTGACACACGCCCTATACATTACATAGACGGAACACAAAATCACACAAATGTATTTGGCTGCATTCCGCTAGAAATGGGATTTTAAAAGTGCCGGATGTAAAAGGAAGCAGATTTATAGTTTGTCACGAGGATCGGTCAATGCAGGTTTCATTTCAGATAACAAATGGGTGTTTAATTCGATGAAAGTGGGTGATTATTAAGCGGAAATGACATGCGATTCTTTTCGGGAATGGTTCTTAAACCGATTTTGGAATTATCTGAAAGAAGACAGGATGACTCAACACAGCGTAGGCTGCTGGAGTCGAGCTTGAAAGGAAGAACTGAAGGCGGGGATGACGCGGGATTGATTGGAACTGAATAGTTTTTAACACCGGTCCTTACTTCATAAAGCACCAGGGTGGTGCACACTGGTGATAAATGAAATTATTGTTAATTGGAAAGGAAATTTGGGGGGCGGAACCTTCCTGCCTAAGTTAAGGCTACCTCCCCTGTGCTTGTCAGCTGTGAAAACTGAGGAAAACCCGAAAAAACCTCGGTCAGGGAGGTCGGTCCTGGCTGGATTTGAACCGAGACCTCCGTTCACGAATAGTTGTCTTAACGACCTCTGCTACCCGTGTCGGTAGACATGATGGGAAATTTGCATCGCGGTTTATGTAGTGAATTTGAGTAGATATTCCCGAATTCTCATCTTCAACTTGCATCATAGCCAGCAAATAATACCTAAGGATTGGAAATGCATCATTTAGTAACTATTTCGAAATCATTCCAGTTCATACAACCATCTTTTAATGGTAAGTAAGATGAAAGCTGTACTCCGTTTGTTGGATAGAAATCCAGTATGGCAGTGGCTGCATGTCCGAATTCAAAGTTACATTTAAATAACTATTTTCAGCCATCAAAGATTGTACTCGCTCATCGTCATTGGCTAATAATGTTATACAAACGAACTATGTAAATCGGTCTTATAGGGCTTATTGTTTTTCAGTTACAAGCAAATAATCCTCCATGGCCGCGTCTGACGTGAGTGAAATATCAATTTTCGAGGGTTTTGTATTTCGTAGTCGCATACAATGAGGGTATTGTTAAAGCAAACTGCACCATTTCTGGGTAAACAAGTGTTCGCCGTACCGAGACAGTGGATGTAATCTGCTAGGTACACTTTAGCACTGTTACTTAACACTCTAGCCCGCATAGCTTCATATGTTAGTAAAGCATACTGGAGAGCAAGTGACCTAATTATTGTTACCAAGATCGTACATGGTCGTTAGTAGCCAACTGTGTGTAAATCGCGTGACATACGCAACTGTAGTAAGAGGCTATAGTTGGCGTTACACGCATTGCAGATATTTACTCCAAGGAATATTTATTCAAGGAACCTAGGGAGAAATATGGCAGGTAACAAAGATGACTTGTTTAAAGCACATATATACTAATTGTAAAATGAGGTCATGAAGCAATGAACTTTTTGTAGCCTTTATTCAATTTGAGAGTCGAGGAAAGCTAACTTAGCATTGGTATTTACCAGAGCTTAAATACTGGTCATTTCTTCTGCTATACTAGGGTATTTGTAAAGGGATCATGCTATTTGTAGCTTTCTTTGAAATTCTAACACTTCGTACTTTTATAACCTCCACACTGATAGCCTATTTCAGTTTATTAGCATCCTTCAATCCAAAATCTTTTCACCCAAGAAGGGATTTTTCATTTAGCTCTTGTATATTTATTCTTGGCGATAGCAAAGACTACTGACTACATCAACTCGTATACCAGCAATATTTCAAAAATGAATAACTGAGACTCCTACTTTTCTAAAACTAGCATTAAACATTAACGTAATAAAAAATAATAAATACGTCCTCCTTTTGCAACAAAAACAGTCTCGTTCTTCTAAGGTACAGCAGCTGCTTTCAAGACATATTTTAGTGTACTTACTAAAGTTTCAAAGTCGTTTACATATTCGGTCAACAAAAAGGTATGCGTATTCCCTTCGCACTGGTTGAATTTAATATTTCGTAGGGTATCCTGTATGCCAGATTACTTCTAGTAGGCGTGATTTCATATTCAAATTATTAATTTTTTGTATAGGCATACTCAATTTGAACCGATTCTTCTAGGAATGATCTTTAAAGGAGATGGGAGAATTTCTGATTCCTTTATTCAGTTCATTCCATAAATTCTCTATTGGGTTAAGATCTGGACTCGGCGGGGGTGAGTGTATGACTTTTGGGCAGTTATGTAACAACCATTCGCTAAGAATGTGTTGTCTGGTGCCATTATCTTGATATAATACCGTTATAAACGTATTTCCTATCCCCAATTTCTCTGCACATGTATGAAGGTTTTCTGTGAAAATGTTGAGGTATTGATATTTGTCCATGGTGTTTTCAATGAAAACTAAATTTCCCACTCCACCTTTTGATACCTCCGTACCATCGCGTTGCCACTGTTGTTTTACTGTAGCGTGTAAATTCCTTCTGTCCAACTCTGTTGCGCCAAACATGAACCCTCCCTCCTGCATTAAATACATGAAACGGACTTTCATCAACAAAAATAATCATTCCACTATTCTTGTACACTTTTACAGTATTCTTTAGCGAACTGCAACCACTTTGCTCTGTTTCATTTACATAAGGGGTTTTTTGTTTCTGGCCGCCCTTCTGTTATTGTAGCCTTCATTTCCAATAACCCTTCTGTTTCTGGGTGCACTCTCTACCAGCTGTCAGACGCACATCTCTACCAGTTGTTTGCCAGTTTTGCTGCACTTATTTTAGGATTAATGATTAGCTTTTTCACGAGCAGGCTCTTTTTTCTCTCACTCAACTTCTGTGGGCGTCCTGTTTGTGGCAAAGATTCAATTCTGTATTTTTCTCTATATCGTCGGATGTCTCCAACAGTGCTCCAATATTCAACTTAGCAGCAATTTCTCTATGCGTAAGACCCTTAGCATGGAGAAAAATCACACGTAGCTTTTCAAATGTGTTGGCTCCTCTGCCTCCCATTTGAGTTTTCGGTACACCACGTCAGTATAGAAACACAGGTTTGTCTAATGGCAATTTGGGGGGGGGGGGATCATAGGTGGAAAATAATAAGGTTCCGCGGAAGTACCCCTGTTAGTATCGCAAGGTAAAGTACTGTTGCGGAAGGCAGGAGGGCACAAAGGATGTGATTCCGGGTAGACAAAGTGCAAACTTGGTCCGAGCTCCCAGACATTGCCGAATAGAGATTTTCATTCTTATGAAAACGATCGACCGTGACTCACCGGGCCACCTTCGGTTACCACGCCGGGCAGCGGAGACAGGTTTACCCGAGCGCGTGAAGCCGAGCAGAAACTGTTACAGTAAGTCTCGGTCGCTCGCAAGCAACTGTAATGCTGCTGCTCTCTGGTACGTCCCAGTTGTAATACAACTGCCGGCGAGTCGTAGTTCAGCAGAACCGGGGACTAATGCAACACTGCATTCAAGAGCAGATATGTACAGTAAAACTAGAGATTTTATTAGAGGTGGCAAAATCTGCGAGTGATGAATTATAAAACCGTTGCATTCTTATATAAATTGTAGAAATCCATGTATTATAAGATTATTATATACCCAAATTGTTGTTTATTATATACCCAGCTTATCGCTGGTACATTATCTATTATCTGGATAATTCGACGTTCTACAATGTGACTATTTATTTGTTTATTTTTGTAGTTTTAGGTCTGTTAACAACGTAGATCATATTGGACAGGTTGGAGTTTTGAATACGCTTTAAAAAAGTAGTTTATATACAAAAAAACAAATTTACAGAAATCGTATCTATAATGAAGTTAGTTAGGGGGTTCAAAATCTGAGCAAATTTCTCGTATCATTTCACTGCGTTGAAATTAAAAAGAATTAATCGGCTTGAATAAAGTCTTACCACATCAGGCGACGCGGAAAGGATTGGTTTTAAAATAAATGTGTTCGTTATTAAACAATGTAATTACATGAAACAATCCTTATTGTCCCCAGTAATAGTTGTATATGCAAGATTTTAAATATACGTATTATATAGTATCTATATGATTATAGTTTTCGATATTGAGTATTGGTAATACTACAACATTTCTTACTGTAAATAAAGAACGCATTATTACGTTATACGTGACCTTAGAATAACATTAAAAATGAAATCCATGAGTATAATACAACAAACTACTTGTCTATGCGTACAAACAGAAACAAACAAGAAAAAGGTAACAGAATAAGCTGAGGCACAAACTTTACTTAGGTATTATTAATGATTATGTAAGGATTCTGCAGAACAAACGTTAATACTTATTTTGTGGAACGTACTACAAAGAGTTTGTGTTTTATGTTAATTATAAGTGAAATGGAGTCCCCAATACTTTAATGTCATTCTTATAATTAAACTACATTTATGAAAATAAATGATCAGTATTGTAATAACGTTTACAAGACACTAGAGACAAAGGACTGCCAGCTTTGTTTACAAAAGCAGGTAAGGTTGGGGAGTGGGAACGGAGGTGGTCTGTTCCCATTTTACGGCGCGGAGGCTCAATTAGGGCTGGAGACGCATCGGTACTGAAAAGTGTGGTAGCGGATCGGTTCTAACGCTGACATAAATCGGATTGAAGCATTAATTATTTTCGATGTCGAAACGAACTTATGTATTACTCCAAACACGTTTTATGGTGCGCATGCTATGTAAGTTAGCACAGAAGCAAGGGATATGGCTGTTTTTTTTTTGTATACTTTGCATATACAAAAATGATATTCCTAGTCATAAGTATTAATGGTAATAAAACACTAATATATTGCTGCTACCATTATTAATACTGCCACTACTACATCTTCAACTACCACCAGCTAGATTAAAAAATTAGAACAGGCGTTGAACTGATTTAAGTTGTTTTTGTCATCAAACCTTAATCGTTCTTCTTCACATTTACTTTGCACTTGGGGAATGCAAACATACAGCATGCAATATTTAAAAGGAACTGTTGATGTTGTGAAAATAAAAAATTATTTCGAACAAACTGTGTATTCTTTTGTAGAAATACATTTTTTCTGTAATAAAGTTTTTTGCCTCTCCCTTATGGTTTTCAAGTTACACTCCACTAACAGTAAAGTGGAGTTCATATGTTATTCACAGAAAATTCCAGATATGTATTATATTTGCCGTGTAAGTATCTCAGACATATGACATTTGAATAAAAGTCACCGTTTGAGAAAATAAAAATTAATTAATGTTCTATGTAAACGAGTTTGGGGAGGGTGGAGTTTCATGAAAACCTTGGCACCACATCCGTGGAAGATGTTGCTCCTAAATATAAATGTTGGTATTTATCCGACTTTTCGAGTTATGCTGCACACACACGCACTCGCACTCGCGCACGGTTTTCTTTCTTTAAATTCTTCTTTGGGTTCACGGGATCGCAAAATATGTATTTCCAGTAAAACTTCGATATCGAGTTTTTGTGTGGAATACAGTACTTCCTCTACCTTTAATGGGTAGGCTGTAGATAAAGTAATAACGAAATGTATAAATTGGCCAGCACAAGGAAAAAAAAAGTCAAAAGTAATGGAGACCAGTTAAATAAGGCTACACATTTGCTACTAAGTGAGTAAAGAGGTACCTAACCGTAACGATTGCTTCATTCACCTATTCTGTCCAAAGCACCGCAACTGCTCAGAATAGCCACGATTAACCGCGGGATCCAAGTCGACCTGAGTCTTGGTCAAGAGAAGTACTTCAAACAGAGAAACAAGGCAGTGAAGTAGTTGAAAATGATAGGTATTAAATCATCTGCGCATTCATTTCGACGGTCGAGCGTGACAAGCGCTCAGAGTCACGGTCGCTGTTTTCACTGAAATGCAGACCTCTGTTGTCGAAGCCCTGCCTAGGACCTGGGGATTAAAAGGAGAAAAATCTTTATTAAAATTCTAAACTGCGCATATAAGTGCTTATGTTACTTGAAATGTTGACGCCGTGGACGTGATGCATCCAGGCGTTGAGATGTGCTGCAGCTTCGCGTAGCGACCGCGTAGACTGCCCTTTCAGCGGCGGATGGCGGGAGAGGGCAGCTGCGGCACGACGTCGTCGTGTGTGTTGTTGGGGCTGAGGTGTTGCTATGTCTGTGACTGGGAGTTGCCGGCTTGGGAGAGATGATGAACTGTGTGTTGGGGCGTTGTTTCGCTGGTGTCATAGCTGGTAAGCTGAGTGACGGCGGCTCGTAGTGTGTGGAAGTGTCGTGCTGTTGACGCTTAGGTTTTGCTCCAGGGCCCGGAGCCTTACAGAGTTGACATCAAGAGGACATCAAGAGGCGCAAGTGATGAGTGAGTGCTTGAAGGTCGGCGATAATGGAGTCAGCAAGGCCGACGTGCGTCCGTTGAAGTTGCTGCTGGTGGCGTAGTATGGGCGGCACTCTGTGAAGATGAAGCTTTGTCTCTTGTTCTGCCGGTGATGTTGCCTGGTTGTTCGCTGGAGCTGGTTTTGTCATCGGAGGTGCTTTGGGTAGAGCGGGCATGCTGCCTGACCCTTGAAATGGTCGTCGCCGTTGCGCATAGAGCAGTAGCGTCGACGACGGGCCAGGTCGTGCCCGGTGCAATTTGCGGCGATGAAGGGTGAGGCGCAATGACAGCGAGGTTGCTGTCTGCAGTCGGCCGCCGTGTGGCCATTGCGGCAACAGCGACGGCAGGGCGTATGGCGGCTGGAACAGCTTGCCTCTTCGGTGAACGTGGCCAAAAGGATTTAGTCCTGTTAGGAGTGCTGCAGTATAGCCCAATCGAAGGTCAGACGCACAAGTTGTGCCGGTTGTCCTGTCTGATGTGATCCTGGGGACAGAAACGAGCCACGGCCCGTAAAGGCTGAACGGCCTGATTGTAGCGGCATTCGGAGTGTCCTGTGGTGGTGCGGTGTCGACTGCGGCGGCAAGCGGAGCTGGCGGCGGAGATGTGAGGAGTGTAGCGGGATCCGGAGCGTTCTGTGGCGGTGCGGTGTCGACTGCGGCGGCAAGTGGTGGTGCGATCCTCCCCTTTTTGTATCCATCAAAGCGGATGAATACAAGCACAATAATTAAGGGTGACCGAATATTAAAGTGGCGCATGTGTATGTTGCATTGGAGTCAAAAGGTACCTAAGAATTATTACCCTTATTGCAAAAATCCCAAGTGGCCGTACTTATTTAATATTTTGTTTATGCTTCACATTCACTAAACTTAAATACCAATTCATAATTTAAAATAACTGCATTATACAGGGTGTTTCAGGACCCTTGCGACAACCTGAGGAACGACTCTCGCAGAGGGGAACTGTTTTTTTCACCCTGATTGAAGCGTATCCGGTAGGAGGCACAGCCAGGACACTTACTCTGTTTACAACCGCTGAATCAAGTGACGTCGCCTCTTTCTTCTCCCTTACGTCTGATTAGGTTTGGTAGATCTGAGACTCACAGCCCAGTTTAACTCAAACGGGGTGACAAAACGAAAGGTCCCAACGGATGATCGAATCCAGCCCAGGTGTTCACGGAATACTTTTGAGGCTAATGTCTAACGAACACTGCATGAGGGTTCTCAGTATCCCAGATTATTTACAGAAAAGATAATTTCCGTTAACAAAAAGCAAGGGCACTGAATACTTTCCTTGCAACCAGGGCTGGTGTACGACAATGTATCATGTATTTTAGATGAGAAAGGCAAGCAATTGACATATAAAGTCTGTCAGTTTTCAAGACTGTATAGGTCTTTATTGCAGATTAAAGGTTGCTATGTATCTTGTGCGAAAAGGAGTAGATACAAAGCTATCGTCGGCAGTGTAAGATGCGGTAGCTTCAGGAATATGCGCATTAGACTGCCGATCACCTCGTCAACCTCGTGAAAAATGATGAGTTGGCGGGAAAGTTACATAATCTCTCGTCATGAGCAACTCTATGGTAGGCCATAGTATATGAAGAATGGTATGAAACATTTCAATTGGCGATGACGAGATTGGGAGCTGCATCCTGAAATCTATTAAAACAAAAGGCATCTCTGCAAAGAAGCTCGTATTTTCTGATAACTGGGAACCAGAACAAAAATTGGGACATATCAGCTTGGAGCTACCCGAATGATAACAAAACTGTTTGAAGAAATCCTACATTATTTTCAAATTTCTGGACACACACTTACCCTCTGATAGAGATTCCCCAAAATTGAAAAGTATATAGGAGGCAACCCATTGTATACTTTCCATCACATTGCAGAGGAATTATTCAGCCTTGTGGCCGTAAGAACATATTCGATGTAGTCGAAATGGTCGGTTGATTTTCTGGACATAACTGAAAAATTGACTCTGAACACTAGCAAGAAAGTGTGTATCAGTGATACGGAGCTTATGTTTCAGATTTGAGCAAACGGGTAATATTGTACTGCGCCGATGGTCAGTTTGTCCACCTGACCCCTTTTCCCGGAAGGTCATTACACCCTTGAGATGCACTATGGGTTGCTAATTACCACCTTAATAGCGACTGCTATTGCGCCGAGAATAGTTCGTTCGTAAATTTTATCTGGTTTTTGTTACTGTGTTTACTAGTTAATATGTATCCATGTACAGCAAACAGAAGCGCGAGCTGCGAGTTATTGAAAGTTTCTGGATAAAAAGCACTGACGAAAACCTTTTCATTCAAATCAACTTTTAAACCGCCAGGAGAGCTGTATAACAGTTGCCAGACCCAAACCTGGGTAAAAGTGTTCGAGAAAGTATTTTTAAGCTTATGTGGCTATAAAAATGGTGAAAACCATTATAAAACGTTAAAAATTAATTTTCAAACTCTCTAACATACGTAGTTATATCCCAAACTCTCATTTAGCTTCGTTAGTTGATTAGTTTCGGCAACAATTAAAATTTCATGCATAGATATAATTAAACATTCCTCTGCATAGTACTGTAAAGCACATTAAAATTATTTAAAACGCTTTTACTGTCAGTATTTTATATTACGTAAAATGAACCATGTTAATACTTTTAGATCACTTAAATAAAAACTTTCAGCAAACTTAGCAATTATTACAAGGTTAACATTCCTGTTTTTTACCTGTTTTACTTCCTGTACATGTTAAGTAAGAAAGTGTTGTACTCCAACTAAGAATTCCATGGCTTCGTATCAAAAGTGATGTTTCAAATCCTGCTTTAATAACGCTCAAAATGTTTGGCTAGACATTTCAAGTGAAGCCTTTAGCCAAAGTCATCATGCTCCCTAAGCAAGGTAAGAACACCAGGCAACCTCAAAATTATCACCCAATTAGTCTTTTGTTGACTATTGGAAAATTGTTCGGTAAACTCATTTTATTTCCAATACAAAAACAAGCTTCGGAAATCAATGAACTTTCAAAATCACAGTTTTGACTTTCGAAAAACCGAATTACCGAATAATTTAAAAATGGGGCTTCAACGTTGGCACTATTTTTGGATGCAGAAGCTGCATTCAACCGGTGTTGGCACGCTGCACTAATTTACAAGCTACATCAATGTTTTTAAGACCTTCAAAATTTCTTCTTCTATTGACCGGCCCATGCAGGCTGGCGTACCTCAAGGTGCTATCCTCTCGCCTTTCCTTATATCCTTTTCTCCAAAGTCTTTTCTGTGGATGCCAGGTGCAAGGTCGCTATGTGTGCCGACGACACTACAATCTACAACCACAGCAAAAATCCTACTTAAAATGCCGCAATATGTACACCGCCTCCTTTCGTGGCAACACGACTGAAAAAATTAAAGTCTAAACGTCTGCGCCTTCAGGCTATAAGCCTAATGGTCGAAGGACAACGGTTGCACTGTCGTCAGCATGTCAAATACTTTGGCGTCACTATGGATAGGAAGTTATATGGAACACCCAACTACAAGATATTGCCAACAAAGGGCGGCAGCGACTAAAGTTATGCGGCCCCTATCTTCCACAGCAAGGAACTAAAATTAAAAAACTAAACTTGTCTTAAGCAAGTCCATCTTGACGCTGGTCCTGTACGCGTGTGTGGCCTGAGCCAAACCTCCAAATCAGCGATGCTCAAAATAATTATATTGCACAACACCTCACTTAGGAAGATACTGCGCGTACCACTTCTTACATGCAAACCCCATCATAAGAACTGAACTTAAACATGCCAACTCTAGAGGAAGCAATTGTCCACAGAGCTACACCGGCGTGGGCGCGAATCAGACATCACACAAATACGCTGATACGCAATATCGGCAGCGGTGAGCCCAAGCGCCGTTAACATCGTAGGGTGATTGATCGCCTTTTAAACCAGCTCGCTGCTGCTCACCACGCGCCCACCCCGGAGTTAACCGACCACACTCGCCCTGGAAGGGGCCCTTGTAAATAAGTGCATAACAGTGTAGTGTTTTTCAATGTTTAAATTTTCGTGTGTTGTACATATGTACATAGTGTATCTTCCTGTACGTATGTTGGTATGTGAGGCGTGTGTGTGCATGTAGAATGTGAGTGTGATTTGTACATACGTATTTAAGAGAGAAAAAAAAAGATGTCAAGTATGCATCCTCAATTACGTAAATTGAACAACAAAAATTAACTCTTCTCGCTGGTCCCAAGAAGGGGACTTTGCATGGGCTGGTTGAAAACCCTCTTTGATTGGTGGACATGTGTATACTATTTTCTTTAAAGCGTACATAATTGCTGAATTGTTGTAATGCAAATAAATAACTATACCCTGTATTTTGTTCAAGCTAATGTGAAGCCACACAACAAAATATTTTTTTAAGTGCAATGACAAAATTTTGATTAAAAACTTCAGAAAAAAGCACTGTGTAAGCAGAATAAAATCTTAACAGTTTCTACAATTTCAAGATTTGATCAAATATTTAAATTGATTATTTCAGAGGCACAAACATGTTTCTTGTGACTAAAATAGTCTCTTTCTTCCCGTAGTGCGATTATTTGCTACAACAACCTGTAGAATAAGGTTTTCTCCGTTAGTGTAATATAACTCAGGAACTTATTGCAGGATTTGTATGCAAAAGTTTCACAGTTTGCCTTCATTGAGCTCGCTGAAAGCGATGTCGAAAGAGGTGCGGTTTGGAAAAACCTACAGCTGCACTTTCGGAGGTATTTTCTCATACAGTAGACGTTGGACCGTAGAAGCTTCTGTCCCTCTCACCCCCCTCACCCCGCGCTGTGGATGTGTTCCATTTCTTTCAATAAGCATTGCCGCTGAACGATGTATTTGTCTAAATAAAATGAATTCTTTCAATACCTTTTCAAAATTTCTTTTGATCTACTACTTGTGTTGCTGTTTTATCTTTTGCTCTTTTAGAGTGCTTTGCTTGGTTGATTCTTTTTCTCTTAACTATTTGAACTTTTGTTATAAAATTCTCTACCTTCCAGTTTTTCGTGTCTTCTTCTGAAGCGTTTGGAAAACTTTTTATTTATTTTATTTTTTTTATTTTAGTGCAGCAACTTTTATAATACAGAGAGAGCCAAAAAAGTACGAACCAGCTGCGCGGTGTTTTTCCTGTCCGCGTCCTCGGCACTCGTCGTCTGCTGCTGTCATAGAAAGGCGCGGATGAAACCATACAACATTTTTAAAACTACTTTTAAAGGCTTTACTTGCCAACTTTATGAAAGGAGATGCTGAAACTGGCCACAGTCGTTGTCCATACATTTTTGGCACCTCTTTAGGAAACTATGAATCACTTGCCGTAGTTCACGTTGAGAAATGCTAGCAATTTCCTGGCGGATATTTTGTTTTAATTCTTCCAGGGTGTGTGGATTTTTCATGTACACTTTGTTTTAAGTTACCCCAGAGATAGAAATCGCAGGGGATTAGATGGGGGGACCGAGGGGCCACAAATCTCTACTAATAATTCTGTCCTCAAACACACATTCAATTGTTCTCATCGAAATATTTGCCGTATAAGCTGTTGCAGGGTCTTGTTGAAAAAAGGCAAAATCACACTCCCTGGTTGTTAATTCTCTAAATAAAAGGGGGGGCCAAAATTGTATGCACATATGTACGGCCGTCAACTGTTGACTCGAAAAAAATTGGACAACGATGGTGGCTAGTTTCAGCATTTCCTTTATAAAGTTGGTAAGTAAAGCCTTTAAAAGTAGTTTTAAAAACGTTGTATGGTTTCATCCGCGCATTTCTATGATAGCGGCAGACAGCAATGAGCGCTGATGACGAGGACAGGAAAAACACCGCGCACCCGGTTCGTAGTGTTTTGGCTCTCTGTACATTGGGAACAATACAATTCTGTGGAAGCAGTACAACGCATAAACATATGCCTACATGACGCATGTGTTGAGGTTGCAGCCCAGTAGCTCTCATTACATTACATTGTGAAAAAGTTAATTCTTGCAAATGTGAATGTCGTTTGCGTTTCAGTCTTCGGAGATGTCGCGGTGGTGGTGTGTTGGAATGGTGTAGGAAGGATCGATGAAGCCGGGTATATCTGTGGCCCTCGCTAGTAGTGGAGGCCACGAACAGCAGCAAGGGTGAAATCCACTGTTGGAGAGTTCAGGTCCCTGTGTAGAGAGAGCTTGGTTGCGGATGTACCAAGGAGTACCCATTTCTAAACTGTGTTCACTCTTAGATTGACCAGCGCCAAAACAAACCCACGTGACCAGTGCACCGTGGTACGACACGGTAGCAATGCGCGCAGGACAGTATCCCCATGCTAATAATCTAAATTTTAGAATGCATTTATCCTTAAATGGTATAATATTCTATACAATTACCTAAGAGTTTAATTAACACTGATTTGTACTGTTAAACAGAGCTACAAGTCCCAACATGCAATTGGTATGTCACCTGACCGAGTATGCACAGAATACTATTTACAGCGTGAAATCCGCTGTTTCTGCTTAGTATCATAGAGGACGGTGAATTTGCTCTCGCGTCTTCGTCGACTTACATAAAGCATAAGCCGGGCATAGCCTAGTGAGAAATTAAACCAATAGTAGTGAATGTTTATTGTAAGTTATGTGTGAAATATCCAACACTTACGTGAAAGAACTCGTGAAACTAACTTTTAAAAATGAGCCGCCAACAGTTGATAAAGTGCGCTTCCAGAGAGCGAATAAATGTAAGTTGTCGCATATCTGTTACTTTTCTTTTCGCTGTTTCTTTTAAAATTAACTATTATTGTAAGTGCAAATTTTTATTTTGTTGTAACTGTCAATCTTATCTCCTTTTAACAAAATATGTAGTCACCGTTTGAGGTATCCGAATACGGGCTCTGTTCTTTTTGCATTAGTGCCGCGTGTACTCGCCAGAAATGGTGGTGAAAATATGACAGTATTTCTGGCGCGAATGGCGGAGGGATCCATTATAACGGTGCACTGGTCACCTGGGTTTTGTTTTGGTGCGCATCAACCTAAGAGTGAATACAGTTTAGCTATTTTCAAAGGATATCGGTTGCCCCGAATGGGAACAAAGTTTTGTGAATGTTGAACCATGACGTGAGCCGGTTGTTCTGTTCCACTTCTTTTGCAATCAGATATAGCGTGAGCCAAAGCACGAAGACTTTCCCCACATCCTCTTGCTCTCTTCTGGAAGCGATAGAGCGGGAGAGGGCCCGCCTACAAGGATAAGCACACAGAACAAGTTACTTTTGTTACCGTTTTATAATCCTAGTCTCCCGTTACTTTGGCGGTCGATTCTGTTGACATATTATATACTAATCGTTTTTGAGAAGACAAAAGTGTTCCACGTAACCGATACACATATTTGAGCGAGGTGGTTTTTGGTAAGCTATGCATTATATGCATATTGAATGATTCCAACACTTGTGAGCAAAAGAACTATTTGCCTAAAGTTCCACATTTCTGTTGAATAAAGTATTGCAGACATTTATAAGGAAAGACAATGTATGCTACACCTGCCCAGCCGTGAATGCTATTTATTTTAAATCCTTTTCAAAAGTAAATGCAGACTGTTTTGGAAAAATCTTTGTTTGAACGCATATGGCATTCTGTAACTGCAAGAAATTTCAGAGTTGTCAAACAGGTACCTATGACAAAAACAAAAAGCCCTTTGTCGCTAGCTCTCATTTTAGCCCGCAGCTGTAGCTTTAGTTGATCTCTCTTGACAGAACGGTAAAAAAGGGTGGGCAAAGTGGTTGCCCTTAGTTGGTAAACATATCTTGCATTTAATTTAATCACCGCTGAGACATTTTATAATGAAAATGGAGAATATGGAAATGTTTAATGCATAGTCGTATAAGAACACACGAATGGAAATGATTCTTCTGAATTTATTAGGTTTTAGAAATAGGGACGTGTTTTAGGTATGCATTACGAAATAAGAATATTCCAACAATATACTAGGCATTTTAATATTTTCTGTCCATCCCCCCAAAGGCTATAGTGCATTCCCCCAAAACAATCGACTCCTCCCCAATTTTTATGAGGGCTCAATTTAAATTTTTTATTTCCTTTTTTATGTTGCTGGGAAAACTTTGCAAAGCTGCTGTCTTATAGGTACTATAGTAGCTATTGTGATACCGGTACACAATAAAAGCTTAAACAAATAATTGGAAAGTTAAAATCAATACAATTCGTAATATTTACATCAGAACTTAGAAGTAAAAATATTTAGCTGGTGGTGTATTTTCTTGGAATTTAAATGTATCCTATTGTATCTATAAAAATAAACCAAGTCGTCCTCCGTGTTCTAGGGGTACCATGCCTTTCTCTAGTTCCCGAGGTCGCGAGTTCAAACCCGGCGGAGAGCGATGATTTATTTTTTCCGGGCGTAAAAATCCTTAGCTTGACTTCTTTCGGAAGGGAAATTAAGCCGGTGGTCACGTGTCGTTGATTTACGGCACGTAAAAAACCTCAAGCCTGATAAAGAGGCCTCTGAGCAAAATTTCCGATCTTCCACGCCCAATATATGTAGAGCGAGACACTAAGAACCATAAATAGTTAAAGAGCGTCCATAAAAAAAAAACTCATTTAAATAAACCAAAGTAGTAAGTGTAATAATAACCTGTACCTACGTTCTGCAGGACTACATGCCTACCTATAATGTTATAGTTCCTTTTATACATTTCTAAAAATTATCATTTGATACACCACATTATATCATACAGTAGGTATTGTACTTAACATTACGTTTTTGGGAGGGACACAGCACATTTAATTAAGAAACTTAAAGATACAAGCCGATTTAATTTTATTACAGTGCTTGATTAAAAACTGAGTTAATGTTTTTATATTACCTGCTTTAGTTTGCTTCAATATTTCTGTATTCCCCCAAATTTTGAGTTCTCCCACAAAAACTGTTCTTGATGTCGCAACTTGCGCCATGAATCCCTCCCGTGGACCGAGCGGGTTGGTTTAGGTGGTAACGTCTGAGGCCCGCATTCGGGAGGTCCCGGGTTCAATCCCCAGCGAACGCCCAGTCGTCCTCCATAGCGTGGTGGTTACCATGCTAACCTCTAGAATCCGAGATCGCGGGTTCAAACCCGGCGGAGGGCGATGGATTTTTTCGGGCGTAAAAATCCTTAGCGTGGCTTCCTTCAGACGGGAAGTAAAATCGGTGGTACCATGTAGATTTACGACACGTAAAAGAACCTCAAGCCTGATAAAGAGGCCCCTGAGCAAAATTACCGGTCTTTCACGCCTAATATAGAATGGGACGCTAAGGACCATAGCAGTTAAAGAGCGTCCATAAATAAAACTCAATTTAAGTTTTGGCGACTGCCCACTTGACCCTGGTATTTTCGGGGGTTTTCCCGAGTCGTCATGCCAATCTGGAGTGGTTTGTTTCATCCCCGAAATTTCCTGACCCTCCATTTCGTTCCATTAATCACTTCAGTCATCCTTCACCCCTTTTGATCTGTTTCAGGGTTGGAAGTGTCGGCGATGGTGTTTCAGTACAACGTGGCAGGGGAAAAAGGTTGCTCTCTGTGAACTTTCTCCGTCCCTCGGCTGGTTCTCGGTATATAGGACCGTCCCTTGGGGGCATTGGACCCTGTGTGGGGCGGGGTCCCCGGTCTGCCTGTCGGACTGTCGGGGCGTCTCAATCGGGAAAGTGTAGGGACCCTCTCATTGCTGTGCCTTCACTCCTGGTTCCGGTCGCCCGGTGTCACCCTTCACCCACCCTTCTCTCCTGGTGGCGCCCCCTCGTGGGGCATCGGTACAATACCCTCATTCCTGGTTCGGTGCCGAATCCCCTCTGCTTCACAATCCAATCCCCTCGTGGGCGGCCCTTTGAGTGAAAATAGTCTTATTACTCTTGCTAATTGTCAGCCATTTCCACCCCTTCCAACAACACCATAAACGCTGATCACCTCATATTTGATTCTGTCATTAATATTTCGTCAAATATAATCAAATTGTTGTCGTTTCATGTGTTTGTATTTTTGAATGAAACATTTCGTAACATTTATAGCGTCATTATTACACTTCGGAATGTACCTATATGCATTTCTGTTGTGGAGAGTATCAAACGCAACTGTAGTTTACTCTGCAATATTTGCTACTTTTATTTTGAGTTACGTTAAGTAAAAAAGTAAAATTATATTTTATATTTAAATTAGTATAGAAGCTTTCAATTAAAATATCTGTTCATTATGAACCTTTGTTCACCATTGTCCTGTAACGGCAAAGCTATAAGACGTACTGGCCTTCCGCTAGTGTTAACCGTTCCTTTTATCAGTAAGCTGCAAATGACGCAAACATTTTCGCTGTTTTCATTCTTTCCCATACTCCTCGTTGCTTTTCTACGAGTAACGGGAAGTAGATAGAAAAAGCAATTAATTTCGTATGATTAACCTGTAGACTAGCCATGAAAATAAATAAAAAGAAAATCGTGCACCCGTTACAGACTGGAGTTTTTAATTAAGGTTGCTGGTTGACAGGAAAGTAGGAAATTGTTTTTAATGGAACAAATAAGAATATTGGCTATATATTCTAATTATATATTATTATTGTTATTATTGTTAATTTTAAAAAACAAATGCTTTACTTTATAGAAAAGTGACTCAAACTATTAAACCACATGATGTTTCGTTTCATTATGTTGCTCTCACTTATTTTGCACACACCCCTCAAAGCTGGGTCATAAGTTATGTCCTTGCACATACCCTGTGTTTCAATTTTTGTCGCACACAGTGTTTAAGTACTAATAGAAAGTATGCCTCCTTCTGGGTTCCGGATATAATTTTTGTGTTTCATGCAAACGCTGATGGCCCGCGCATCTTTTGAAGGGCACAAGAATACGCTCATTCTGACATACTCGAAGTAAACGAAATAACCAAAAGCTAATTTTTTGTTGTACTGCTGAGACACATACAATTTTGGGAAAAAATAATGTAAGAATAACCGTTCAGTAATTTTATGGCGTTCTTCATTGGGAGAAGAGTTGAATGCAATCTTGGCGAAGGTTTATATGCCCCTGCAAAATTGGCTAAATGCCTTCAGTAGAACGTTAGCATTTGGTAATATTTTATGTCTAGTATTAAAAGGATCCATAAAAGGTAACTTTTGTACGGTTTCCTTCAAATGTTTATAAGGCTGTATGAACAAAGTTGGTTAAGGGAGGCACTGGGTATTTTGTCGAATTTTATTGAAATTAAATTAAAAAATTACAATTTTACATCTTAGTAAGTCTTTTATATACCTTCATTCTAAGGAGGTGCTCAGACAGCCGTTTTTAAACCTGATCATGCTCATCTGCATTAATGCTAATACTTTGTACCCTTATTGCTTCCTTCCTTTGAAGTGGGTTTTCTGCCTGCCTATAATAATATATCTGAAATTTTAAACACAATTTTCAATGTCCTGAACATGTTTTATATGTGTGTTTGTTTTGAGATATGAAACTTAAATTTAAAAGTTTGTGAACAATAAATATTTTTCGAAAACGAAGAGAAATTTTAGAAATCTGATAAAGACATCGGCACATGTTTTAGCTAGTTTATTTTCAGAGTATAGTCATGTCTCTTATAATGGGTACGAAAAGTTAATTATTGTACGTTTTGGTTCTTATTTAACAGTATTTCTATACCCTTTCTATATACCTTAAACTATAGAAAACGTTTGAAATGGATACTTGCAAAAAAATTGAGATTTAAATGCACGGGTACCTTCTCTCAATTGTATTTATTCCAGGTTGCTAATAGCATTTAAATTAGAAAAAAATGCATATATTATCCAAGGTTTAGGATTATCTTTGTGACAAAACGAGAAGAGGCAAATTATTTTAATGTGATATGATTATAAATGTCTTCAATGCATAAGATTTCTGCTTGTGATTTGAGATGTAAATTCACTAATATGTAAATAATTATTAAACATATGCGTTGTAGTGTGGTGGCATTGTGATAACCATTTCATCGTTTTTATATACTTAACATTTAACATGTCCTTAATACAAAGAGCTATAGATGGATCAACGAGAAAACATCTAATCCCAGACATGAAATTAAAACCAAACTAAGCAGCACCCTTCACAGCCAGTGGTGTCAACTCTAGCGACAAGTCGCTAAATCTGCAGTCTTTTTGAAGTCATGTAGCGACAACATTTTAAAGTTAACGACTAGCGACTTTTCTGACGATTTTAAGAGTCATTTAGACATTCTATAAGGAATGCTGTTGCATTCTTTATAGAATGATCGAAATAGACAATTATTGCCTAAATGTTATCAAATGGCAAAGCATTTCCAGCACTGTGGACTTCTGAATAGACGTATACTGCTACAAAGTTGTGTGCCGGGAGCAAATCCGCTTAAGTAACTGGTAAATGTTCCAATACAATTCTCTCCCCCACATTTCATGCGGAGGTTGAAAAACAATTTAGTCAGCTGAATGACCGATACGATTAGCCGAAGTCATTAAAGTATGAACTTGTGAACGTCTGCGGTTCAAAACTTACCAGGACCCTCCTCCCTGAATTAGGTTTTTCCAGGTTTTCCTCCGGCCTCTTAACTGGCAAATGCCGGGGAAGTAGATCTAGAATAAACTTCCTTTCCCAATAATTATAATTTCATTTCAAGTATCATCAGTGCCGCCGCTTGTAGTGCCGTATGTATTCTAAAAATACTCAGTTGAACACTCAAAACAAAGCTAGGGAATCGGCTTAAGTGCTCAAATGCGGTAGGCGTACTGCATTGCCGAAATGCTCTTAGGATTTTAGGAAAAGCGTGTTACTCGCATGAACTCACCGAAAAAATGGAAAAAACGGCCATGTGCAATTACGGTGTAACCTTCGTGGCTGTGGAGGTGGCTGAGGTGCTGGACGGTGAACTGTTTTTCTTCTGATTACGGAAGTGAATTTTTTAAAAATATTGTTAAATATACAAATACATCCTTTGATTTATAGTAGTTATTTTGTTTTAGCGGCTTTTAATTTAGTATTTGGTGACTTTTGCTGACACTAGTTGCCAACACTGATCTCAGAGTTGCACAACAATGAGATCAGGTAACTGTCGTAATAAGTTGTGTAGTGACTGGCGTTCTACACATGAGAAGCAAATGAAGCGCTTAGTACCAAATTTCTGTAAACATTACTGGCTACACTAGATTCACTCTTAGGTTGATCCGTGGCAAAACAAACCCACATGGTCAGTGCATCGTGGTGCAACACGGTAGCAATGCGCCCAGGAAAGTAGTCCCATGCTAATCTCTGAATTTTAGAATGAATTTATCCTTAAATAGTATAATATTCTATACAAATACCTAAGGTTTTATTTAACGCTGATTTATACCGTAAAACAGAGCTACAAGTCCCATGACGCAATTCGTATGAGTCACCTGACATCCAGGTAGGCGCAGAATATTGTTTACAGCCAGAAACCAGCACTTGTGTTCAGTATCATGGCGGACGGTGAATTTGCTCTTGTGTTTTCGTCGAATTACGTAAAGCATTAGCCGCGCAAACCATTGACTAGTGGTGAAAAAACAATAGTGTTGACTGTTTAATGTAAGTTATGTGAGAAATATCCAACACTTTCCGCGAAAGAAATGGTGAAGTTAATTTCTGAGTTCACTGGTGTTTCGAGCACAAGTATAAACAGTGCTTGTGCAGAAAAATCTGAATCGAGAAAAGTGGTTACACCCGGGAAAAAAAAAACATATGAAATACGCGATGCAAGAATGTAGTGATTCTAAGAAGAATGCAATTCCCGTAACAGTGCACAATTTCTTTTTTTAAAATGCGCTGCCAACAATTAATAAAGTGCCGCTTCCAGAGAGAGAATAAATTAGGTTATCGTATACCTGTTACTTTATTTTTCGCTCATTTATTTTAGAATTAACTGTTATTATATGTGCAAACGTTTATTTTGTTGCAATTATCAATCTTATCCCCTTTAACCCTTAACAGAATATGGTAGTCACCGTTTCAGTTGTCGAAATAAGGACACTGTTCCTTTTTGCACTAAGTGCCGCTTGTACTCGCCACATGGTCTGAAAGTGTGACAGTATTTCTAGTGCGAATGGCGGAAGGATACATTGTAGCGGTGCACTGGTCACCTGGGGTTTGTTATGACGCGGATCAACCTAAGAGTGAATACAGAGTAGTTGGCTTCTGCACCGCTATTGAGAGGCATTTTCCATGCCGCAGGCAAGTTGGCGCTATAAACCTACATTTTTTTTTTACTAGGGTGCGAAATGCTTCACGCCACTTAAATTATCAGTTTGGCCTAAGGCCGTTTGAATATTTTAGAAACACGCTAGTTCATTCAGTTATTCATGAATCATCAACGAAATCCCAGTTTCGAATGAGTGGAGGAGTCCTTGTTTAAGGTCAGTGGCGTAGCAACCGCCCCCGCAATGCGGGGAGGCCCCAAGCGACAAGGGTCCCAAAGGCTCGAGATATCGTATTTTCGCATGTTTAGGCCACGCATGCAGCACCCTGTTTTAAGACTATAAATTTAGGGGTAAAATAGTTTTCTTGAAATTTCGGGAGTATTGAGAAATGTGACATTTTGAATTCTCTAATCCTGCACTGGCTAAAATCTAAAATAACTTTACCGCGGGACAATAGGATGGAAGGAGCGGTTAGAATTGCTTTCTTCATTGTTAGTGTTTCCTGGTCAACGGGCAATACCAAATTCAAACAATTCTGATCTATTAGGTTAGTGAGCGCAGGAGTGAATGTAGGCCTGTTACATCAATAATATTGTGAAAATTGTGAAAAGGGCCTTACTTTGACTATGAAAATTAATTGTATGTACCGGTAAAATATTTTAATTTCAGAGTTGAGTACTCTTTTTACTTTGTTATACGTACTAGTAGGTAGAGAAAGTATTGCATTCCAACCAAAAATTCAATACCGAGATTCCACCGGAAACACCCATGTGCCTGTGCGTGCCATCCTCCATGGCCTAAGGGTCCCATGCTACTCTCTAGCTCCCGAGGTTGCGGGTTCAAACCTGGCAAAGGGCGATGAATTTTTTCGGGCGTAAAAATCCTTAGCATGGCTTCCTTCGGAAGGGAAATAAAGCCGGTGGTCCTGTGTCGTAGATCTACGGCGTGTAAAAGAAGCTCAAGCCTTATAGAGGCCTTTCACGCCCAATATAGAATGGGACGCTAAGGACCATAGTAGTTATAACTCGCGCAAAACTTCTGGAATCGTGACCTTGATTGCCGAGCCTAGGAATGGTTTATGTTCAGCTTAATCAACGAAAGCGATATAATACCTTTGCTTACTCACAGTGCGTAACACATACAGTCTGCATAGAAAGTGTCTGCATCTGGTTGTAATTTTAAAGAGAGCAGCAGTATCTAAATAGTACTTACTTTATATTTGTTATATTTATAACCATGGCTCCTATGTTTTCAAAGTTAAGTGGTAAGGTGTTACATAGCCAAAGTAGGGAAATAATTGCAAATGGCATCGACTTAATGAAGCAAGAAGCAGAGATGAAGGAAGAAACTATATGTTCATCCGAGTTCCACAAAAGCCTTAAGAGGGTGAAAGAAAGAGTAGTCAAAGCAACTGGTGTTTCACCGAGTTCCGTTTCCAGAGTTCTCAAAGATAAGAGAAAAAAACATATGGATGAAAGAATGCCATTTGACACGCCTGGGAAGAAACATAAGATCCCTAAACGTATTACAGAAATAGACGATTTCGAATGCTTCATTCGGCGCACGATTCACAATTCCTATGTGGAAGAAAAAACTGTGCTAATAATAAGCAGATTGCTCATCCAGCTGAAACACAGCAGAAACTTTCAAGGTGGTGCTACAAATCTCAGAAAAATTATTAAAGATTTAGGGTTAAAGTGGAAGAAACCGAAATCAAATAGAGTTCTAACAGAAAAGCAAAATAAATAAATAAAATAAAAAATAATATTAAATTAAAAAAAAATAAAAAGTATATGTTGCCATGATAGCTTAGTCGGTTAGAGCAACGGCACGTAAAGCCTAAGATCCGTGGTTCAAATCCCGGCTATGGCATTGAATTTTTCAGTCTGATTCTACCTTTCCAAATGACTATAATTTTATATGTACTTATATCAGTGTGTACGTATATCAGCATCAATTTTTAAGGTGGTGCTACAAATTTCAGAAAAATACTATAATGTATGAAGATGAGTCATACATACACAGCAGTCATACAGCATCTAAAAGTTGGAGTGACGATAGCGAATTAGGTTTACAGGCACCTGTTGCCAAAGGGCAAATACTTGTTATCGTTCATGCTGTTGGAAAGATCGGCTTCGTTCCAAATGCCCTTCTTTTACAAGTCGCAACAAACAGGAGATTTTCATTAAGAAATGAATACAGAAAATTACATGAAGTGAATCAATGCCATGTTGATACCTAATATGCCTGCTGGGTCTGTTCTGGTTATAGACAATGCTTCATAATGCGTCAACACTCAAATTGATAAACCACCTACCTAAAATTCCTTGAAAGAAGAAATGAGAGCTTGATTACTTAGACATAATATAGCTTTAGAAGAAAGCATGAGTAAAACAAAGCTATTTAACTTAATTAAAGCCAACAAACAGCTTCAGAAGTCGTACATACTTGACCAGATAGTAATACAACATCGCCATAATGTACTTAAGACTGCCATCGTATCGCCCAGAACTAAACCCAATCGAATTAATCTGGGCTGATATCAAAAAATGGGTGGCATGCAGAAATATCACTTTTAAATTTAAATATGTGGAGCAGTTATAACGCCAGCAATTTGCTGAAATTGGAAGGCCAGAATGGGAAAATGTATGTCGACATGTTGAATAAATTAAGAATCATTATTTCGAAGAATACGGAATTGCAGAAAATGAAATAGAAAGAATTCTCATCCAGGATAATGGTGCAGAAAGTAGTGACAGCAGTGATGACGGCAATAATGTGAGTGATTCCGCAGAAGAGAGGGGTTGTTAGGTGTGGAAGAATTGGAGGCAATGATTGACAGCGTTTTTTATACTAAGCGTAGATTTTAATATACGGTATATAACTAAGTTTATCAGCGCAATGCAGTGCATAACGGTGTGCGGATATTTGACATGACTTCCACGCACTCCTGCAACATGCAGACGACCGGTCACCTCTTGATCTGGTAGGTAACTGACTTCCTAGCTGTCATTAAGATTTTTACGTGTCTAGAACTGTTGCGCCAGTTATAAAGAGCGTCCATAAATAAAACTAAAACTCATAAAACTGTGTGCGCGCGAGCGTCTGTGAACAGCATAACTCAAAAGTGGAAACTCATATAAATACCAAAGTTGGTATTTTGGTTCGGTATCTTCCGAAGATGCGTCACGAAGGTTTTCAAGAAAATACCCCCAACCCAGGCTACTCGTTACGTGGAAGATTTTTCGAAGTTTTAAAACACAGCTCTAACGATTTTGATTAAAATACCGTATGTTAAAGATATTTATTACAAATAAAACTTATAACTTGAATTTTCTGGGAATAGCCTGAGAAGCCCACATCATTTGGAATAAATGTATAATCTTGTTATAACTGGTAAACGTTAAGCGATAGGCGAAAACATGCTACAAAAAATAATGTAGATCTCTTTAAAACACACAATTTATTTGAAATAAGTTTTTCTGTTCCATTAGCCATTTTTGAGATATCCGGTATTAAAGGTTCGTATTGCTCATTTCTTGGCAATTTTTCTTAAGTCCTTTCAACATTCAGTTGTTTCTCGCATTGGGATGGAAACAGTATGGAATTTCAAGACCAGCATATAGCGTCCAGTTCTTAAAACATTTAACTATCGCTGTTCCCTTTGTATCTGTAACAAAATTTGTAATGTAGCTATTTCTGCAAAGGTTTATTTGAATTAAAATGTAGTAGGCAGAGGAATAAGCTGTAGTAAGAATAGTTTCTTTAATAAGGGATAGAGGGTAGAGAAAGTCATGTGAGTATATCATATCACATTTTTTATTGGCACTACGAGGTCGATTGAGCATGGTACTAGTCGGACACAATATGAGTTAAGTCCGGTGGGAGGAGGAACTGAACTGTTACAAAACAAGTGGGCGGGGCATCGGAAGGTAAAGAAAACATCCACAGTTACGAGTTGCACTTACTAGCAAGGCTGAGGCCTGCAAATGTAGTACCGTTTTCATTGTGCAACTGTACATTCCTCTATCGCCTTGGCCCTTACTCCCCTCAGATCTCTAGCCTTGTTGATGCATTGTCAAAAGGTTGCGCCCTCCTCCAAGCGCACTCATGTCGTGGCCGACTGTCCTTATTGGGGGGCAAAAGGAAAAAGAAAAAGAAACTAACTAGAGAAAGGGATGCCTTGGTAACGAAACTCCTAGAATTGTTTTCATATTTTCGCCCGCTAATTTCGTGGGCGAGTCCATAAAGTGTCAACATACGTGTTTTCCCACGGTTATTATAATAATAATTAATAAATATGGGTTAATAAATTGTGAAAGTAGTGCGGATTTTCCCTCGACTTCCATTTCTCAAACGGATGTCGGAAAATTACATAAATTTATCTCGCAAGAACTCCACTGATCGAAGTCATTTTAATAAAGAAATCACAGATAATTTAAAGAAGCGTAAAGTAAGAAATAGCGAGAAGGGTAGTTGATGTGTCGTTGACCTTACCAATGTGTAATATTACTCGCGCAAAACTTCTGGAATCGTGACCTTGATTGCCACCACAGCTGCCGAGCCTAGGAATGGTTTATGTTTAGCTTAATCAACGAAAGCGATATAACACCTTTGCTCACTCACAGTGCGTAACACATACAGTCCGCATAGAAAGTGTCTGCATCTGGTTGTAATTTTAAAGAGAGCAGTATTTATATAGTACTTACTTTATATTTGTTATATTTATAACCATGGCTCCTATGTTTTTAAAGTTAAGTGGTAAGGTGTTACGTAGTCAAAGTACGGAAATAATTGCAAATGTCCTCGACTTCATGAAGCAAGAAGCAGAGATGAAGGAAGAAAATATATGTTCGTCCGAGTTCCATAAAAGCCGTAAGAGAGTGAAAGAAAGAGTAGTCAAGCAACTGGTGTTTCACCGAGTTCCGTTTCCAGAGTTCTCAAACATAAGAAAAAAACATATGGATGAAAGAATGCCATTTGACACGCCTGGGAAGAAACATAAGGTCCCTAAACGTATTACAGAAATAGACGATTTCGAATGCGTCATTCGGCGCACGATTCACAATTCCTATGTGGAAGAAAAAACTGTGCTAATAATAAGCAGATTGCTCATCCAGCTGAAACACAGCAGAAACTTTCAAGGTGGTGCTACAAATCTCAGAAAAATTATTAAAGATTTAGGGTTCAAGTGGAAGAAACCGAAATCAAATAGAAGAGTTCTATCAGAAAAGCAAAATAAATAAATAAAATGAAATAATAATAAAATAAAAAAATAGAAATAAAAATAAAAAGTAAATGTTGTTATGATAGCTTAGTCGGTTAGAGCAACGGCACGGAAAGCCTAAGATCTGTGGTTCAAATCCCGTCTATGGCATTTAATTTTTCAGTCTAATTCTACCTTTCCAAATGACTAATTTTATATGTACTTATATCAATGTGTACTGCATCAATTTTCAAGGTGGTGCTACAAATTTCAGAAAAATACTATAATGTATGAAGATGAGTCATACATACACAAGTCATACAGCATCTAAAAGTTGGAGAGACGATAGCGAATTAGGTTTGCAGGGACCTGTTGCCAAAGGGCAAATACTTATTATCGTTCGTGCTGTTGGAAAGATCGGCTTCGTTCCAAATGCCCTTCTTTTACAAGTCGCAACAAACAACAGGAGATTTTCATCAAGAAATGAATACAGAAAATTACATGAAGTGAATCAACGTCATGTTGATACCTAATATGCCTGCTGGGTCTGTTCTGGTCATTGACAATGCTTCACAATGCGTCAACACTCAAATTCACAAACCACCTACCTCAACTTCCTTGAAAGAAGAAATGAGAGCTTGGTTACTTAGACTTAATAAAGCTTTAGATGAAAGCATGAGTAAAACAAAGCTATATAACTTAATTAATGCCAACAAACAGCTTCAGAAGTCATACATACTTGACCAGATAGTAATACAACATCGCCATAATGTACTTAGACTGTCATCGTATCGCCCAGATCTAAACCCAATCGAATTAATCTGGGCTGATATCAAAAAATGGGTGGCATGCAGAAATATCACTTTCAAATTAAAATATGTGGAGCAGTTATAACGCCAGCAATTTGCTGAAATTGGAAAATGTATGGTGACATGCTGATTAAATTAAGAATCATTATTCCGAAAAATACGGAATTGCAGAAAGTCAAATAGAAATAATTCTCATGCAGAATAATGGTGCAGAAAGTAGTGACAGCATTGATGACGGCAATAATGTGAGCGATTCCGCAGAAGAGGAAGGGTTGTTAGATGTGGAAGAATTGGAGGCAATGATTGACAGCGTTTTTTATATTAAGCGCTTTTTTCAGCGTGGATTTTAATGTACTGTATATAACTAAGTTTATCAGCGCAACGCAGTGCATAACCGGTGTGGATATTTGACGATGACTGTCCCACGCACTCCTGAAGCATGCAGACGACCGGTCACCACCTGACCTGGTAAGCAACTCGCATCATTGCTCTCATTAAGATTTTCACGTGTCTAGAACTGTTGCGCCGATCATACCTATGGACTTTCGAGGGTATAGAGAAAACTAGATGAATCTCACAGTGGTAATTTCCTTGCTGCTATTGAACTTCTTAACAAATACGACCCCATTTTATCGAGATTAATGATTGAGAAGACTAAAAACAAAGACGCCTATGTAAGTACCCAAATACAAAACACCATTCAGACGCTGTGCTCACAAATAGAAAAACAGGTAATTGCAGAAATACATGGCAAAGGCTCTGTTCCCTGATATTGGATACTACCCAAGACGTAACTAAGCATGGTCAGTTAAGTTTAATTTTGCAATACATTTTAGTAAAGGAGAGTGTAAATATAACACGGCTATAGAGCTCACGATACAGGAAAGTTTTCTAGGTTTTTTTAAGTTGGGTGGTGCCTAAGGATTAGTTACTACAGTTTTAGAATTCATTGAAAACAATGGAATTTCCATACAACAATGCAGAAATTAAGATTACGATGGAGTGAAAGTGATGATCGGAGTTTTTTACAATTGGCTTGAAATAATATTTAAGTTTTTCAGTTCCAGTATTAAAACATGGCAACTATTGGAAGAAATGACAATCAGAAAGAAACCGCAACTCTCAACAGTCTGACCAACAAGATAGTCTTCAGCTTATGACGCTTATCCGTCCGCTTCCGTTATCGAGATATCATGAGGGCTTTAAGCGATATAATAGTGACCTCTAAAATTTCAAATGAGCTAGCGAAGCAACTTACATAAGAAAACTAATGGAAACTTACGAGTCCGTGGTTAAGGCGGTAGTACAAAGATAAGTGTTAGAAACTACCAATATCGTGTCAAAAAATATGAGGTCGCCTAGTGAGGGAATGCAGTGTTACATGATTACTGGGAGAAGCATTTGCTTCACTAATTTAGAAATTGCTTTAACAAAGTAGAGCAAGACACTGAAGAAATAGCAAATACATAGGGTATCCAATGTCGATTTCTAAAGAAAGCGCACAATTAATACAAATTCTTCGATGAGTTGTGTGAGGATGAAAAGGCTGAGTGACCCTGAGTGATCCCCTTTTTCTTTTAAGTTTCATTCCAATTTATTGTTTAACTTTCAATTAACGTCTCAGCTTGCTGTGTACGTGCGAATAGTAAGGCTACCTCTTTCAGCAAACGCCACGCGGGAATTGAAGCATACCCGCAACGATGGAAAATAATTGTGTGTTCGACGAAAACCTCTTTCTCTCACTTTACCGCTATAAAGTAGCCCGCAATAATGCAATTGACAATAAGTGATTCTATCCCATCAGAATCAGTAGCCTGCTGTTCGTGAATGTGAGTTTGTTACTGTGAGAGACGTCATCTGTTTGCGTGGAGGCGAATGCTGGGCACGCAGAGACGGCAGTAACCTCACCCGCGCAGTTCCGAGAATTATTAAGACTGGGTTCTGCTCGAAATTACTAGAAATCGTTGAGACTGAAGTTCCAGCATGAATGAGAACATTCTGGTAATTGTCTCGGTGTTATAAGAGAATGTGGACAGCGAATGGGCGCAAGAGTAAGTTGTGTGACAGTCGCGTAGTGTTAGCAAGTGAGCTAGTGTTAGCTCTCCAAACGAGTGTACTAGTACTAGATTTTACCATGCCAAAGGTGTCCAGTGCTCGATTTATTGTTCTGGCTGAGGAATTCAAACAAGATTTCATAGACACTGATGGAACTGTTATGCGATGTACTATTTGTGATTCAGGAATTTTGTTAGATGAAAAACACCAGCGAGATCGCATCAAACAACATTCTAGCTCTAAGCATCAAATGAACAAGACTCTTCGAGCAAACAAATCACGGCAACCTCTATTACGAAATGCTTTTCAACAGAGTTCTTCAAAAAGCCAAAATTTGAAGGAATCGAACATTGATTTGTGTGCAGCTCTTACACAAGCAGGAATTCCACTCAATAAGGAACCATCCAGCCTTCAAGGGATTTCTTGAAAAATACACAAAGATGTCTATGCCCGATGAGAGTACTTTCAGAAAAAAACTATATGGAGCCTGTTTACCAAGAAACCATAGAAAGAATCAAGGAGAAAGTGTCTGATTGCGATGTGGAAATCATTGTGGATGAAACCATAGACTCAATGGAACGATATGTTTTGAACATTTTAGTTTTACCCTTAGCAGGGGAAAAAGATAAGCCCATGTTGTTAAAAATGTACGAGCTGCAGAAAGCCAATGCCAGTACAGTAATGCAATACATTATGGACTTCTGCCAAAAACTCTGGCTTACTGGTATCGAGTTTGAAAAACTTCTTCTTGTGGTTAGGGACCAGGCTCCATACATGGTTTCAACCAATTGAAACCTTTATTTCCTAACTTGAAGCATGTGACATGCTTGGCTCGTGCCCTTCAGAGAGTTTGTGAATCCACAAGGAACGAATACAACATCGCAAATCAATTCATCTCTGCCCTGAAGAAGATTCTACTGAAAGCTCCGAGCCGTGTTGTTTACTGCAGGTAAATCACTGGCCTGCCCCTGCCAAATTTCCCGGTCATTACTCGCTGGGGATCTTGGATTGAGTGTGCTGCTATGTTGTGTGAGAATTTTGACAAAATTAAAGAGTTTGTGCTTCCATCCGACGCAGGTGCAATTTCCAAGGCACAGCAACTTCTGTTACCGGAGAAAATGCATAATTTGCAGACAGAACTATATTGTGTCCATAGTTACAAGTACCTGGCTGCAGCTGTTAAACGATTGGAAGAACAAGGTCTGGAAAAGGAAAAACAATGGGATATTTTTACTTCCGTGAGGGAGCAGTTAGATGGCTTTGCCAAAGACAAATGAATCTAGTCTTCAGAAGAATCCAGACATTGAGGAATTCGCCACATCTGTAGAGTTGCCATTCGGAGTGAATAGAAGGTTTGCCCCACTGGTTTCTGTGGATGTTGGAAGAGTCTTTAGCATCTACAAAGACATTCTATCTTCTAATAGAAACAGAATTACTTTTAAAAATGTGGAGGTGCTTAATGTCTTGAAGTACAACAGCTTCATGTTTTTTCCTTCTTTTGACGAGTGATAATTTCATGTACTTGTTTGTAGTTCAATAAATTAGAATAGAGGAAAGAGAAATCGTTGAATTAGTTAAAGGAAAGCACAACTGAAATTAATCCAATTTCACAAAAAATCTTAAAAAAAAAAAAAAAAAAAGGTCCCAAAAATTTTCCATTGCAAGTAGTTTTATAATCCACTTTTATTTTTGAGCTAGCGAACGCTTCAGGATCGTTACGAGACTTTTTGAATACCCTTGCGCATTTGGTTGCTAGCTGTTTATATTTTTAAAACTTCATTTTAAGGCGTTTCTTATTTTCAGCATTTCTGCATATTCAAAATGTTCCACACAATGTAGTTTTCATCCATTCATATTGACATTTTTTATACTCATTTCAAAAACCCCAATAAATAAAACTGTCATATAATTTTTCTGTGTAATGAATAGTTTTTGGGCTACTAATTTTTGAAGATAACAATGTATACAAAAAAAACGAAAAAAAATGCAAATACAAAACTGCAAAACTTTTTTTCTCTTAAACTAAGAATGGTAGAAGGAAATTATATGACAGATTTGTAGTTCCTTGATATAGAAGCAACATAAGATTTTTTTTTTAAAAATGCCTCATATGTTGCATTTTGCATATACCCATAATTTTATGTTTTGAAAATTAATAACTTGAAAACTAATTAAGATTTTGGATTGAAATTCACAAAACAATTATGTCTAAAGAAGGCTGACATGTGGTTAAAATTTCAGCCCAATAGCAATTTCAGTTGTGCATCCCCTTAAATAAACCAGCACCTTATTGTCCCTTTTTTCACCTTATTTGAGCACCTTTTCCCTTCCTTTTTTCATCTGAAATTTGCACCTAAAAATCCTAACCCTGGTGATTAGGTAGAGACCGTAAGTTGGGAAAATGCCTTTTCTGTTTGGATTGATATAATATTTACCTATATAGAGTAAAACATAATTCGTAATTTAGGCGCGGTACGGCCAGTTTTTATTTGTTTATTTTTTGTCTTCTGTTCCCTTTTATAAGATTTGAAGCCTTTTTTTTTTTGCCTGTTTTGGATCGTTATGGCTTTTTCTGCGATTATTTACACGTTTTAAAACGCAAAGAATTACAACGTATGAAAGCGAAAAAAAATGTTACGCAAACAATTAAATGACACATTCACGTTACGAAAATATGTATTCAGGATCTCCTTCCCTATAAATGCAATTTGTTTTCAAGCAGCAAAAATTTGCTTCTTCGAACGATTCAATTAAGCTGTTTAAATAGAACTTTTAAAGGAATGCATGATACACCGGACATAATAAACACCAGACAGAGACGGAAGTAGGCGAGGTCCCAAGAGCTACACAGTTCCCCACATGCTTCTTGTGTCGCTGACGACATACGATCCCCCCCTCCCCCGATTTCAAAGAAACATTATCTAATTCAGAGAAAGGAAGAACACCAGTTCCCTTAACAGGTAAATTAATTAATTAATCAAATAACCTGTTAGTCTGCTATTGAACTTGTCAAAAGCAACTCGAGTGTTCGTTCTGATTTAATTATCATGCCGAAATTAAGTTCATCGTTGAATAGTAAATTGCACGGCTTTGTTTGCGAAATTGGCTCAAACGCATGTTCTACCAATAGAACAATACTCTTTTGCAAAATTTGTGAAATATCGATTAATGGAAAAAAAAGTTACTTTATAACTCAACATTTCGCGAAAGAAAAATACAACTGTAGGGTTTTTAAAACGGTCGGGGCTAAGACCGCTTTAATATCCACAGTAGTTGCAACATCCAGCAGACAATCTCAATTTTCCCTGGATCTTCTCCGTTCTGAAAACTAGAAAAATCCCTCAGGACGCTTCTGCAGAAGTACAGTAAAGGAGAGATTCCATCAGAATCCACACTAAGGAAAACTTGCTTGAATGCCTGCTTTGAAGAGGCCCTGCATAAGATTCGAAACGGAGTTGCAGAAAAAAATCTGGATCTCCATTGATGAAACAGCGGATGCAATGGAACGCCACATAGACGTCATCATCGGAACTATGGAAGCAACGTAAAATGACCCCTTATTTCTTTTGACAACTAGTTCCACAGTGGCGCAATTGTTTACAAATTCCTGAATCCTATTCTGACTATATGTAATACGATGATGTCCTGCTTTTTTTTTTTTATCACAGATGGGACAGCTTGGATGAAAAAGGCAGCTAAAGCCTTGAAAGTTCTCTTCCCAGAAATGCTCTATCCCACATGTGTAGCCCACGGATTGTACAAAATCGCTGAAGAAGTAAGAAGTTTTAACTCTTGTGGATAAGTTGGTCTAGAACACCAAAAAGCTCTTACTAAAATCACCCTCCCGAATGCGGAATTTTAAGAACGTGGCACCAGAACTCGTTTTACCTCCATAACCAGTTCTCACCAGATAGGGAGCCTGGATCCCTTAAATGCTAGCCTCCAGTTCCCGAGGTCGCGGGTTCAAACCCGGCGGAGGGCGATGGATTTTTTCGGTCATGAACATCCATCGCCCTCCGCCGGGTTTGAACCCGCGACCTCATGAACTAGAGGCTAGCATGGTACCATTATATAATGGAGGACGACACCTGGATCTCTGCAACCATATCCTATTACAGCAACAATTTGGTAAGATAGTGAGGTTTTTGATGCTGTAGCTGAAGACGAAGCTGCTGCAGTTCGCGAGGTAAAGAAGTTGTACAATGAAGAACTCCGTAATCTGACGTTTATAGCAGCACATTAGAGTGTGCTAAACGAAGCAATCTTGAAGTTGGAGAAAAAAGGGATACGCTATTGTTATCCATGGCGATTTTTCAAGAAGCAATAAATCAACTTTTGCAAGTGTCAGGAGAGAAAGGAAAAGGTTAGTGAAAAGTTTAAACCTGTTATGGGTGCTAATGTCTGTGGGCCTAGAAAAACTTGAACATTTGTGATGCCATGAAAGTTCTGTTGCAACTGATATGAGTCCTTCCGAAATAGCTTGTTGTAAATATGCTCCAGTCACTTCACTGGAAGTAGAACGTTATTTTTCCATGACGAAAACGTTCTCTCTGAGGGGTGGCTGACTATGACAGTTGACACCTTGGAAAAAAAAAACATTTTGTTGTTTCTTCTAATCGAGAAAAGTAACAGTAATTACTTTGAGATAAATGCATTATTAAGTACTTTAACTATTTTAATTAATAAATAGTTGGATGACTCTGTTTTCACTTTTAATAAATCCCTATATTAAGTATATTACTGCCTATTTTCTGTATTTTGAGTGCCGTTTTGCCTACCTATTTTAAACAAAATAAATGCCTGAAGTTCCGGGCTCTAGTAATAGGGTATGTGTAGAGCTTGAGTGTGAGCCGGATTTCTGCTATTTTATTTTCTATGCATAGCTTCCTGATCTGGTGGAACACTCGGATGTTCGCGCCAAGGGAGCTCGGTTCCCATTGATTAAATTCAGCTAACTAACGTCGCGAGTGTATCCCTCGTCTCGCTCACCTATCGTTACGCAGCTTTACATGAAGTAGGTATATATTGAAACATCTATGGTTACTTCATCTTGTAGAAATAAATAAAATAGCTCGTCCTTAAAGATGATGATTATTATGATTATTATTATTATTATTATTATTATTATTATTAATTAGAGTATCATGCTCCGTGGCTCACGTGATTCTTATAATGTATAGTCAGCCGGTAATGGTGATTCTCATTATTCTGTCTTTGGCTATGCAGTGGTAGAATACAAAATATTTTCGTCTTTCTAAGCCACCCGTTAACGAAGGCAAGTCGAAGAAGAAAAATATGATCAGCCAGTTTCTCATTTTTGCCTCAAGGTGTAAGTTTCGTAAGGCTGCTTCAAGTTCCGTGAACTTTAATTATCGAATCCAACTTTTCTAATTTCGTCAAAGTTTTATCTTGATATTGGTGATATTTGTATAGCAGTTTGATTATTGTATATATATATATATATATATATATATATCTCAAACTAAAGATATCAAACTCCGGAGGTGTCAGTTCTACTGCTGCAATTACCTCCTTCCCTGTTCCCATCTCAGTTTTATATTAGTGGCGACTGACAGCTCCAATCAAGTCTTGCGGTGCAACTTTTATTGATCTTTAATTAACTACCCTTGACGCCGTTGATCCATGACTATCCGGGCTGACAAAATCAGTGTAGCCATATATACTCGCTGAAGGAGTGTTGTTGGGAGGTACAGCGGATAGTTTACATTTTTCAGTAATGTTTATATCGTACCCCTTGGTATACCGTCTTTATAAAACGTTTATGTTGTATTCTGTCAACATGTTCTTTCCATCTAATTCTGTGATGTATTTGTTTCTAATTCAAAACGCTGCCAGAAGCATCGAATCAATTGAGCTCCGCTCATTGGCCTAGAAAATCCACCAGATTTGCAGCTTGTTACATGAAAAAAGATTACCTATGTTTGAACAGTCGATAGGTTTTGGGGTTTAAGTTCCTCTCTGCTTGGTGGAAATTGAAAACTTGTTTCCAGGACTTCCATACAGCTTGAAGCTTGATGGTATGGAAAATACAGTACCTATATTCCGACACTCTGGCCTAATTAAATTGAAAAAAATTCAGAAATACTGTTATTTGTGTCCTATTTGACACATTACTGTAGTTTTGTAAGCAAGTATTTTCTCAATGATTTTTTTTTAAATAAGACAGTTCACTTTCGCCAAATCAGATCAAAAAATCTATACCTGCCATAAAGCAGTAACCAAAAAGTTTCTGGTAATTTAAATTCGAGATAAATAACCAATGCTTAAATGCATATTGAAGATTAAAAAAAATTAATTGTTCTGAATTTTCCTGGAGATCGGCTGTATCGATTACTACTAAGCTCATTATGTGTAATTAATGTCTTTGTTAAGAGAAAAATGTTGCTATATTTTCAGAGAGAAATAATTTCACCAGCTACGTTTTAAGATTCTTCATATATTCAAAATCATTTCAGTAATATTTAAACTACAATAATATACACTACGTGATCAAAAGTATCCGGACACCTGGCTGAAAATGACGTACAAGTTCGTGACGCCCTCCATCGGTAATGCTGGAAGTCAATATGGTGTTGGCCCACCCTTAGCCTTGATGACAGCGTTCACTCTCGCAGGCATACTTTCAATCAGGTGCTGGAAGGTTTCTTGGGGAATGGTAGCCCATTCTTCACGGAGTGCGGAACTAAGGAGAGGTATAGATGTAGGTCGGTGAGGCCTGGCACGAAGTCGGCGTTCCAAAACATTCCAAAGGTGTTCTATAGGATTCAAGTCAGGACTCTGTGCAGGCCAGTCCATTACAGGGATGTTATTGTCGTGTAACCACTCTACCACAGCCCGTACAGTATCAACAGGTGCCTGATCGTGTTGAAAGATGCAATCGCCATCCCCGAATTGCTCTTCAACAGTGGGAAGCAAGAAGCTGCTTAAAATATCAATGTAGGTCTGCGCTGTGATCGTGCCACGCAAAACAAGGGGCGTAAGCCCCCTCCAGGAAAAACACGGCCACACCATAACACCACCACCTCCGAATTTCACTGTTGGCACTACACACTCTGGCAGATGACGTTCCCGGGCATTCGCCATACCCACACCCTGCCATCGGATCGCCACATTGTGTACCGTGAATCGTCACTCCATACAACATTTTGCCACTGTTCAATCGTGTAAAGTTGACGCTCCTTACACCAAGCGAGGCGTCGTTTGGCATTTTCCTGCGTGATGTGTGGCTGAGCAGCCGCTCGACCATGGAATACAAGGTTTCTCACCTCACGCATAACTGTCATAGTACTTGAAGTGGATCCTGATGCAGTTTGGAATTCCTGTGTGATGTTCTGGATAGATGTCTGCCTATTACTCTTTACGACCCTCTTGAAATGTCGGAGGTCTCTGTCAGTCAACAGACGAGGTTGCCTGTACGCTTTTGTGCTATACATGTCCCTTCACGTTTTCAGTTCACGATCACATCAGAAACAGTGGACCTAGGGATGTTTAGGAGTGTGGAAATCTCGCGTACAGACTTATGACACCCAACCACCTGACCACGTTCGAAGTCCGTGAGTTCCATGGAGCATCCCATTCGGCTGTTTTACGATGTCTAATGACTACTGAGGTCGAGAATTAGTACCAGGCAGTAGGTGGCAGCACAATGCACCTAAATGAAAAACGTATGTTTGTGGGGTGTCCGGATTCTTTTGATCACATAGTGTATGTATTTACAAGTATAGACACTAAAAACACCCGAAGCTCTTTAGTTAATAGAACAGGTTTCGGAAACATTGAGTAAGGTATAAGGCTAAACTTTAAATAAAGGGTGAAAAGAAACTTAAAAGTATTCTGGAAAAGAATTAAGGGTACGCAGAAATGTGTGGAACGAGGGACACGTTACTGACGTAGGGAATCTCACGCAAGTCTAATATTTTGTTTATTAGTTGCTGCTACTACCCCGGGAGATATGGAACGTACTTTTTCAAAATATAACAACTGTCTACATGCTAATCGCATGCGGTTTATGTTTAATGTATTTCGAAAATGCATTACTGTACACTGTAAAGTTCGTGATTTAACAGAAAAGCCAATGTAATTCAGGTTTGTGTACATTAATAGCTTAATTAAATAATGAAGTAACTTTATTCCACACTACTAACAGCTAGACATATCTACAATGTTTTCTTCTGATAGTGCGTAATCGTTATTAGGCTGCTTTCGAAGCAGGGTGTAGTGCCTTCAACTGTTCATATACGAGGGCGGATTGATAAGTCCATGATTTTGACGAGAGATAGCGTTCTAATCACAGGTTTCTTGTTTGCACCCAAGTCTTACATCTATTCTGGGTATAATTGCAGAAATTCGTCATTTGTTTCTTAGAACTTTTTTGAGAGCGTCTAAAATAAGCAGATGTGTGTTGCTTCGTAGAAAATAGAGAAAAGTGAATTTCGTGATTTGATAAAGCGCTGTTTTTTACGAGGTAAGACACCGAAGGAAACGGAAGAAAAGCTGAACAAGTATTATGGGGACTCTGCTCCATCACATGGCATGGTTCACAGAATTTCGACGTGGCCGTTCGAGCACAAGAGATGCCGTGCGCACAGGACGGCCGGTTGAGGTCACAGCAGAAGAAATGTTGAACAAAGTTCACGATATTGTGTTGGAAGATCGCCGAGTGAAAATCCGTGAGATAGCCAAGACTGTAAACATCTCGAGTGAGGGTGTATAACATTCTGCACGAATTTTTGGGTATGAGAAAACTGTCATTAAGATGGGTGCCGCGACTGCTCACAGTTGATTAGTGGAATCGTATGACCATTTCACAGGAATGTTTTAACATGTCCCAGCGCAAACCAAATGAGTTTTTGCGGCGTTATATCATGGATGATGAAACTTGGATCCTTTACTATCAATCTGAAATCAAACAACAATCAAAACAGTGGATTTCTTTCGGCGAGAGTGCTCCAAAGAAAGCGAAAACCATTCCGTCGGCAGGAAAAATTATGGCAGCTGTCTTTTGGGATTCACAAGGGTTGATAGACATCCACTACCTGGAAAAGGGTAAAAATCACAGGTTCATATTATGCCACAATGCTAGACCAGTTTCACAAGGAATTGTTAAAGAAATGACCCCATTTGGTGAAGAAAAAGGTTCTCTTTCACCAGGATAATGCACCCGCACACAAGTTTCAGCCATTGCCATCGCAAAATTTGTGGAATTGGGCTACGAACTGATACCTCGCCCACCATATTCTCCAGATTTGGCTCCGAGCGACTTCTTCCTCTTCGCAAACCTGAAAAATTGGCTCGCTGGGAAGAAATTCACGTCCAGTGAACACATGGCAGAAACAATCTCATATTTTGCAGACTTCGAAAAATCATATTTTTTGGAAGGGTTAAAAAAATTGGAGAAATGTTGGACAACGTGTATCGAATTGAAAGAAAATGTTGAGAAACAAAATTGATTTTCTGGAAAAAAATTATTTTCTTTAAAAAGTCAGACTTATTAATCCGCCCTCGTATTTTGTTTACAAGGCACAGTGCAAGGTCTCAATTGGCTGGCCCCGTAGCCCAGTCGGGAGAGCACCTGCTTACCGGGCGAGGAGTCCCGGGTTGGATTCCTTCTGGGATGGGAATTTTTCTCTAGCCAATTTTTCTCTCCCTATTTTCCCCAGAGACTGGAGGTAGGAATGTGTGAGTGTGTGTTCTAATGTTTAAAACCGAAAAAGTCCAAGAAACCAACGACAAGAGAATACGTGTTAACATTGCCAGTAGGCAATAAGTTCCAAAGGAAAGGTCGCCATTAATACCAATGTAGTTCAAGGCGGGAATAAATGGGGGGGGGGGGTCTCAATCGCTTCCACGTTCCCTCGTCGCCAACCTTCGATGCTTTCCTAACTTGATATTTTACTTGCTAAAGTCTGATGATAACTGGGCTTGTAATCTTGGGGACGAATAGAATGGAATGTAGTGTTTTCACGTTAACCTGCACCGTAATGCGTGTGTATATAGACCAGTAGATGGGAGTAAGTTTACAAACCTTAGTGCAGTCAACTTGCGATATCAGTCCCCAAGATAACCAGCCTAATCATAACTTAGGAAAATTGTCTTTGGGATTCCAGCTAGCTTTTTACACAAAAATTAAAAGCTGAATTACTGATAACATCGGTGATTTTCTCCAGTCCCTTCCGTTAAAGGTTTGATAAAAAATTTGTTACAAAATGCTGTTACCTAAGCAAAATTTACTCATCTCTTGCGCAATATATAAAGTGTTCAATATGGTTAAACTTTACCAAGTATTAAAAATACACATTTTGTCAGCTATTACGTTTTAACTGCATAATATTCCAGAAAAAGGAACGTTCTTACTAATTTTTGAACTACGATTTTAAAGGAAATTATGTAATAAGAAGGAATGACAGGAAGAAAGGGATAGAGACCTCATGGGATAACGCAAGCACAGCTGAGGGTTTTGCTTAGAAATTAACTATGCTTGTGCAAGTTACTTGTTTAGACAACGCAAACTATCTTCATCTGTGTGGCAATATAACCACCAGTGCTGAAATTGCCAATTTCTACAAATATCAACAAATTTAGGTCATGTTTTTATCACAGATTGTTCAACATAATCGCCTATAGCTAAAAATAAGTTTTCATGGTCTATGTCAGGTATGGGCATTTTTGATCCCGCGTGTCAAGCAACCCCCCACGCTTTCCATTCGAGCTTGCTGTTTGCAACACACAAGCGGTCTTCTAATTCAGTGATGAAACATTGCTTAACGGAATTACAAGATGCATTCCACAAGAATTGGTATGGTAGGACATTTAGGAAAAATTGGGTTCGCTCATATATTGTAGCAGGCAAAGATGTATGTATGTATGTATGTATGTATGTATGTATGTATGTATGTATGTATGTATGTATGTATGCATGCATGCATGCATGCATGCATGCATGCATGTGTACTCGCGTGTATATTATTATTATAATAATAATAATAATAATAATAATAATAATAATAACAAAAAATAATCACGTGTTTTAAAGAAATACTTTTTGTGTAGTACGTTTTCGTCTGCCCCTCAACATTTACCAGTTACACAGGATTATACAAAATTCCTTCCGAATGAAGATGGCTTTTCTCAGAAAGTTCAAGATACACATCTTGTTCGTCATATAAATATCTTTAATATATCGTATTTTAATCAAAATCGTTAGCCATTTTAGACAATCAAAAGTATGGTATTCTATTCAAAATCGTTAGAGCCATGGTTTAGAAAATAAAAAATTTCGACAAAATGTTCCATTATAAAGGGAAGTTTTGGGTGGGGGATTTTCTTGAAAATCTTTGGAAGGTGCTGATCTTAAATATCAAGTTTAGTAATTATCCGAGATTTCGTTTTTGAGTTCACACACACACACACACACACACACACACGGACATTTTTCTAAAGTGTCTGTTTTTTATTCAGGGTGCCTCAAAACTTGTATTTTTGGCGAAATCTGGTACCTATCGAATTTTTGGGTGGAACGCAATACCTTGTCTAACTGCTAGGTACGTGGTAGAGAAAGTAAAAAGCATGGAATAGTACCTCTGGCTCTAATTAGTAAATCAACAACTTCAATCGAAGCAAGATATTTATTTACTGTAAAAACTGCAAGTATTGAGTACTGATTCTTCATTTTTCCTGCAAGTTTATAAGGATATATTTATTTGTTCAGTTTGACAACACGTATAAGATATTTATTGTATGAATAATAATTAATAAAGCACTTGGTTTTGTTTTCTCATTTGATGCATGCCTTGCATTTTAATAAATGGGCATTTCTAGCTTTTCAAAATTAAGAATCAAATTGCGCCACTGCTTGGATAGATACGTTATGTCACAGTACCCCTCCCTTCTGAATGTGACACGCGCTCGCCCAAACCTGGTCTATGTCTTGAAAATAATTTTCAGAAAATGAAAATATAAAATGTGTGCCACGTATTGAAAATCTGAAATTATTATTTTTATTTTTGCGTATTACTACAACATAGTTCTTTACAATCAAGGATTAAATTTTTGTTACATTAAAACATTTTCTCGAAAAAAAAAGCCAACAGAGGTTGCGCATTAAATTATAAAACCCTATTTGATATCAAAAACAACTTTTAAGATTTCTTCATCCATTTTAAAGTGGAAAATATATAAGAAAACAAGATTGCAAGAAATTCATGTGCTATCTGTTCACACTTGCGCACCTTCATTTAGACGTCGCTTTGGGCATTTCAATGGCTAGAAAAATAAAATCGTAATTCGTTCCTGATTACAGTGCTTAAAAATTTTCCCACAACATTTTTATAGGGTTATTTTTCAATTTTATCGAAATTTCACAATCGAGTATCATTAAGTATGTCATAGAAACTGCCACGGAAAGGTTTGTGTTTAATAAAATTAATATTATTATTATTATTACTATTATTATTATTATTATTATTTTAACTACCTGCGATTGACATGAAAACAAAGATGTTACTTTTTTATGCTCCTGTATAATGAATGAAAGGCCAGAAAGCAGTTGGAATTACGAGACGCTCCATCATTTATGTTCAGAATGTTTTACTTGGTAATAATAGCTTGTTTTAAAACTACTTACACACTTTCAAATCCTTGACATGCTACTTACAGCTGTTCCTAAACTTTATATATAAAATAGTACGGGTTTCCATTAAAAAATTAAGTTTGTGTTGAAAATCATATTTGCATACATACGCTTTTGATTGGCATATCATCTACTTTGAGCGTCCCCCGGCCTTAAAGCTTGTGAAAGTCGTTTTGCAATTCCTATTTTTGTTTTAGAGATGTTTGCTGTGGTAGTTTTAGGCGAGTCATCCTGTATTTGTGCATCTGTGATTCTGGGTCGGGAAGTGTCTTCAGTGTAATGCATTTTCATAGCTGCCTTTTTGGGAATATGCTGAGCAATATCCGCTAGTATGACGCAAGGTCTACTGAAGGTTGTATGGCCGGGTACGTACAATGGTCCTGCTTGTCGAGCTTCGAGGTTGTGTCTGCTGATTTTAAATGTGTTTTAATGTGACGAAAACATAAATGAGACAGTATTTATTTTCATTAGTGCAGAATGTTTGCGCGGGAAAAATATTGTTGCTAGTGAATTAACAGTGAAACAGGTTTTTTTTAAAAAAAGAAACTCCATTGAATCTCTGTGAACGACGAGAGAGAGGGGAGGGGGTAAGCGCAAACGTACTCTTAAAACTAACTCATATAATCTTAAATTCCTTTATATAATTTTCATATTGGTACGTTTATGCCAGAGTATTCTTAGTCAAAGCAAGGCAGTATGCCGATAAGCACATAACTAAGATTGTTTAAGGTTTTAAAAACGTTAGCATTACGTAGTTTAAAACCAGTGCCTTTTTTCATGTTTAAACCCATTCTTATTATAAAAAGCTAACAGAGCTCTCGGCTCCATTCCCGTTGCGTTAGCTTCTGTGTCTTACTCCTCGTCGCTCTTTGCCACCTCTTCCATCCTCTCTGCAACGTACAGCGATGTGATATTTTGAATACCGGTAATGAAATCGTTTCTCTGGTGCTAATAAAAATTAAAACATAAGTAAAAAGTTTAGTACACATGTGTGCTTACGCTTTTTACCGTTCGGAGCATTACCTTAGCTGCTATATAGGTACATGGCCTTGATTGGGCCATTCCTACCAACCCAATTGCAGTCACCTAAATGCGCTCAACATCAAGCTATCGCAGTCAGAATATTAGTAAGACCCACAAATAGCTATTTATCTAAGCTCAAAAGCCTCGCAGAGCTATAATTGGGCCAAAAAATCCACATCCCTGTGGGTGGGCTCGAAACTTCTGGTATTCGCATACCATATATATCTGCGTCTGTCGAGCCATTGGTTTTTTTTTTGGTCCAAAATATTGCACTATGATCAGTTAAATCATTCGTACATTGTTAACCTTTTGTTATCTAGTTAAACAATGAGACTTTGTATAACGGTGACATATCAGAATTTCAAATCAAAGATACTCTCGCAGCAGCAGTTTATAGACTGACCTTGCCTTCACTAATGTAGAAGCCGAAAAAAATTGAACGCTTTCATGAAAACAGTTTACAAAACCCAGATAAAAATTGGGTATATACCACATGTTTACTAAAAGCACGCGTTTTCCCTCTCGCTTGCACTGGATCTGAAAAGTACATTTTCGGCCGGCATTACTTATTATATCAGAGCTAGCACAAATATCCTTTGGCTTACAATGTGTGCACGCTGCGTGTTTGTGTCGACAGTATGACGAGGGGAAGGGTGTGTCACAAGTAACCTGGAACTGTAAACAGTAGCGTCAGGGGTAGAACAGAACATAAACACAGAGCTCACAGAGAGCAACTCTAGCATACCAGTAACGCAAGCGAACTACTGACTGTCGACTGTGCAGCCCTGAGTCCATGTATTCATTACGACGTCACGTGTAGTAGGTAGGGTGGATGTTACGTTGATTCCTCGCTAAATGGATATTTGTGTTAGCTCTGCTTATTATGACCACGCTAGTAAATAAGTGTCCACGTGAGCACATCTGTATATCTGTAAAGCTCAAATCATGAATCTGCTTGCTGTCTACCATTTTATAGCATTCATAGAGAAAACACTGCCACTGCTTGCCAAATGAAATCAACATTACCAAATTACCGATTTCTTTTTAGTAGAGAAAGCACAAGATAAACAAATCACCACCGCGCACAACGCAGTGATTTGGAAACAGTTCTTTGAAGTTGTTCTGTAGAACATGTACATGTATAGCAGTTGAATTGTCCATCATACTGTAACATACACCTTTGAACTAGTAGTGGCACGAGCAATTTGAATGTCTCTGTTCCCGTCTGTGCCCCAAAAATAAAGGACCATACATTTCCGACTTAGCCGATGCAAGTTACACATTAATTTTCGGTGAATCCTTCTCCCATGTAACAAAACATTCTGGGGTCTAGTGACCCAGATGCCAGAGTTGTGACCTCTCAATATGAAGGCATCTTCATCCCAAAATAATATATTTACAGCATCAGTTGGACAGAGTGAAGACGGTGCTTTGTAACCTAAATGGTTTGCTCTACTATTATAATCAAGACTGACTAGAACTGAATGTATCGTGGTCTTGAAACCTGTACCGAGGGACAAACGTTTGATGGCATTAGAGAGAAAATTCAGCGACGTTCAGGACCTACGTATAGAAGCAAAGTTGCTCCATAGATTTTCACATTGTACAGAGGTGAGAGCATAGGTTTCAGGGCACCACATTAGTCGCTTAGCGACCACTCTTTGTATTACTTTACAAACTCAGTTTGTTAGTGAAATTCATCGATAACTTATTGGTAACTGTGTGTCTTTTCCAGGCTGAAGAATGGGAACTATTATTGATTCTCGCCACTGAGATGGTAAAACGCCATGCATTCAAATGTAGTTAAGTCTCTAAATAAAATAGCTTACTAGTGGGAGGTGTTAAGCATTTGTGCATGTATATCATTCGGGCCAGTGATATCAGAGTATCCGACAATGATAATTCTAGTTCGTATAGTGAGAAGGATAGATTATATTCTTCGAGTTTCTGAGGGGTGAAATTAGAACCAGATGGCTATCCGATCTTTGACAGCCAGGAATTGGGTATCACAGTGGGCAGAACTAGAGGCAGAAGAGGAGACTCCAGCCAGGATTGGCTATATGATGAGGATCATTAACAGTATTGCCCTCCACAGAAAGTCCAGGAATAGGTGTAGTAGAAGGTTGACCACAAATACGTCTGAGTTTATTCCACACCCAGGAGAAAGAGGTGCATCCTGACAAAGTGGAAGCAAAATGTTTCCAATAAGATTTCTTGCACTGTCTAATTATTTTCCTAGCCTGAACACGCAACTTTTTAAAGGTGATCATATTTTCCAGTGTCGGATGACGCTCGAATATTTTCAAGGCCTTTCGACGGACTCGCGTAGCTGCACGGCATTCCTTCGACCACCAGGGAACCAAAGTAGCCGTCCAGTAAACGATATTTGAGCAATGGAAAGTTCAGCACTGTCATATCGTGTCCCAAAAGTAATGGATCCGTGCTCAATATGAAGAAAAGGAACATTGTTAAATGGTCATAAGTTCAGAATAAAGACGCAAATCTGCTTTTCTTTACACCACCATTTTGGTGGGCAAGTAAGGTTGATTCCACGAACAACCATATGAAGTAAAATGGGGTGGTATCGGAAACTACAGACCATCGCAGAAAGGCAGCGAGCTGTGGCGAACAGAAGGAAGGATCAAAACAAGAAAAATTACCAGTAGAATCACAGATGTTGGAAGCCCCGAATTTAGTGTAACTAAATTATGGAAGTCTACAATTACAACAATCTTTTTACCCCTAGGACACTCGCTAACCCAGCGCCATAATGCTGTGCATTGAAATCGCAGCGGTATAAGAAACGGTTGGGGAGCAGATCTAGAAAGTGTTCCCCAAAAGAATTAGGTGGAAAGTATAAAGAGCAAAGTGTTAACGAGAGATATGGTAAGGTAATACGGAGAGCCACAGTTTCTAAATCCGTAACTCATCTGAACAGGACTGGAGCTCAGGTTCTTAACGCAGTAGGATAAGGGTCCTACCATGGGCTTGGCCACCATCAGAAACAGGAATGGCATTCTGGAGAGTAATATAGCGATGAAAGTGCAGGCGGTTTTTAGGATGCAGTTTAATCTCCTGAAGTCAAAGGCTGATAAGTAGGAAGCAGAAGTTCTACCTCTTCCTTATGGGAACGGTAACCACTAAGATTCCAGTGCAAAATGGCCATGGGAAGTAAATGAGAAAAAGACTAAAACCAAAACAAGGGAACAAAGCCTGGAGACGCTTAAAAGTCGAGTGTCTGTTTAAATTTCCAAGCTGTTTCGAAGCATGTCGGTTTTTCCGCTCGTAAACCTTGGATGCCAAGTTCTTCTATTATTTGGTGACAAATGTGGTTTAGGAGGCTTCTTTTTTTTCTTTCTTTTTTCTCTTTTTAACTATCTGTAATTATACATGACAGTAGTGGTTGACTTTGCAGCAGATTTTGGCACTTTCTGAATTTGCGATTTAAGACTGGTCACTGCAGGAAAAGCTGTTCCTTCTGAGATATTGGTATTGGCCAGGGACGGACTCACAGGTGCAGTTGTGGGCAACTCTCTTGAAAAATGGGACATTGCAAGAGAAGGAAGTGCTGGAGAAATTTCCGGATCTGCAATTCTTGTAGATTGAGATTTTGGTTCTTTGCTTCTGTCGGAAGTAGCGGAAGTCGAAGTTATAGCCGAAGTCATTGGTGTACGAGAAACACCGTAACTTCCCAAGATTGCTGGATGACGGTAGCCGGGTGCATGGTTCAGAACACACTGAAGCTGCGGCAGGTGAATCAATCACTTGAGTACTCACTTAGTTTCTGCCTTAGTGCATGGGATGTACAGGTAGTTCTCTCGGAGGCACCAGGAGCCCTAAGCGCCTTGTCAGTATCCATTGATGATCTGCAGGATTGTCCAAAGCTAAGTCACCTAACCGATTGGCCACGGCAAGTGTAGCCTAACCGGGGTTTAAGCTAGAATATAAAACAGTGTTGCAAAATGCACAAATCAAAATTTACATTTGTGCAAAATTCTGCTAATAGAACATTTTATAAATTATACTATTAATGAAGGTTTTAAAAGTGTGTGTATATTCAATTAAAGTCAACATTCATCTGCTGAATAAAATTTTATTATTCTTTAAATTAACTTTTACACGTATAAACCCACACATTTCATATATCTATAGTAAACTGTCAATATTGATTTACATATTTTGTATTACCTTACATTATATCACATTAGAATACGTCGGTTTTTATGCATACTCCACACACTGAATGCCTTTTCAAAATCAATCATTGCGAAATGGCCCTTCAGTATTAGTTATCAGAAGTTTGCTAACTCTTTCAACAGAAAGGCGATTTCTGTTTTTATATTCTTCATGCAACTAAACCCTCGCCCATAGTCTACTCTGCGCAGGGGAATAGTAACGGCGTATTTTATAGTTAAATCCACAAGAGAGAATTGTTCACTCATCTTATTAACATGAACTATACCAGCTCTTTGAAATTCATTGCATTGCACCTACTGTTCAACGTCTTCTTAAACAATGCCAATTCCAGTAAGAGATCATTTACATCCATAGATGTGGCAGAATGAATTAGTGCATATGTTTTGATTTCCTTATTGCCTTACTCCCATAATTTCTGTAGTTTATAGGATACATGATATTAAATACTCCAATTTTAACTAAATTCCCCAGTCCTCAATTACATTTGTAAGCAAATTATCTGAGAATTTGCAAATCGCGGTCCTAACACACTTCTATGCTGCAATGAACCTTGTATTATGTTTCCACGAAACTCGAACTCGCCTTCTTGAAATTCTGGAGGCACTTTATCAAGAAAAGAACTGAAATTCGGACCAGGTTTCAATTTAAAGTCCTCGAAACTTTGTATGCGTGAATTCACGCAATTTTGCATGCACTCTGGGTCTACATTTGACTTTTGTAAAGTCAAACACAATTTGTTAACAAGAAACATGACATCTTTCATAAAAGACAATAGTGACAAAAATGTTAGACACTTCATCATACATTTTTAATAAGCCAGCAGCTACTGCTATAGTGGTGGTTTGCGCGGAACATTGCGCGCGCTCTCTCTAAACATTAAAGGTGACGGCTAACGTGCTATACTAAATTCGCATAACATAATTTTTCTACATTTACAGAACATTTTGCACACACGTGTACCTTGGATTGCGTTAGTTGAGCAAATTTCATCTCAGAAATTTGTACTCTGCAGACAGCATGAACTTAGCAAAGCATGAAAATTAATTACGAAGGACAGAGCTTTTCGGGAGTATTCATACCTTTCGACCCACATGCGTGTAGCGTTAGTATAAGCTGGCACATTTGAATAGTGTTTCAGATATTGCTATCATTGATGTGATTTCTTCACCTGGTTCACTTTGCTTAGTGTTGTGCTACTTGTACGACGATGAGTGTATCGAATTGATTTTCTGTTCTGTGTCAACAGTAAGTGAATGATTTTGCTGCAAGTTCCTAAGACGTTTGTTGCATACTACTGAAATATTTTTCTTCTACATGGTAGCATGTTCGAACTCATGAGAATACCTTTTGTTCGTCTTATGTCTCTTACTACGTGGTTTGTAATCCAGAATCTACTTTATTCTTATAGGCTTCGTTTTCTGCGTGTTCATAGCAGTTTCGTTCGTCCTCATTTATCTACTTAATTTAACTTGACATTTTTTATTCTATTCCCCAATTTCATTACTATTGGCTTCATTTGATTACAGAGACTCGTTACTTTTCTTTAAAAGCTAAGCTTATTACATTGAATTTAATTTTTCTTCGGTAGTATCTGGTTGAGAGTGAAATGCGTGATTTTGTGTTCAAAAAGCCAAGGTTCAAAATAAGCATTCCTCTACATTTATAACAATACTAGTTGAAAGGGGATATACTATACATATATAAGAATTGTACATATGAAAGGGGATATACCATACATACATAAGAATTGTACACTAATAATATAATTCACTAACATGTTAAAATATTCAACATCCAGCATTTGTACAGAGCTAATTGTAAGCAACGGGCGAGCTAGCAAAATTCCAAGAAAAGCATAATCCTAAGTAGAGCGTACCTTTCACCAAGCCAACAGGCAGGCGGTAACGATACGGAGAAATAGAAAGAGACGGAGATATTGAATCGGTTTCACAACGCACCAGGGTGACGCTTAAGTGCACGGACTTGAAGCCACATATTCTCATACATGTTAAGGTAACGCGGTCTGAGGACCAATAGGAAACGACGTTACATTTTTAAACGCAGAGGTGAGCGTCACTAGGCTCACCTATATAAGGGCAAACAAGGCCTCGGAGCCCACTCTCTCTTTATCACTGGTCTTCAAGAATTCACGTCGACACGAGGTGCGACAGATGCACGTGTGCGCACAAGGTTGGGAATGCGTGTGCAGATAGCTAGGCTCCTGAATTATTTAAAGTGGTGGGATTATAATAATGGGAAAAGCTAGCCGCCCATAATTATTTCAATTGTGAATAAACTTCATTGATTAAGGGAAAATTGTAGTGTATTTCTTAACTTGCCTCACCCACAATAACCTGAGAATTAAGAATTAGATGTAGGTAGGAAAAGTTAGAGTGGAATACGCAACAACCGATGAGCATCTATAGCCGAGGAAGAGCACTGCAACCGACATCATACCCTAGGATCGACGTATTCCCGCTACATAGTGATTTATTCAACGAATTGTTCTGTGAAATGTCTTAATAACTAACTTTTGTTAAGCTTAAAATATAGTGAATGAATACATAAAGTTCGACAAATATCTATAGTATAATCCTGATACCGGTTCCGCAGTGCTCCGACTTAAATCAGCAAAAGCTATTGACTTTACAAATTTAACTAATTTCTGACCTACACTTGTGTTTCAATGCGAAGGTTGTGCTTGAACACTGTTCTTTAATGACAGGTTTCAGCTGATTTAAGTCCTAAATCGGGACCAACATTCAACTTATTTCTGTACTTGTTTATGCATACAAAATCCACAAACGCCAAAAAATGTTAGCCCTTTCTGAGATCATTGTATTTGTTACTTCTTGTCAGCCAGAAGAGTGATAAACCCATCTTCTTGATCATTTGCCTGAGACTCCCATCACATCGCAGGTCGGTCAATGCATTTTTATCGGAAGGAGTTAAGGTTTATGGTAAGGGTTCAGCAATAGAAAACGGGTCTATAGTCCAAAATTCTGAATTTAGGTTATCAAGGATGTATACATTGAGAGTCTCATCCCAAATTTCAAAATACTCCTTAATATCCACAGTCTGTTTACAATAAGGAGTTTCATGTTCACTTAAGAACGCAAGGAAGGTGTGGTAAGGAAGTAGGTCTTTCCAGTATTGATTTCTGTTTTCATGAAGCCTAGTTTCTTCTTAAGAGCAGCAATTTTATCCTGTACCAAGAACATGAATGTAAGCACACCTGCGAACTCTTGTTCAGCTGGTTTAAGCAGGAAAGACAAATCTGCCCAAATGGTCAAGCCACTGCTTATCAGTGAAATAATGAAGTTTGCGGATGAGTAGCAGGAAATGTCTATACTTCTGAAAGAAGTTCAGACAGACGGCTCAATACATTTTCTCTCAACAGCCCACTAACCACAGTGTGAAGTAAAAGAAAACCATGTTCAGCACCTATTTCATTGCACAAAGTGGAAAATCGTAAATTCACAACTTTGAACTTGTCAAATTGATAACTTTCACAATTTCATTTAAAACTATCTTTAGAGCAATAGGCATCGTTCTTGCGGGTAAAGCCTTGCGACGAATGCTACAATTTACAAACATTGCTTCTGGAACTCTTCTTTAATCTTTGCAATGCCTTCATAAAATGCCCCTAGAGCCTTCATGTGAGATCCCGCAAATGAGTTTGTTTTTTCCATGATAAGGCCGTTGGTTTTCTCTGAGTATTCCAACGGCTTGTGTTTCAAACCGCTATGCTTGGTGTCAAAATTATGCTTCAAAAAGGGAGGGTTTCATCGAATAATTTAAAGGTGTTTCATGACAAATCACTCACTGGGCTATTGGGATGGCTTCTCTCCATCTCCAATAAATGTGAAACCATATAACAAATATCTTATATTGTACTTGCGTATTGTATGTGTACGGGGCTTTTTGTACAGTGATCTCCTCTGTTGGATACTTAGCATTAGAAATAGTGACTTCTTTCAGAGTGGAATTATTTACCCCGCATATATCCCTTTTCTCCTGAGTTTTTCGAGCAGATTTCTTTAATTAACTACTGATTCATGTTCTGGTTTACTTATGAATGTGACACAAACTACACATAAAACTGACAATTGAACAAATAATATCTCGCATTCAGAGCAATAATGTAGCTCCATTGCTTTCTTAACTGTAAATGCGTCTCGCAGCTAAACAAACGCCAACATATTAGAACTGTCAAATCTTATTTGTTAACGATTTTACATACCACCTGCAATAGCTCACGTACTATCAATGGTTCACGTACTGTAGGTTGAGAACCTCTGGTCTAGGTATTAAAGGAAGATGTTAATCACCTTATGGATTTAATCGGCGTCTTAAATGCTATTATCTTGCTGTAATTCCCATATAACGGGTGAAAGGGAAGTCGTTACATTAATTTAAACCAGTTGCAGATCTCATTATTTGAAACTTATTTTGTATCTCATTTTTTTTCAATGACAATTTTCTGCGAAGATATTTTAGATTTTTCGAGAACATAAAACGCACACGCTGGCAACGCCGGCAGCCGATCGTAGCTGGGAGCGTGGGTGGTACTCTCCCTTTCAAAACCAGAAGTAGGTCAGCGTGTAAAGAGTTCCACTTTCGCTGTATAGTACGTGGTTCATGAGTGTAGATAAACATTTCGTGCTTGTAATCTTATAGTAATTGCATCATCCAATGGCCCTTTTGTAACCTAAACTCAGAATCTACGCATAATCAATTCGTTCAGCATTAAACTTAAATACGTTTTACAATTGATGCTGCTAATTTTATGAACCAAACCATTTTTCTGGTATGTAAACACCAAACAGCCACTTATTTAGGCTCTTACAAAGTCTACTAAATGGTACTTTTAACATGGACAGCAAAAAATAAACCATAAACCAAATGAATCGCAAGATTCACAGATAAATGTCCACTATTTGCGCACCTGCAATCTTCACACCTTCGTAACCAATTGCGTCATGCTCTAGCAAAGACACTTTCGTTGTTGCGTATTTCCTCCGCAGCCAGATGGATACGTTGTCTTGAAGACTCGACGTCAGTAATCGATGTTTTGTAGAACCTGCTTTTCATATCCCCCCAAAAGAAAAGTCCAGATGATTCAGGCTTGTCCATCTTGCAGGCCATACACTAACAACATATCAAGGTACTCGCGATTTGAAAAGGCTGGGCTTGTCCATCTTGCAGGCCATACACTAACAACATATCAAGGTACTCGCGATTTGAAAAGGCTGGCATCTCGTAAATCTTGTACTGTACGTATGGTTACCCGGTAAACACATCTCGGGTTCTTTTATCACTACACCTGTGAGCTAAAATGCCTAATACGATGTTACTCTAATTATGACTCAACTTCTAACGGAACTAACATGGTGCACTTTTCATTCAGCGACCGCGAAATCCTTATGAACGATGAAGGCATTACTTCCATACTGTTAGTGTAGGCCAATAGCTACCACGTTGTATACTTTTCATTTCGCCAAAACATTACACCACCCTTTCTTTGTGTCCTCCACCGTGGTCTAGGGGTACTATGCTAGCCTCTGGTTCCTGAGGTCGCAGGTTCAAGCTCGGTGGAGGGCGATGCATTTTTTTCGTGCGTAAAAATCCTTAGCATGGCTTCCTTCGGAAGGGAAGTAAATCCGGTGGTCCCGTGTCGTAGGTTTACGGCACGTAAAAGAACCTCAAGAGGCCTCTGAGGAAAATTTCGTGTCTTTCACGTCCTGTCGTGTAAGGGTTCTGCACACGACTGTAGATTTTTAAAGTTGTTTTCGGGATTGTAGGTAAGCCCCGAGCCTTAGCTCGAGAACAAGGCAGCTCAGCAAATAAGAAGGCACAAGTTAAAGATGAGAAGAAGTTTATTAGGAAAACTTCAAAGATGTAAATCCTCGTTGAATACTGACGAAAGGTCCGCCAGCGTTACACAGTGATAATCTAGACTAAAGTAACCGCCTTTGCTCTTGACCGGGGGTGTTTTATAACATTTACAATAGCATAGGAGGGGGCAAGGTATTAACTTCCCGGTGCTAAGAGCTCTGGCACATACACCAAAAAGGGAAGGAAGCAATGTCAAACACCTGTCACATACATTTTAGCTAAGGTATACTATGTTGACTCGCCCAACAATTGTTTAAGGTTCTTATACTTATTTCTATTTCCTAGTTAACACTAAGTACAAATACAGCTGTCGAAAATGTTACTAATGTACCTTCTGGCAGGAAATATCTTAGCTGAGGGGGTTGCATCCGCTAGTTGGAGATGCTTTACTTGGTCATGTCATCCTAGGTTGTATCTTTATACGACAGTCCAATATAGAATGGGAGGCTAAGAATCATAGCAGTTAAAGATCGTCCATACATAAAAAACCTCAACCTTTTCATCGTGTTTGCTTGGATTAAGTGTCGTGTCGAAAACAAAACTGCTAGTTCCCCCACCTCCTAGTTCAGCTATGCTGTTTTGTTTACGACAGGGAGCCGGTTCTCACACTGACCTACCTTGACCTAACAATGCTGCCTATGTCTCCAACCACATTACGTCTGCAAAACGGTGTTCGGAAAGTGATTATTTCAAAACCCTGTATGTCAATAGTTACTATCGAAACTAGGCCAGAAATTGTTTACCTTACCCATCTTACAAGCAACAAGCTATTATCTTCATACATTTCTGTGGGATAAACCATCTAATTTGGAAAAACAACTGCTTTTTTCTTTCAAAAACGACTCACAAAAAATGTTATTACAGTTTTTTTGTTTGTAATACCTCTATGAGGCACATATTAGAAGAAATGTAATAAGCTTCCTTTTACCCTGTATAACTAAGATGAGAGTGCCATTTTAATCACTAGTCGAGAGGTTTTTGGAAGTTATATGGTTGGTTCAATGCAAACGAAGTATCCATGTTTAATGCCGCAGTTTAAGCCAGCAGTTAGGTTGGTCGATCATGGCCCTTCGTGCCACAGATTCAGAAATGTAGTTGGCTATGTCAGTAAATAATATATATATATATATATAATGCATATGAATAATGGTCATTCGTTTTATTCGTTCAGCAATTACACTTGTGCTGCTCTTCGTCATGTTATACTACAGATGAATCTGATGTTTCCTAATCTGCGGCGGTGTACACAATCCCGCCCATATCAATAGTGGTGGTGTTACTCCGCTATGTTATTTCATGCGATTCTCCACTATCCATATGTTACTAATTTCATTGTGTCAATTATTTGCCATACGTTACTGATTTCTCATTATTGTATCAATTATTTGGGAAGGGGACCGTCACAGTGACTTGTCCGGGGGCCCAGATTATCTGGGCGACCCTGGTGGTATAGGTCCACAGTTCCTTTGATTTCGACTAGGTTAATTTTGTTGTCACTAAATTCTCTGATGCTTTTCATCGCACCTCTTAACCCAGTTCAACTGTGTTTCGCAGAGGAAACAGATGTTGGGTGAAATGTACTTTAGATGTTAATTTTATAACGAATCCATGTTCACCTTGGTAAAAGTTTAAAACATGATTTTAATCATAAGAATTGAAGGTAATCAGATGAACGATTATAATTTGTTCATAGCTCAGATAACAGATTTTGGAGATGATTCAACCGCGACTCTTTTGGCAGCTGTGGTGAACAATTAAAATATGAGTGTAGCTTAGGTTAATTTTGAATTAGATAGACTGCATAATACATTCTAATTGGAATGGAGCGAACTTAACCTTAAAAAAGGTTATGACCCATCACCTGGCATGTTAACCTAGTGGTTAAATCGTTGGTAGCCGAGGGATTCAGAGTTTCGCTGTTCTATCCCGATACGTAACCACGTTTTAAATTTAAGCCGTTGTGCCCTGCATTGAATGAGCATTAAACAATATTAGCTTTAAGGTTGTTGCAGTTAAAACATGCGTTGCCTCACAGAAGTGAGAAATAATGGCCGCCCCCAGCTCCGGTGAAATGTAGGTCGTGTTAGCCAAGGCCAGATCACCAGATTTGCGTTCGCCGTTTAACCCCACAACGAATGGATGCTCTTTATTACAAGATAGTATGGGTTTGATATCTCAGACCTAAATGTTTACAAAGTCGTTTTATACATTGCTTCCTCTTAAACCTCAAGAATATAGAGTACATTCTCTAATTTGTTATTGTATTTTAATATTAATTTACTTTGAATGTAACTGGTGTTTCCATAAGAGATACATAGTTCATAAATTAGCGCATTCTTAACTTTATAAATTTGAAAAAATATACGGCTTTTAAGACTTCTAGGGCTTAAACTCATCACAGACAAAAACAGGCTTTACAATAAAAATATCTTTTCTTTCTGCCCTTGTTGTTGTTTAACTTCTTCCATGTTTACCATCTATGGATTTTGTCCTTGGCTGATCCTCTGTATTTGTCTAGAATTCTAACGAACATAATTCTAACATAAATTGAATTGAATTGCGAATAAACTGTCATTCTAGTGTTAATATAAATGTTTTTATTTGTAATTTTGCTGAGGACAATATCTAATATTTAGTCTCATCAGAAAATAAATTAAAACGGATACAAGCGTTTTTGTTTGCTTGGCTGTTCCAACAACAGACAGTTTTTCTTTATAATATTGCAGCTCATTTTCCCTCCGCTTTGTTCCAGCGTTTCCATCGAAATGACACAAATTGCCTTGACTTATAGGCAGGCTGCATTCCCCTTCTCAAATTGGCCAGAGCGACTTTCATGTTCACTAACCAGGTTCTCTCTGACACACTGGGGAAATATAGATACATTCTTTACGGAAGCAACAAACACACTAAACATTGTAGTTGATTAGGATGGAAAGGCACACTTAGTAGTAGCTCCTGTACTGCACCTGTTGTTGGCATACGAAATTAACAACGTGCTTTAAGTCTTAAGACCCAGTCCATTGTTGCAGGGTGTTCATTAAGAAGATTATAGCTTTGTTTCATTTTTATATGTATATTACATTTAACAGTAGAATAAACTACCACCTGGAATCGTAATGAAGGGGATTGTTTAGTTTCCTTGTTTTGGTGACTGGCGTTTGGAGTTGGAAAATAATTCATATATTCGTGTAGCAATTGGAGTTAAAAATTCCTAACATAATAGTTTCAAACATGTTTTAACAACTAAGTAACCAATGGCTATTTCCTCACAAAGCAGAATTGATACATTTTTATATTATATCTCGGTTTTAATGTATCTTTCTTTTCTCTATTTTTAAATGAGAATATATTGTCAGTTTTAGGAAGATGTGAATGCATAACAATACATCGAGAGAACAGTAAGGCAGGTTTCTTTCATGTCCGGTTTTTTGCCAGTGTACTTAATTGAAGAAAAACGCTGTCGTTAAATCAACGAGTTTTTCCACACATGGATGGTATTCTGCATCAATAAAATCGACCAAGCACCAACACCGAGCTTTTTGTTTCTTGAGAATGTAGCTAAGCTTAGAAAAGAATTTCTACTTGCTTGTTTTCTGGACAGTCTTCTGCAGAAATGGAACTTCGACCAAATACGAATCGCACAATCCTTAGGTTTGCTTTTGAGGCAGCTTAAAAGGAAAGCAGGTCACCAAGTCTTGCTAATACACATGGAGGTGAGTCGAGGGAGGTTTTGACCGAAAGGTAGTGAGGCATTGTTAAGCAATGCCCCTCAGATTTTGTAAGGAGCAGCCATAGTAACAAGTCATAAAAAGATAAAAGTTACCAGGGTTAAGACTGTCCCCTTGCAAGTTAAAAAGGAGATTAAAAAATAAAGGGATACTATGTGGAAGCGGAAGGCCAATAATCGTTAGTCCACTAGTAAAGTATTTAAAATGCCTCGGACAGAATTTCCCTTGGACAAAGTAATGGAACTTCTACGGAGACAACAAATGCACACGATGGGGAGTAGAATCAAAGTCACGTCTTGAAACTATCCCTTCACTTCCTTTATACCACAAAACATATTTCCACATACCTCTGACCCGAGATAACCCAGAACTCATGTTCCAGCACCTTAACTCTGACCAACGTGGAAACATCCCGACAATTCCCTGATATCTGTGTCGTCTAGAAACACGCGGGAAGCGTGCATGTTCAAGAATTGTATAAGCTAATCGGAGGAGACGCAGTATGAACACCAACCGGCAAGCCGTCAGTTTGCCTGAACAGTCCACCGGAGTCAGGCGACCGGAACGTAAATGGGCTCCGGCTTGCCTGTCAGAGCCGACGATTATCCCGGTGACGAAGGATGAACGGAAACACGTTCGTCCGATCGGAAGAGATCCGCAGGCAAGCCGGTTCGTGAGTGGGATAGGCATGACGGCCGGTCATCAATGTTGTGGCAGTCACCTCCTTCGTCCGTTGCTTTAGGCTTACCTTGATGCTTCTCCCGTTGGTTCCAGAAGTTCACAGTGTGCTGGTTCTCTTCAATTTTATCCTCGGCTGGCTGCAGTAGTTTTCTTTAAACTATATAGGAGCATGGACTTATCCTCGGTAAAGGAAAGCGTAGATCTCGGGTGGTGATATAGGAAGACATAGACGTGCTTTGTTTATGAAAAGATGACACTGCCGTTTCTCTTTATTTAATTAACACTCGTAGTATACAACACTGGTATTGTCGCCGTAAAATACTGTCCACCGCTGTTAAAATGCGGCGCGGATATGACACGAAGTTTAAATATGCTTATCTCTTTACGAGTAGCGGATCTTAGGTGTGTTTCTAAAACTATCTTGATTCCCTTTTTTGGCGCGATATCTCACACATCCTGCAGCATCTCTGCCTGACCACACATGACAAAAACTGTCAAACAAACTGCAATGCTAAACTGACATGACAAAACTGTCCAACAAACTGCAATGCTAAACTGACATGACAAAACTGTCTTGCTAAAACTCCATGACAAAACTGTCCCGAATTTGCTCCAAACAGATCCATTTATAGTCGCAGGCTTCTGGGGCTGCTTCCTTTCCTATTGGTCCATTTTTAGCGCCACTCGACGCGTCTAACTATTTCGTATAAACTTCCAGGGATCTCATTGGTCCAAGTTTAATATAAATCGCGGTTTTTCCTACATTTACCGTTAAGCTATTTGTCTCTCTCACTTGGTCACGGCGAATTATCAAATAAAGGGACAAAGGCGTTACACCCTCGCTGTAGGAATAATGGCACTGCGACCAAAGAGAGGTCATAAAACTAGATTCTCTGCCTTCGAAAGCACTATTCCTGTAGCTAAAACATTTCGTCGTGGACAGTATTTTAACATAGCGCTTAAATTATTTGCATTAAACCATTTATAACTCTACTAATATTAATAACCTAGATAGATACATAACGTTAAATCACCCTTCTTAAAATATACAAGCAGTATGAGAAAAAGATATTTACATAGTACGATTTAACATCAATAAAAGTTAATTAATAAATTATTTATAATTACAGTTCTTGGGCTCGGCCTAGAGTTGCCGTTTCAATGTCCATGCGTCCTCTTGTGTTGTAGTGAGTGCCACGTGTGTTGATAAGGCGGAAATGTCACGTGAGAAAGAGAATCAGTGTTTGAAGGAATTCGTTTGTGTATACCGAAGTGAAACATGCCGTTCGAAAGTGACATCAGATTACCACGATCGAGCTATGAAAGAAGCTGTACGCCAGATAGGTAGACATATGGAAAGAGTTAAAATCTACATGCACGAAATGGACTATTCTAAGCGAGAAGCACAACTTTATCAGCGGGGAACAGTGTGCCGTGTCGGTCTAGAATCGACTGAAGATGTATGGGGTATTCCGTCCAACAGGCTTGTTGGTAAATGTACGGCGCCCACAGGGGCCTCATGAACTACTTTGTATTAGTTCAAATTCCTTGTAATGTTTTGTGTATGCACTCGGGAACTTATTCCATGGTCTAAAAGCGTATTATTGGTATACTAGATATGAAAATCAACCCCGAGAGTCTACTACAAATTTCAGGGGGTGATCCTACTTTTAAGCAGCAGCCGCTGCTGCATTCCCAGGATAAAAACTCGTGATGGAAACGAACTACCTTATGGTAGACGAAGGAATGCGTGCAAATGAAAATGTCCTAGCCAAAATACTGGAGAAATAAAGCGTGTAAGAAATTAAATGTACAGGACTCGTGCAGGAAAATTGAAGATTCTGGAGTTTCGTGATGGCGAGATTGTTTTCAACTAGTGTGCCAGTTAAAGTGACGTTAGATATTTCGGTCTCCTGTGTCACGAATTATTTTCCTTAAATTGTCAGGAAAACCTCCTGAGATTTCCAACTTTCAAATTAACTTTGGAGTATGTGTTAAACTTCATTACTTCTAAATTCGTTGAGCTGCTCGTTCCATGACGTCTTTTGCAAATACAGTAAAAACTATATTTAGAACCCTTTATGGTTTAAGATTGATATGTTTTTCTTTAACTTAATATAAAGGGTAGAACTACAATAATACGTTACAATTATTTGCAACACTTCTTTATTACATTAGAAACTAAGTAATATTACTAGTGGACTTTCTAAGTATCGTATTTGCAGCGACACGAGTGACCGAGCTCGTTAAAAGTACGGACACACGAGCGGCAGGTCCGCGGTTCCAACCATGGCCTTCCTCCCTGACGGGTTTTCCAGGTTTTCTTCAGCCCTAATAACTGGCAAACGACGGGGAGGTACCCTAAATTTAGGCCTGGAACGCTTCCTTCTCAAATTTCCCCATAATATTTATTTCAGGTATCATCGGTGTCCAGCGCCTGTGGTGCCGTATGAAGCAAGAATGGATATCAAACACTATATAAAAGAGAAATAAAAGAAATGTTTACATTTAGTGTTTTGTTCTCTAGAGTTAATAGCCATGCCATTTTTAATCAAACTTTCCTTTTATGTAATTTCGATAGTTTTTTAAAGAAGCTTTGTTATTCCATTAGGAACATTTTTATGATTCAACTCAAAATGGCACTTTATATTAAATGAGAGGGATACAACAGCCTTCGAACACATTTCGTCTCTTTTTCTTTTTGTTTGTTTGTTTCTTTCTTTCTTTCTTTCTTTCTTTTTCGCATCACTTACAATTCTTACGCATTATAAAATGTAGCTTTTTTGTGCTGTAAGAGTTCTTAAGGGGAGCAATCTGTGAAAATAATAGAAAACTAAAAAAATATAGATTTTCCGCATTAATGGTTGTTCAGAGTTTTAACAAGGATGGGTGCAGACATTAAAATTAAGTGCCAGCTAACACAACACATTTTTAGGTTTAAAATCACCTCCCCACCCTTAAAAGTAATTTTTTTCCTAGTAGCCTTATTTATTTATTGTTATACTGCTAATCGCTCAAATTGCTCCTTGCGGTGCAAACTTTCGCCAATTACTTTGAATGTTTCAGCAAAGAGTCTTAAGAAAATAAAGTTTTGATTGCAAATTTCTGGAAAAGTAAAACTGACACAGCATGGCTTTAGAAACCGTTTTAGTAATTGAAAAGCAGGAAGTGTAGCATTTTGAAGGAGCACTACTTTGAAATGCGGTCCCCAAACTTCCACAACTGCACAGCAAGGGGATTTTCCAGTATATCATTTAAAAAAAAAGGGCCTGAAAATATTTTTTTCTCTCTCTCTCTCTCTCTCTCTCTCTCTCTCTCTATATATATATATATATATATATATAAAATTCCTTAAGAAATACATTTTCAGATTTCATACTATAAAAATTTACTGGCCCTCTTTGTTGTTGAGGGCATCTCAGAATGTATTAGTAGATTGGCTTTGCGTCAGCAGGCATCATTGCCGAAAACTCGCAGTTTCTGCTCGAAAGCGACTCATATGCTCAAAAACTGAATGCTGGCAAATAAACACGTATACAGGATGTTTGAATCGCAGTAAACAGTCCCATGAAGTAAGACACCTAGTACTTTACTATTTCCGCTTCCTTTTTAATTTCTCTATCACGTACATAGTAGATAGAGAAGATCTTGCATTCACCCAAAAATTAAATGTCGTGATTCTACGGGAAATACATGTGTTTAGGCACATTAAATCGAAAAAAAGCATTTTTAGAAAAAGGTTCGCGCGCGCGCGTGTGTGTGTGTGAACAGCTAACTCAGAAACGAAATGTCGGATAAATACCAAACTTTGTATTTGGTTCAGTACCCTTCAAAAAGCGAAGATTTTTAAGAAAATTCCCCCATCCCAAACTACACTTTATATTGAATATTTTTCAAAATCTTTGATTTTATAAAAATGACAACGATTGTGATTAAAAATATATTTGCATGACAAACATATTTACACGACAAATAAAACGCAGGTCTTGAATTTTCTAGGAATAGCCTGTGGTCCTCTTCATTGCGAAGAAAATTTGTATAATCTTGTATAACAGGTAAAGGTTAAGCGATAGACGAAAGCTTACTGCACAAAAATTGTAGATCTCTTTAAAACACACAATTTATTTCAAATAACATTTTTGTGGTATCAGCCTTTTCCGAGGTATCCATTATTAATGCTTCGATTTGTTCCATACTTTTGTCATTCTTTCAACTCCCGTCGAATTTCAGCTGTTTCTTGCGAGGCATGGAAACCAGAGGCATAGCTAGGGAGGGGTTTTGGAGCGAGATATTGGCGGGATGTCGGGAACGAGATATTTCCTAATCGCATCACTGGTAGCGCTATATTTACTCCGCATGTCAGACAAAATTGCCAAAGGTGACAGCAACAGAAACTGTGGCGTGGATACAACCATGTTAAGATATCGGCGCTATGTTTCCGTTCCGGTGCTAAATTTGAGTGGTTTCCAAATTAAGTGCAATATCTCCCAGTTAGAACACTAGTTTAACTTAGAAAAAACTATTGGTAGGGGTAACTTACCTAATCATGCATTCCCCCTCTCTAACTGCCTCTGCTACGCTGCTTAAGCACCACCCGCCATAATTTTGCCTGGCCCGTGTTTTATTTTATTATCACAAAATCGTTTATCACTTAATCAAAACTGTTGTAACTATCCAACTGTGGTTGCAGAACTAAAGACATAAGAGCATTGAAAAAAAAAAAAAAGAGAAGCTGTGTTTATAGATTGCTGTGACAGGCAAAGAGAAGGGTGCAACGTAGTATGAAAACAAATGTTTGCATATAACTAGCGATAGCATTTCACATACATACGGTATTATCATGGGATACTTTGCAAACGTTAATTCGCACTTATAGGGTATTTCATAGCCTTCTCCCCCCCCCCAATCTATCTTTTCGAGGAAAAAAGTTCTCCGCTGATTGATTTTCATAATAACAAATTATTTCAATTGAAGCTTTACAAGAAAACTAGCAGCTTCAATTTTTTTTTTACAGGGAGACCAATCACACATCATAGTCATCTCGAAATTGTGCTCTTTAACACCTCTTACAGAACTGGAACAATGATTTTAGTTTTTGAGTTATCACGATGTAAACAAAATGATATTAAATTTGTCTACACTATAAATTCGCTGTGTTCACAACAGTAACGTGACACTTGTTTCCCGCCCACTTCGTCTTTAAGACACCTCATTGGATAGCTCGGTAGCTAAAGGCAAAAGACAATTAGTGTGTGGGGGCGGGGGGCGATTTATCCCTCCTGAATACTCTGCGTAGTCCTTAGACCGAGGGATTTTACTAAGTTGTTATACTATAGAAACCCTATTGTGCAGTGAAATAACTGACCTGCAGCGGTAATATAAAATACTTCACAGTGGTCATTAATTCTGTCATAGCACATTTGCCACATAGAATCCGCAAAAGATCCTATCCTAATTTTAATTCCAATAGCTGCACTTTAATCCGTGAATATATAAAATCCATTTCAACTCAGAATTAATTCATATTTATCATTTGAATTGATACAAATTGTTTAAAAATGGATCCCTATACATAACCCCTCGTAGCATTCTTCTGCTTACGCTACTGCTGGGAACAGTATGGAATTTTAAGACTAGCGTATAGCATCCAGTTCTTTAAACATTTGACAATCACTGTTCCCTTTGTATCTAATGTGTAATGCAGCTATTTCTGCAAAGCTTTATCGATTAAAATGAAGTAGATAGAAAAATAAGCTTTCGTAAGAATAATCTGTGTAATAAACTATAGAGGGTAGAATCGAGTGAATGCAACTATCAGATTTTTTTTCGAGTAGTGCTTAAAGACCGTTCTTACTATATACGACACCACAGGCGGTAAAATCGTGTTCCCCTTACAAAACAAGTCATTCAACCATTTATGCCCAGCTGAGTGAGGTTCGGAAAACAACAAAAGGGCGGTGTGTATTTACGTTTAATTATTTCGCGATACTTGGTAACCAAGTATAATTTTCGCCTCCAAGCGTAATTTCTGTTTTGAAGGTAAATGTTTGTAATGTTTAACATTAGATTGCTGTATTATGCTGTTTTTATGTAAATTATTTTGGAACAGTATATAGTATAATCCTAACGTTGAGAACTTGTTTTGTTTAGTCGTTAAAAAAACCCAGAACAATAGAATAAGCTAACGGATGGTCTGGTATTTTGCGCAATATAATCCTTGAGTAATGCAAAAAATATGCAATGCGCATGACACTAGCGATCGGCAAAAAATAACGTAATGGTGACATAATGACTATAAAATTAACGGGAGAGAATAACTAGTTACTCAGTAACAGTTAAAATGGAGACGTAATGTATCTATGTAATTACTGTATCAGCAATGGCTATTTACGTTCGCTGCGTACTGTTCTGTCGTATCATCTGGCAACAGAAATGTTAACATTATATGATCCAAAAATAACGAGGCCAGAAAATAACTACTTGCTCATTGTTGGTTGCTTTATGCGTAGGTATTATATTTTGGGAACTGGTAACTACAAGCTCGTGGCTCAGTGGCCTATAGCATGGAGCTCTGTTCCCGGACACGGAATGCGCCCGGGTGGGATCCCACCCTTGGGGGTGCGGAGTTTTAGTCCCGGGTATAGGACCGGTGCCCACCCATCATCGTAAGGAAATTGAGGAGTTGCGTTAGGCAGATGATCACATGTTGCTGGCCACGTCCTCTGGTTGCATTTTGCTGTGCGTAAATGGGCGTGATGCAGGCAGCCGGGCTGGTCGAACCAGGACCCATTCGGGTTGTAGCCCAGGCGATTATTGTTACTAACCCCACGCCATTACATAGATATCCTACTGGTCCACAAGAAAGCATAGCATTCCCAACTCTTGTATCGTACTTAACCCACTGTATTGAGAAAGGTTTAGAGGCTGCCTCTTTGTGTTTAAACTTGATCACCACTCGCCACATTACGCCTAATGCACGTGTATTTGAATACTGTGTTGTTCATTGCTTGTAGCTCAGTTACGCGTAAAACTACATTGCATTTAGGCTGTTATAATGTAAACGCACAAGTTTTTATATAATGCCAGAATTCAAGGGTACCTCAAAGTTTAAACTTTGCATTTGTAGCGCCGATAAGAAACTTGTATTACATGGGGTTAAAACATGCACTCGTCACCGATAAGGAGAGTCGTCCTCCGTGGTCTAGGGCTACCATGCTAGCCTCTAGTTCCCGAAGTCGCGGGTTCAAACTCGCCGGAGGGCGATGGATTTGTCTTCGGGCTTAAAAATACTTTGCATGCCTTCCTTCGGAAGGGAAGTAAACCGGTCGGTGGTTCCGTGTCGTAGATTTATGTCATGTAAAAGAACCTCAAGCCTTATAGTGGGGCTTCTGAGCAAAATTTCCGCTTTTTCACGCCCAATATAGAATGGGGCGCTAAGGACCATATAGTTATAGAGCGTCCATAAACTTATATATATAAAGGAGTTTGAAAGTTGTGTGCCATAGTTGGCTACACACGTGGAATTGGTATCACGATGCTAATTCCTTTTTTTTTTTTTAACGTTTGGTTTTATTTACAGAACCTGTGTTTTACCCGTTGGCAACGTCGCAGGATAATTACTACATAATTGTACAAAGTAAACGGTTATAAACGTATACAGTGGTTAGGTCAGTGTCTTATAAACGTGGCCTATAAACAATATTGTTTCTTGGAGATTTGACAGCTTTGCAAAGGATTGCATTTAGGCCCTTAAAGCAAGCATGCCTGTTATTCTTGTGTTGAAATACAATTGAGTGTTATATATGGACACTTGAGGTTTTTTACGTGCCGTAAATCTACGACACGGGACCACCGGCTTTATTTCCCTTCCAAGGAAGCCTTGCTAAGGATTTTTACACCTGAAAAAAATCCATCGCCCTCTGCCGGGTTTAAACCCGCAACCTAGGGAACTAGAGGCTAGCATGGTAACCACTATACCACGGAGGACGACACTCTTGTGTAGTTTGCAGTAGATGAGAAGATGGATGGATGTTTGGTTGTCTTGTATGCATGGGCACGCAGGTGATTCTGCTTTTCGAATTTTGTGCAGGCAGTGGAGGAATTTGTCATGATTGTTAAGGAACTGTAAGGGGATGAAGGTGGGTTAATGGTGGTTTCCTGTCTCTCATGTACGGTTGGGAAGAAAAACTTTGTGTGCGAGGCTTTTGGTGAGGATATGTATAGTTGGTTCCACAGGTTTAGGCAATATTGCTTTAATCTTCGTTTGCGGAGTGAAAGGGGAAGTCTGTTGTATTCTATTAATGTCTGCTTACTAGATCTTGACAAACTCAGCTCTGTCGTTCTCATCATGGCCAGTATGTCCTCTAATCCAGTAGAATGAGATGCAATTGCTTTTCATTACGATTCGAAGATCCCTTCTAGTTCTGTATAACTGGGTTGGTGGATTTGCATGTTGCGATTGCTTTCAGGGCTGTCTGTGAATCGATGTTAATGCATTTGTTTTTGGTGGGTTTCTGGTTGTTTTTTTTTTTTTTACTAACTTTTGTCCCATGTGCATTCCCTATAGCTCTGCCTGAAACACCGCGCCCTATTGGTGAAGTTTGGCTGATTTGGAGATTTCTTTTCTGTAACGGTAGACTGCTAGTCCTGCTCCCACTTTTCCTGCTATTTTGGTCTCTGTGGTGTGGAGAGTGAAATTGTCTTCGCCTCCTGATCCTACTCGATCCACGGTCATTTATAAGGTTTGGAATTATTCCTTCACCGGAATCTCTGCCTTCAATAACTCGGGCATGACTGCAGTCGCATTTTGACCACGACCTAGCGCCCAAGTGTTATTCCGGTCTTGTTTTGCAATTACACAGGAAGTAGGTTTACTGTGACGGCGAGTACTTCATTTGAAACCCAACGATATGATTTTGTCATAAATATCAGAATCTGTCTTTCGATTTTGACCAGTATGTTTTGCGATTGGCGGCGGATTTGACTGTACCACACGGAGGAGGCATAAGGGATACCTGGTAATACGCAATATTGAAAAATTGAACTTGGATGATTGAAGGAAAGCCTCCATGAAGACCTGGAGCAGTGGGCGAGACAATGAAGGATGTTCTGGATTTTGCTACAGACTTAGTATATGTTTGCTCCATGTTAGGTTTCAGTCTAAAATTACTCCCAAATAAGGCGGTTATTACACGTTATATATGTATGTGTGTGTGTATATATATCTCTTACCATGGGATGTGTAGGGTATACTTGCAGTTTCCGTCAAAACATTGGCATTATAGCTGATTTTTGTTTTTCTAGTTTTCCAGCTTATGTTCTTTACCCCATTCTTCTATTCCTCTAGCCTTGCATGGCAGCAGCGGAATTAAGTGCTATTATCATCGCGCAGTCAGACTTCGACAAAGATGGGGTTGCTCCCTTACTGAACGCTCTAACTGCGAGTTGAATATTCGTTATTAATGTTTTATAATTACGTGATGGAGGCATGAATGAATGTATGTTGAATTTTACTCGTGGTATGCCATGACGTCCATTGGCTCCATTCTGCACATCGAACGCTTCAGCCAATCATGGAGGAGACAAAGCGGAGGAACACAAGCGTGTACGTGCGGAGAAGACTTACAAAAAATAGAGTTTAATGCAAGTTACAATATCCAGCATTGTAATCTAGGTGTTATTGGTGTAAGAGAAAGTTCTTTGTAACGGAAATACATCGGCACTGATTGCTACCCGTAGCAGGCAACAACAAGCTAAGCCGGTATTGATGTTATACGAGACATCTAACGGTTACTTGTGACCGTCAATGCAGAGTAACCGCATGATAAAATTCCGGCTTAAACCATTAATAACACAATTTTTGCACAGCATAATCCGAGTTAGCAAAAACGCTAAAATCACATTACCGATATTCTGTGCATGCGCCACCTTACGGTAATGAAAACGGCGACAGCGTAACGCCACATTCTGATTCAGTGTGAAGGTTTACGGTAAACATAATGGCGCAAGAGAATCAAGAAACACTTAACGTAAATGATGATCTGCTTCGATAGGATATTGCAACAAACTCTTCGAGGATATACGCTTATGGAAGGAAATTTATGGAAGTTCAGCATACAGAAGACCAAACAATTAGCGACCATAAACTCAGTAGCATCAGATCTCTGTATATTCATTTTTTTAAAACGGAAATAAGGTCAGCAGTTCTGGTGTTTATATCCAATTTGGAATTCTCCAAACCTGGTACCTGAATTACTCTTCTATTAAATGACGGATAATCATATCCAACACATTGTCAGTGCCTTCAAATGCGGCGATTTGAAGCAAAACCTCCATTTTATCTGTTACGTAAACAATACCACATTCAGTGGTGAGGCAAAAACTCTGTCGTGGTATTTATGGATAATCGTTTAACATAGGGAACGTCTGTACTACATCAGAAAGCATGCTACTGCAAAAACTCCACCGAATGTAACCACGAAAGTTATTACTGAAATGGACAGCCAGCCCGAGAGGGAGAGGCAATCGGAGTCCAAACATAATTGTGAATCTCGTTTTCGTCGCCCCCTGCTGAACTTCCTTGAACAGTTTGCTGACAGTTTGTCATTGCAAGGGCGAGCGCTAAATATAAAAGCGGAAATTTTTATAAATCAAAATATCATGAGATATTGGTCTTAGAGTGTATCTGTTAAATATTTATGAACAACCTGTTCATAATTGTTAATTTTGCTGAATTTTATATAAAGGGGAAACCATTAGAGGTACAAAATGTCCAACAGAAACAATGCTCATTACAGCATACAACTTACGCCAAATAGCTTTCTCTCTCATCAGTCGTTCTGAAGTATTCATTGTTGTGCGTTAACATTTTCCCAAGTTGAAGCTTACTTTATTGTGCCTCTTGTGTATTATACTTAAACATGTGCGATTAGTTTTTTCCGTGTGAGCTTAGTAATGTGTTTATGTAATTGCTTTTGGTACTTCATTAATATCAAACCATATACAAGGATCACATGTGTGTACTTGAATACGAGAAGCAGGCAAAATTTAGATTTTCCTAAATGTAGGCTTGGTGAAATATTAGCTTTGTTTCATGACTGGTATTCATTATTTCAAACTACTAATTTCAATTAAGGATCCTGCTGAAAAGCGCTTTAAAAGTGACCTATAGATGTCAAGCTGTCAATTCTTTGTATTATTCTTTAAGAATTTGTAGTAGTTGAATGAGAGTATCAAATTCTATAAAATAGGCCTACTGGTTATAAATAAATACATTATTAATAAACATGTACTAATGATAGATAGCTGCGTGTTGTTTATGAAACTCTTAAGTTCGCATTTCCTAGCCTGAAAGCATGTATAGGCAAATATTTATCGCGATTAACGTAAAGTAAAGCGAAATATAGATCTGCCTTTGAAATGGCGGTGGGTAAAGGTCGTGCCACTGTCATTTTGAATTATGTTAAATAGCAAATGAATTGTTTATTCAACTGATGCGAAACAACATAATAAAGTCCAAATTTCCAAGCTAAATTTTCTGGGATTACGATAAGTTTTGAAAAATATTACTAATTGTGATACGTCAATGTTAACTAGAACATTATGGTGTTTGTTTTGGGTTGTAAAACTTTACATTCTAAAGCAAAGTTGAATTAATACCCTGAGTTCTGTGTTTGTGCAGTTATCTAGAAATCGACTTTTGCCGCTTGATCAGGTGATGCACCATCCATATATAACATAACCGCCAGCATGTCGTGGTTTCGCTGCATTCCTTTACACTTCCAACGCGTTTGTTCCGTATTGCAACTTCGCGTTTGTTCCGTATTGCAACTTCGCGTTAAGTCCGAGTCTCGTATCGCGCTTGTCTAGTGGAGCCTTTAACCTTGATACGAAGAGGGTGACGTCATAAGTCTCGTTCCTTTTATTGACTAGTAACGCCTCTTTCCTGGACTGCAGTAGTGGCGAAATAGCCTCAAGAATGCCCCGTGTTCAAAAGAATTCTTTGAGTTAAGGTCAAATGTTTATAAAATGCATTCTGGCTAAAAATGTTATACCGAATGCAACAGTTTGTGAGTAAGCAAGCAGGCGTGGGACAAGACATCCATTCACGTCTTTTGGTGGGCCTGCATTTAATTTTATATGGGAACATGTTTTCTTGACTTGAAAAATCTGATGTGTTAAATTTACATGACTTTCTCTACCCGGTACCATTTTCGGTATAAAAACTTACCTTGCGAAAGCTTATGTTTCTGTCTATTTCATTTTGATCGAGATAAATCGTTGCAGAAATAGCTACATTCACATTTTGCTACAAATGCAAAGGGAATAGCGATAGTCATATTTTTCAGACTGGACGCTATATGGGCCTGTATTCTCTTTCCATGCAGATACGAGAAAAACTGAATATTGACATGACTTTAAAAGAATGGGGGACTTTACAGGCTGTTCCCAGAAAATTCAAGATATACATTTTATTTGCCATGCAAATATCTCCTAATATATGGTATTTTAATCAAAATCGTTATAGCCATTTTCGAGAAAATGGTAAGTTTGGAAAAATGTTCCATGTAAAGGATGGTTGCGGGTGGTTTTTTTTTGGGGGGGGGAAATCTTCGTGTCCGTCTTTGGAAAATACTGAACTTAAATACTAAGTTTAGTATTTATCCGACTTTTCGTTTTGACTTATGCTATTCACACACGCGCGCGCGCGCGCGCACACACACACACACACACACACACACACACACACTCACTCACACGCACGCGCGGACCTTGTTCTAAACATCTGATATATTACATTCACATGACTTTCTCTATCCGCTATCGTTTATTGGGTATACAAACGATTCTTACGAAAGCTTATTTTTCTATCTATTTAATTTAATCGAGCGAAACATTTACAGAAATAGCTACATTTCGCACTGCGTTATAGATCCAAAGTCAAATGTTTAAAAATTGGAATGCTGGCCTTAAAATTCCATAGTCTTTCCATGACATCGCGAGAAACAAATGAAACTCGACAGAACTATAAACGAATGATAAAGTTGGAAAGGTAGAATAAGACGACTGAAAAATTCCATGACAGAACGGATTTGAACCACGAATCTTCCGGTTTCTTTCCGGTTGCTCTAACCAACTGAGCTACCATGGCAACATGCCAGTACGATATTAAGTTCTCCCTTGTGGTTTACCGGGAAAAATGCGAGTCAGCTGGGGAATTTAATGTACTGGCATGTTGCCATGGTAGCTCGCGTTAGAGCAACCGGACGGAAATCGGAAGATCCCGTGGTTCATTTCCCGCTATTGCATTGTATTTTTCAGTCGTCTGATTCTACCTTTCCAACCTTGCCCTACACAGGGCTTGTATGAAAGAACAATTAGAACTCTTAATAACGGATATCTCGTAAATGGTTTATGCCACTAAAAGGCTATTTGAACTAAATTGTGTGTTTTAAAGTGACATACATTTTTTGTGTAGTACGCTTTGGTCTATCGCTTAACGTATAGCAGTTACACAGGATTATACGTGGAAGTAACAAATCCCTTCACAGATTAGTCCCAGAAAATTCAAGATATACATTTTATTTGTCATGTAAATATCTTTTAATATATGGTGTTTTAATCAAAATCGTTAGTGCAATATTTTTAGAAAATCAAACACTTCCAAAACTGTTTATGCAAAGGGTAGTTGGGGTGGGGAGATTATCGTGAAAGGCTTCATGTCGCATCTTTGGAAAATACTAAACTTAAACACCAAGTTAAGTACTTATCGGAGTTTTAGTTTCTGAGTTATGCTGTTCACACACACACACACACACACACACACACACACACACACGCGCGCGCGCGCGGATCTTTCTCTAAAAGGTTTCTTTTTAATTCAGGGGGCCTCAAAACAAGAATTCCCGGTGAAATATCGATAAAGAATTTTTGTATGGAGTGCAGTACCTTCCCTGTTTACTAGGTACGTGCGGTAAAGTAATTTTTTTAATCCTGAAGCCTCAAGACATGCATTTCCTGTGAAATTTCGTATCAAATTTTTGGGTGGGATACAATACCTCCCCTACTTCCTATACGCAGTAGAGAAAGTAAAGAGTCAATGAATGCCTTGTGCTTTAAGCACGGATTATGCGACACACTTAAGTGTTGTAAGAGCACCGGTTTATAAGTTAATAGAAGTATATTCATTTTAACCAAATTTTTACACCGGATTAAAATTTAAAATTGTCCTCCGTTAACACTTTCTTTCAGAGTCACATTACATAATGTGTACATTAATAATTTTAGTAAAAATTTATGAAACTCTGTACGTTGAAAAGTGGTGCCGTTCAGGAGAAAGAAAACTTTACCCGAAGTATAAGCATAAAGATAGTGCATTTGCACAAAAATTTCCAAATGCTATAGGTTCTTGTTTTATAGAAACGTGTGCCAACAATACATGAACTAAATGTTTAAACATTTTAATCACACTTTAAAAAGGGGTCTTAACATATAAGTTTAACAAATATAGGGGTGATTTGAAAACCAATTTAAAGCTTATATTTCAACTTCCGGCTTGTGGTCTAATGGAAAATACTTATGTGGACACTTGGACCGCTTCATCTTCAATGATGTAATTTGAACAGAGTTTCGGCAGCGAGAGATTAAACATTTGGGGGGGGGGTAGTGACGGGAATAGGTAGGTGAAGTTAAGGAGAGGAATTGACAGGAGAAGCGGGGAAAGATATTGGGGTTCCGCTGAGTACCCGCCATAGTGTGGAAGGTAAAATGTCCGGGTGACAGCCATGACCGTTCAGGCCCTGGCTGCCACCGCGAGGAGTGGATCGGGATTGAATAGGGTTTTTGTTTGTCTTTATTGAATGTATTTAAAGAGTACTTGAGTGCCCCTCGATGCGCTCTGTTTTGCTGCGTGTATCTATTACTATACATAAAAGAGCTTGCTTGTGCAAGCATATAGTTGCGCACTCTTTCCTGCCCACTCGTCAGGTCCGCGAGTACCGGAGTCCATTCGGCCGTGGTCGTGAGCAGGACTTTAATTAGGTCAGCAAGGCCTATCAGTGTACGCCTGAACTCCTCCAGAGAATCTGTTGGAGCTGGCGGTGGTGTGTTCTGTGGCAGGTAGATGATGACTTCACCCAGGCTGCTGATTGTGGTATCGGTGGTGTCCATTCGCTGAAGGCAGTTGGTGGTGGTATGGAAGGCTCATATAAGTTGAAGACACCATTGAGGACGTCCGCGCAGAAGCACTGGAAACATCTAGGGGTGGTGTTGAAACAATAAAGGAATTGACAGTTCCGTGCTTGCAGTGGCATCTGCTATTGCTATTGTCATAGGAACAATAGCCGACGCTATTTGGACATAACGTTGCATCAGAGTCTCTGGCATTTGTAGAGGCGGTCAACTACAGGTATAAGTTCCAAATTCTTTTCAGCAAAAGGGTCTTTTGGCTCGTGGCTGCTTGTTATTGAGTTGGTGAGCGAGCAAATTGCTCTTGACTTGGGAGCATGTGGCAATGCGTCTCCCCTCCACTCCGCCCTCAACGTGTTGTGTTTCTACTTTTGGTTCCCTTATAGAAAAGCGTTTTACAGTAGACCACGGTTTATAAGCGGAAGTTGAACTTACATGGCATTGACACCGGCACTGGAAGCCTTCGCTCTTTAATCACAGGAAACTTGTTTTGTGAATGGTACACTTTTGATTAGAGTAGAGTCAACTTTTCAGAATCTATAATTTTATGGTAATTTTAAGGATGAAAAGTGTCGCACAGGGTCTATAGTGTCCTAAGGGCTGAATCCGAACTCATGACATGGTTATAGAATTCATCGCCATAAATAACCAGTGGAGCTGCCAGGATGAAGTAAATAGGGTGTGCGGAAGAGGTATACAACCAACAATAAAAAGTGGGTTTTGTAAATAAATTAAACATAGCCAAAACACACACTCACACGGCTCTTCTATAATCTACAGGCAGCGCAGCCAATAAGCTTTTCTAAGGCTACACCGTGTGGTGCGATGAACGTTGTCAAAACTGTTTGAATTCCTCCAAATTGGAGATAGAGTTCTGTATGGCACTTGGCGAAAATCACTAACTTTTTGGAGTCACACACGTTCGTAAAGGAGCAACGAATATACTGAACTCTTATCACATATTGAATGAGCATATAGGTACCTCTCGTATTCGCTCGTTCCACAGCTCAATATATCGCTCTGTTGCCAGATCCATTACTTCAGTGCTTAAAGCAAAGTTTTTTTTTCACGTTCTACTACTCCTGTCAAACATTCAACTAGTATTAAATTATCTAGCAGAAGTATAATTTTGTTTTCATTAGGCCTAAGCAAAACAGACAACAAAGGTTATAAATTAAATATATGGCAACTTTGCTGTATTCATTTACAATTTCAGTAAGGGAAAATAACTGAACTCCACAGTCACGTAAATCTAAACTTTAAAGTAGTTAATTAACTTAGGAAATATTCACAAGTCTTACTGAGAAAAATCTTGTTAATACCAATTTTTAGGGCAATAGTACAGGTTAGCTTAAATAGTAGTTGCTTTACCCATGACATTACAATTAAGGTAATTAAAGTGTTGGGAACAAACGCCACTGATTAGAACCTTGTTTGAATATGGATTCAGATTTGCATCGATAGCATTGAACAAAACCAATACAATTTCCCATCGTTTTATTTATGATAATTTCCAAACGACCCCAAACATCGCTTCTTCCGGTTTTCTTTTACGGTTCAGACATTCATTTAATTGCAGTATAACGCTTCCATTAGGTTAATTCGAGTGCATAACGAATTCTTAGCAACAATACATGAACCCGGACTGGCAACTCGTAGCAGCGTTGAGGTAAGTACCCAAGTTTAGCGTTGTTCCCGCGTCTGGCTGCACTCAGCGTTTGAGTAGCGAATATTTGAACAGGCCCGAATGATATACCGAGAGCGGGCCACCGTATAAACTTCATTATATGCTACTCGCTTTTATATAACCACTTATTTACGTTCGAATTTATGGATGGTACAAAATAATGGTCAATACACTTTAGGTGAACAGCTCTGCTCCACATACAGGACATTAACATTCACCTGGATGCTCGGATAAGATACATGGAGCGTGTTTTCGTCACGGCTGCTAAGGAGCAGGACATAGACACAATATTTTGAGATAGTGATGCTGATTATGAAATTGCACATTTGTTGATCTGCACTTCAACAGCTTTGGACGCTTTACGTGCCTCAGAAGTAAGATTTGGGATCAAGCTGGTGTTACATAAAGACACAAACTTGTTTCTTTCATCTCGGAAGTGTGTGAAGGTTTTGCATACACTGGAAGAAATTTGACACCTTGAGGTTTCCTTCCTGATCGCATAATAAATTAAGAATTTGAAACTCTGTATCCAAGAATTGGGTATTACCACCACAAGGCTTAGAGATTCTTTTCCTACTTTAATTTCTCTTTTAACAGACCCTTTTCATTGGCATCGTAGTTCTTCCTCGAATTCTCAGTTCATGGTGGAAAATTTTTGTTTCTTTTAACATGGAAAGGCCAGATTTCTAAATCAGATTTGATTGGTTCTAATTAAGCAGAAATGTAAATAACACCTTTCAAATTTTTCCCTCCTTTTCCTCTTTATACAGTAGTAGCATTAATTCTGGGCACTTTTAGTAACATTTTTATCCTTTTTAAATCTTACAAGGTATACAAAGGTTGTGTTTTGCTAAATCTACAGTTATGCTTTATTTTGTTTATGGTGTTTCATTATTAGTGCAGCACCAACATGATTGCTGTGCAATGTTTGTTATTTTCAACCAACAGAGCTCTTATGTTCGGCTGTTGCATTCTCTCAGTATCTAGGTCAAATGTGATCATCATTGTTGTATACCAGTTGGCAGCAAACGTTTGTAAAGTGAACATCTTTAAGAGTGGGTTTAAAAGTGATCCTGTAATTTGAAATAATGGCTCCTAAGACAAAGCGAGCTGATTGGTCACCAAGTAAAAGGAGCAAGGTAGTAGCACTTCGTGAAGAAGGCTATTCATATGAAGAAATAGGGAAAAGATTGGGTAGTGGCGCTCAAAATCAGGCGTTAGGAAAGTTTATAAGCGATATGAAGTAACTGGGAGCTCAAGAACGTCTCCAAGAAGTGGCAGAAAACAACTAACTGCTCAGGACTGTCGCAGTCTACCACCTTTGTCTAAAAGATCGTTAACGTACGGTAAAAAGATATAAATGCCATCTTGAGAACTTCTTGTACAAGTTTCAGTCAAAAGCTTTGTGAAAATGGTCCACGAGCAAGGATCCCAAGTAAGACGCCTTTATCTCAACCAAAACTAGAAGCAAAAGCGTATTGAATGGGCTTTAGCACACAGAGAGTGGACGGAAGAAGACTGGGGTAAAGTCATTTGCAGCGACCAAAATATGATCATCTTTGGAAGTGTTGGCATCGGGTTCGTGCGTCGCCGAACATGTGAGGACATGTTACCTGAGAGCACCACCGCCACTATGAAGCATCCTGTCAGTGTCATGGTGTGGGGAAGCATGGCAAGGCATGGTGCCGGGCGCATAGCAGTATTAGTGTACAACATTAATGCCAAAAAATACCATGAAGGAGTTCAAACTGCTGCCTACTATTCGTGATTTATTTGGGGATGACATTAAGCGGCGAATCTTTCAGCAGGTCGGCGCTAAGTGTCATACCGCTCGAATCAATCAGAAATGGTTCAGGGATCATCGTGTTGCTGTTCTTCCTTGGCCAGGAAACAGTCCTGATCTCAACCCAATTGAAAACTTTGGCCAAGGCTGAAAGTTTTAGTTTCACGTCGGAATCCCAGCAACAAGAGGGAGCTGCTAGAGGCCATCACCCAGTCGTGGTTTAGAATGATCTCACCAGATCTCCAGTGTCTGGTGGACTCAGTGCCACGAAGAATTGAGGCAACAATTAAATCAAAAGGATATACAACAAATTATTGACACAAAACAGTTATAATACTTAATCCATATGAATATTACAGAATTTACCATTTACAATTATTGTTCTGGTAAGTGATTAACCAGAAATTGTAATTTAATATGAACACTTTATGAAACATTGAACGTTAAGAAATGTTTGCCTAGTTTTCCGTTAACCTTTCTTCTAACTTTTGAGTTCAATAAACAGCTAAATTTCAATTAAATCCAAAAGCTGAATGTAATACTTAACAGAATTAATGCCACTACTGTATTATGAAACTCACTCTTCCAAATTTCTCCCTCCTTTTCCGTTTTATATTATGAAATTCATACAATTTCCTTCCTATTGATTGTGGCCATTATAGGGGAATTTTGGGTTACAATTTTCAAATGCAAAACTAAGAGCTACATAAGGGTACATGACCAGAATAAATATAACCTGAAATTGACCACAATAGTTGTGAGAGAACAGCATTTTGTTGCTTGCTCTAATGTTTTTCAAGGAATGTATGTATCAGATGCTTGTTACATTTTTACTTATTTGCTCCATTTTCGTGCCATGCCATGCGAGGCAGCACCTATAGTATTCCTGAATTGTGCAGTGAAGTCGGTGGCGTCCAGTTTTCTTCTATATAAGAATGATGAACGATAGCCTTAACAGAATTCTACACTTCAATACAAGGGTATTTTACAATGTCCCTGTAACGAATTTAGAACTGAGATATAATACAGAAAAGTCTGTCTTAGGAAATGGAAATACTGGACTTGAAGTTGTCTTATTTCAAGATGAAGTAGAGTATAATTACTCTTATCCATGGAAACATCTCGAAAGCAGCATTATTTAAGATTTCTCAATGCTGAACCAGCGCAGAAATATAATTCTATTTGTAGTTTATTGTGAAAGACTTTTCAGGGTAGTGCGATTTCGTGATGTCCTAATATTCTATCATTTTTTGAAACCTGTGGGCCCCTACACAAGTAGTGTATTTTCACAAAATTAAACTTACTTGTGAGAAATGGTCTTGAGTTGGAAACCGTTCAACCTGCAAGCAATACGTCTTTCTTTACATGTGAAGTGTTTAAAAGTATGGCTACAGTAGTTAGGTATTGGTTTTGGAATACTTCCAGATTTATACTACTTTTTATTCACCCTGCGCTGTGGCGTAATTGTTTGGAGCGTGCTGCTACAATTATCAGCCCAGAATGCGTACTGGTTCTAGCTCACCCTGGGGAGGGGGCTGCAGATTCTCCATCTCATGTATAGGACCAGTGCCCACTCAGTTTTTGAGGAATATTACGATAGGTAACGACCTGTAGGTCGAAAAAGTCCGCATTCCGTGTGAGTGTTGTAGACCACATCATCTTCCCCTATCTGTCGGTTGCTGGTTCACCTCTGCCGTGCGTATGTCAACGTGAGACCAAACTTTGTGGACTATAAGTGCAACATTATGCAAGTTATTGTTGCTACATTATAAGTAAAGAATCGCTTTACATTAGCAGAACAAGAATTTAATGAAGGATGCGCATATGTAAAGGTAATCTTTCAGGTATAATTTGTCGGCGCACAGCACTGCATGTTAATGGTTTATCTGTTAAACTCCACGTAAGAAACAACACGTATTAGCACAGAACATGTTTGTCATACCGGGGCGTGACTATGAAGGGTTGACTGACTTAACATGTTGGTGATAAAAGTTTGTGATTAAAGCCTGGAAAATAAAATGTTGCAGACACCTATGTGGGTCTGTTCTTAGGAACGTAGATGGCGCCATCTTCAGCTAGAAGAAAAGCAGTGAGATATACTTTCTAGGTGCTGGCTGAGTACTTTTTGTTTTCTCAACAACCGCAGTCCCAATGCTTATTCCAGGACCTGAGGCTCCTTAAAAACACTCAAAACTCTGCGTGCGCGCGCACATTTTTAAGTAATGCGTTGAGGCTTCCTATCTTAATATATCAGGCTGTACTATTAGAAGTTTGGCAACAGTGTGTGGTTCGCTTGCTACGCATAAGGTGTGCATTTAAATCAGAATTGAAGACTTTCAAAGTTAAAATCCTGTTATTCTCTGCGGTGTAGTGGTTACCATGCTAACCTCTAGTTCTCGAGTTCGCGGGTTCAAACCCGGCGGAGGGGATGGAATTTTTTCTGGCGTAAAAATCCTTAGCATGGCTTCCTTCGGAAGGGAAGTAAAGCCGGTGGTCCCGTTTCGTAGATTTACAGCACGTAAAAGAACCTCAAGCCTGATAGAGGCCTCTGAGCAAAATTACCGGTCTTTCACGCCCAATATAGTATGAGACGCTAAGGACCACAGCAGTTAAAAAGCGTCTATAAAATAAATAAATAAATAAAATCCTGACACTTATTGTTCTGAATGAACATGAGTGGCAAGTCTAACGAAAATAAAATCTAAGTATATAAACTTCGAAAATGTAACTTCAGCAATGCGAGTAACATGCCTGGATACAAATACCTATAGTAGCTAACTATATATAGTTGGCCACGCTTTACTGTGGAAGGTAATAACACTTCTGAAAATCGCCAGAAAAAACCTAATTAGTTGCTGGGAGAGTAGAAAACCGTAAAAACGCAATACCCTCGCTTTGAAAACGGGAACTCTGCTGTCAAACTTGCTCCGATGTTGACGAAGAGGAGGTAAATCAACAGTGGCTCGTTCTGTTAAAAGCGGACCTGCTACTAAATGAATACCTACCTATATATACCGTATACAAAACACTAATGCGCATTTTTACGTGTTTGTGTTGGCAGATTTGCAAGTAGCAACAAGCAGCTCAGCTTTGATATATTAGTTGGTATAAATGTTGCTGAAAACTACAAAAAAGAAAAAGAAAGAAAAAATCCGTTACCTAACATATAAAAAAGAAAAGGATATAGTAGAAAGTACATATGCAAATAAAGTCTACTTTGACGTTCTATTTTCTACATTAAATTACATTCTGCTACGGGCCATAAACGTTTATGCCAATTCGGTAAGTTGCATTTCTTTATAAAAACAAAACCATGTTGCGCGCTTTGATACGGCAAAGAGAACGAAAGGGATTAAAATCCCATTAGTCCGAACCCGTTAGCTGAATACAACATTGTATTGCTGCACTGCTTATACAATGAAGCTCAAAAGATTTTTTAAAATGTAACTTAGGGGCAAAGAATGAGCAATTTAATTATAATGCAGTTTTAAACGTAATTACCGGGAAACTTAGTCATGGAAAAATAGGCCAGGTAAGCAGATTTACCATAACTTCTGAAGATGAGCCATAGGAATGAATTTGCTTTTTCCACACACAAACAATGGAAAGCTTAGATCACCAGTGTTAGTTTGGCCCGGTTAACTATTATTATCAGTCGTTCAGTCATATCGGTTAATAAAGGATACCCATACAGTTTAGTACTTAAATAAAACAAGATTCAATATTCATTAAATACTTAAATCTAACTCTTTGTCTATTCTGGAAACGAGGATTTGCGAAACAAAATTAAACTTCATCCTACTTTGATTCCTGAATTCTGTTGACTTGTAATCTCGAAACAAATCATTGACCTTTATTGAATCAGATTTGGATGCGAAGCTCTGCGAGAGAACAGTTTTTCTTTCTTGCAGTTTGGCTAAATGTAACACTGTATTCCCCCCCCCCCCCCATTTATACTGCCTTTAGCATCTAGGCCATATCGATGGCTTTGCCTTTGTAACAATTGCTCATCGGCAATGATGTTAAATCGTATATTATTCTGTTGATATTTGGGTTTCCTTTACGTTGGGTTTATATATATATATATATATATATATATATATATATATATATATATATATAATAAACTTACACATACATTTACACTCACTCTAGGGAGGACAGGGAATAATCCTGCCACGGTGTATTGTGTCTGTTAAATAAACGCGATAAAAATATGTCATGTTAATTTACTTCTGCTGTTTTAGCGCAAGGCCTAATTTATGAGAGCAACATCCGTTTAAAAGGTTAAAAGTCATTGCCTATGTTAGAATCATAATTCTGAGTTGACTAATGAAATGTTTGACCTGCGATGTGGCGCAGTGGGCATGAGAGTGGGGTTCTGGTTCCTGTACATGGAATGCGCCCGGGTTCGATATCATAGATGGGGTTGCGAATTTTAAGTTGGGGAATAGGAACTGGTGCCCACTCAACATCGCGAGGAAACTAAGGAGCTGCGAGAGGCAGCGATCCTGGCAATGAAAGCCAGCCTTCAGGCTAGGGTTAGCGTGGTGCTGACCAGAGCTGTCCATCGAAGGAGTTTTTGTACTATTTTATGCCATGCTCTTGCGTAGGGCGAGTTGGGTGTACTGGATATGGGGCGACCCTAGCAAGGTTGGTGGTGAGAGATCTCATTGTGGCGCCCCCTCCCCTGTAGAGACTAAACTGCACATAGAGACTAAAGTTAACATCTATTTTTACCTTCTCTACCACGTACATAGGTAGAGAAGGTATTGCATTCCATCCAAAACTTCGATACCGGGATTTTACCGGAAATGAATGCTTTGAGAGCCCCTGAATCCAAAGTATTTTTGGAAACGTGTCTGTGAACAGCATAACTAAAAAACGAAAAGTGTGGTAAATACCAAACTTGGTATTTAAGTTCAGTATCCAAGGATACGACACGGAATATTTTCAAGAAAATCCCCCACCTTAACTACCCTTTATGTGGAACATTTTTGAAAAAATTTTGAGATTCTAAAAAAAATGGCTCTAACGGTTTTGATTAAGAACCACATATTAAAGATATTTACATGACAAAATGTTTATCTTGAATTTTCTAGGAATACTCTTTGAAGTGCTCTTCATTTGGGAGGAATTTTGTATAATCTTGTATAATTGGTAAACGTTAAGTGATAGACGAAAACGCACTACACTAGAAATGTAGATCTCTTTAAAACACAGTTTAAATAACTTTTTTATGGCATAAGCCATTTCCGAGATATCCGTTATTAGTGGTTCTGAATGTTCATTACTTGGCCATTATTTAAAGTACTTTTCGCATTCAATTGTTTCTCGCGATCGCATGGAAACGGTATGGAACAGGCAGCGCAAGAGTATCAAGTTTTTAAACGTTTTATTATCGCTGTTTTCTTTATGTCTATAACGAAATGTATAATGTAGCTATTTCTGCAAAGGTTTATTTGGATTAAAATTAAGTAGATCGAAAAATAAGCTTTGGTAAGAATAGTTAGTAGGTATACCTACTAATAAGCGACTGAGGATAGAGAAAATAAAATAAAATTAAATCGAGTTATATTTATGGACGCGCTTTAAATGCTATGGTCCTTAGCGTCCCATTCTCTATTGGGCTTGAAAGACCGGTAATTTTGCTCAGAAGCCTTTTTATCAGGCTTGAGGTTCTTTTACATGCCGTAAATCTACGACACGGGCCCACTGGCTTTACTTCCCTTCCGAAGGAAAACATGCTAAGGATTTTTACACCCGAAAAAAAATTGATCTCCCTCCGCCGGGTTTGAACCCATGACCCCGATAACTAGAGGCTAGCAAGGATAGAGAAAGTCATGTAATGTGACATAAGATTTTGACATTATTATTGATAACTGACCCCCGAAAGATTATTAGTAGTATAGTAGCAGGGTTGAGAAACAATAACAGTAAAAAGAAACAATATTCGTTTGAAAAGGTTTATTTAAACTACTATGGTGCAGGCAACGCTCACATCACGCATACGTCAAATTTATATCCAAAATTAGTTTAAAATTGAAACAAATTAAGAAAAAAAATTAACCAAAAAGCCTACATTGCCACCTTCCTCACTTTTGCGCTTGGATTTTTTTTAAATTATTAATTTAGAATAGTTCAAGTGCTGGGCAATACTATTTTCTGTACATAAAACTGCTAGATGTGATGCAGTGTATCGTGACACATGGTTGAACGTGACACATACGTTTTAATCTATTGAAACTTCGTTCTCCGTTAGCGACGACAGGTATGGTTAACAAAATTCGAAGTGCTGTCCACACATTCGGGAATATATCCTGCCAACCATTATGTTTAATAAGTTGAACTTTTATTGGTTTTGCTGATTCAAGCTCATTCAATAATGGATTCAGGTGTAAATGTTCCTCAACCTATTCACAACCAGATGTGTGATATTTTCCCCATCGGTTAAACTTATTTCTAAATCTGCGCAGGCTTTTTCAATTTGGGCTTTCCAGGAATTGTTATGATGTATAAAAAGGACCATGTATTTGGATAGTTGTGCAAATTGAGTGACCAACGCATTCTCAGTTGTATCGATCATAGGATATAAGATATTCATTTTAAACAATTCTTTAGGACCGTTGGTGTCTCATCTGTGGCCTCATATTCAAACAATCTCTTCTTTCTTCGGATCGGGCTGATTTAAAAATAGGATCTATCTCAGCCTAAGAAGCAATTTCCCTAGCTGTTATCGGTGCCGGTGGTCCCGTGTCGTAAATATACGGCGCGTAAAAGAACCTCAAGCCTTACAAAAGAGACCTCTGAGCAAAATTACCGGCCTTTCACGCCCAGTATAGAATGGGACGCTAAGAACCACAGCAGTTATAGAGCGTCCATAAATAAAACTCAATTTAATTTTTTTGAATAACCCCGATACTCTTTTACAAGTTTCTAGCAGTTCTTCAGCAATTGCGAAGCGTTTGAAAAATCCATAGTTTCAGACTGCATAACCTTGCTTACAATGTTTACTTGAAAAAATATATTATACCAAGCCACCACTGTTACTATAAACTCGTATTGAACCATGTTCTGAATCAGGGATAAGGCCTCTGATGCTTCAACTGGATCAACTGAAGATCCAGAAGGGCGTCACCAACTGAAGAGTAGTGATAACGGACAGCAGCGAGGCTAGAAACTCTACTCTCCCAACGAGTTTCATAAACTTTTTCAGCGACAGTCCTTCTACGTGCTTGGATATCACTTCCATCGCTGTGTTGATCCAGAGAATAGAACAAACAGTCTTTGAAGAAATCTGAACAAAGGAACCAATTAACAGATGTTTTGGCAGCATCTGCTGTTACCAAGTTTAAGCTATGACAGCCACGTGGATTAAAACATGCTTGTGGATATTGGTTCAGAATTCTGCTTTGTACATATGTGTTTACTCTTACCATATTAGATTCATTATCATATCCTTGTCCTCGACAATCGTTTATATCCAAATCGAACTCTTGCACAATATCATTAAGAAAGAGGCCAGTGAGTCCAGCTCCAAGAGTCACTTACCGGCTTGTAAGTAACGAAACACTCGTGCACTTGGGCTTCAGCTTTATAGTGTCAACAAAACACAATGTTAAAGATAATTGATCAACGTGACTGACATCAGGAGTGCAATCCAGTATGATGGAGAAGTATTTAGATGACTTTACCATGTCATAACTTTATTTCGAACTCCACTATCAATTAAGCCGATCAACTCGTTTTGGATGCGTTTGCCAAAATAGTAGACATTACTCTTCATTAACAATACGGCGGAGGTGCTCCATCATCATGGGGTCACATTTTCCTAGCAGTTGCACTAAACCCAGGAAGTTACCACTATTAGGAGTATAGTGTTTCAGATCCAGAGCTTCTTCAGAACGACAAATAATTGCCTGCTAAAAAGAACACCATGGACATCATTCTTTCGAGGATGCAACCCACCGTGATCTCTCGTCTTCAATCTGTTTTTGCAAATGCTTGTCAATTCCACTCAGGTGCTTTAATCGAATCGACGTTTCTATCGAACTGTGCAAAGCGCGCTGGTGAAAGTTTCGCGAGTTTCGAGACGCACTGATAAGTCCCTGCAGTCGTCAAATCCTTGTCCTTCGTTTCCTAAATTAGAATGGGAACTTCTGTTGAGTAAACAGCAGCAAAAACAGTATACTTTATCTGTAGATTTAGAGTAAACCATTCACATTTTACTGCTAATTGTGTGGTTTTTACTGTCTTAACACTAAATTAAATTAATGTATTGCATAAAAACATTTTAGTTGATAAATACATTTAGCAAAGCTAAACGCCCGAAAATAGGTATTTAACGCAGCTAAAAGTGTTCACAGCACAATAATTAGATTGAAGGTAGATATTTTATGGAACTAAAATTCGCCTTTACATTTATTTTTAGACATTAACTATCTTACTTATTCTTAATCACCATCAAAACAACGTTTAACTAATAACTATTAAGACATTAAGTAATGCTTAACTTTTTTAAACTGGTAAATAATGTTCAAGATGTATTTACTGACCAACGCAGAATTATTTTTACTCTAGCAACACTTTGCAGATGACCGAATGAAAGATCGAAGTCATAGTGGGTATTTGTGTTTTGTTTATTTTGGCATCATTCGGGAAGAATCCAACTTTTTCACATAAAACAGCTACACGGACTGTTTGGGTGACGCCAGTTTATTAGTTAGTCACTCATACAAGGATCCGACAATATTTAACTGGATGTTAGTTAAGTTCGCCGTTTAGCTATTAGCGCTAAATAACGTTTTTAGACAGCATGGCCTAAAAGTAGAACTTCTAACACAATACACAACAACTGAAAACTTTAGATTGTGACCAACTTTGGTTTCAATTCCAATCTCATGGCAATTTCCCTTTGTATTTGCACATGTTTAATACCTCGACTTTGTTTATTAGGTTTCACCCTTCATTATGTTAATTTCTCATGGCGCTCGCATTATCTGTTCGCAATATAACTCGTCATACTTTAATTTATCGCAATTCGTTGTAGAGTTAACCTATATGTTACATTGGCAGCCTTCTGCTTTCATTTATCTAAAACATTGTTATGTTATCTAGTATAACCCACATAAAGATTAAATGGCTGAAATTATGAATTCAGAAGAAACTGAAATGGAAGAGCCAAGTGAAATTACAGAAGCAGCAGAAAGAATAACACTAGAAGTACTTGTCCAAAAAATCCAGAAAGCAATATGATATAGCATTTAATTGCTCATTGGCAGGTGTAGGACAAAACATGTTGAAAATAATTTCGCTGGAAATGATTGCTAGCGAATCAACAAAACATCAGATCATCTGACATCTCGCTTTTTTAACGTCATTTCTCTTGCTTCAAGAACCGCGTTCTAATCGGTCTGTTAGTTTCAGGGATCAATATAATATTGATATTTTACAAATTCGAATGCTGTCTAAAAAATAGTATATGCCACACATGTTAAAGGTGGTTTTATTTTGCTCGTAGGATTACAAAATTCGGCCTACGGCCTTCGTTTTGCAAACATTCCTACTCGCAAAATAAAACCTTACTTTTACCTCTCGTATCATAATTTACTATTATGAGTAAGAATTATTTTAAAAACAACTGTTTGGCTGTTAACTTAGCTGTTAATAATCGCTTGAGTAAGAGTGTGGCGCCTCCGTCGCGCTCTTTCTTACCCTTGTCAAGCTTACAAGGCTTAGGCCCCCCCCCAATAGGGTAACAGCCTTAGATAATTTGTAACAGCGGGTCAAAGATGGTTGGATAGCTGTCCCTGTTAAAATCTGTCTATTATAAGATAAGAGAATTTTGATATGAGGAACAGGAAAAAAAGGTTTAGCTGTTTTACCGACTGTGCTAAACATAACAGCCAGAAAGGCGTTGTGCAAGCGCTATTAATATATTTACAAAAAATACGTTTAGGCAGATAAACCATATTTAACTAATGCAAATTGAAGATGTTAAACTGATTTCATGTAAGTCACCCTTAGACCAGCTTGGGTATGATTTATCTACGCAAAAACAAATGTCTAAGATGATGTTATTTCTAAACATCTTATTGCGTTACATTACATAACGTTCAGTATACTCACAGAATACCTACTTTAACAGTAGTAATGTTTTGAAAATAAGTAATGTTAACGTTTCAAACTCGGAGCTCGCCACACAGATACAAATCACAATACACATGCACCCGCACGCGAATGAACCCCAAGACAACAGCCGGCGGTCGGCGCGGCGGCGGACAGAACTAGGATGGTCGCTAGCAATAATGCAATCTTTCCTATTTATGTACTATACGTAAGTTATAAATGTATATATATTGGTTTGAACTCGTTAATATTTCTACAACGTTATGCGCGAATTTCACGCACTTTTGAAATGCCGACAACCCAATTCACTGTATAGAATTTATTTTGGCGGTTTGGGTTATTGGGTTTAATTTTTTGCGCAGACGATCTATCCTTGCGTTTTATGCGCCCCCCGATTTGATATACCGAACGAGTATGTCGCATTTCCTGTTCGACGCTCAGAGTGACCAGACCCAAGGGTAAGGCTTAGTCTGTTTACTTCTCTAGCTTGCTGACTTCCTTATATGTAGCTCAAGTTCGCGTGATAATGGAGTTGAATGATACTAGTGAAATGCTAGCGCGGTCAACGGTCACAACTGATATGCGAATGTATGCTTTAGCAATGAATTAATATCAATAATAAGCTTTGTCAGCTGTTTACAATTAGTTTATTATTCGGCTATTGGTATATAGATTATGAGGTATATTCTTGCTTTGAAGCCGTTACAAATGTTTAGCTTTCCTATAAGTTGCATTGGGGATTGTTTTCTTCAAGCATAGAGTACAATAGCTCGTATTTTTCCATTCCTATCCATACCCTTCCAGTCTCTGAAGGAGATCGGTAAATCCTTCCCTAAGCACAACATTACTCATCTCCTTATGATAATCACCACCACCTTTTGAATGAAACGCTAAATCTGCCCCTTCTATGAAACCATTTTTGGCCTATCTGGCATGGCAGATTACACTGGTTGGCACCAAAATGAAAAATGGGTTATTCTCATGGTTTTCACGACGCTGAATTTCAAAAACCAAATCTACCACGTACCATTTTTAAGAGCCATAAATGTGTGTAAACAAAATTAAGACTTTGTCTCTACATTTGAAATTTTGGCCTATTACTTTGTTTTTGTCTCAGATTGGGTAAGTAATGAATAATAATATCGTATGTAACCATAAACAAATAAATTTGCATTCCAAATACGCATAAATAGAGCTAATTTCATTTTTATCGCTAAAAATAAAACATGCTATGTGCATGTAGAGAGAAACTAGTACGGATGTCATGCAATATCTATCAACATCGTTACAAATAAATAAGTGAATAGTTTCTTTCTGCAACGCTTAGTATATTGTACAGTCTCAACTTAAGTGGTCCACCCTCTATAGTTCTTCAGGTGTCTCGCACGAGTCCAACAGTAGTCGGTTAATATGTTTTCGTCCCATTTCCCGCTGTATCTTCAGCTATATCTTGGTGAAATCTTTCACCGTGCTCATCAGAAACATCTCTCATATTTGCTGGGAAAAACTCCAAATGAGGGGGTGGGAAGCGGCTTCAGACATATTACAGCATATGTTGCAAAATGAGGCAAGTACACTCCACAATTACTTCATAATAGATTTCTTGTTTCCCAGAAAGTTGCAACATGCATTTTCAAATGCATTCCAGGCTCTTCTCTCGATTAAATTCAATTCATCTTTGAATTCGGCGTCCTGAAATAGTTGCTTTATTTAAGGTCCAACAAAAATGCCTTCCTTTATTTTGGCCTCGCTAATTCGTGGAAACTTCCCTTCAGATAAGCGAATCCTGAAGCTTTTTATCCATTGCCTTTACAAATTGTTTTATTTAAGGCAATCTTAATGTCGACTGCCCCACTCACACATGAAACAGTTGACTTTTGCATATCCCTGTTGTAGCCCCGTCAGCAATGCTACAACTTGGCCAGCACATACGTTCCATTGATGGTCTTCGTAGTTTATTTTATGTAAAAGATGTTGCATATTTGTATGTTTCTTTCATGTTAAGTTAACTGAATGTGCGAGAGATATTAGACGGATATATACCAAATAATACGCTTCCTGTTTGTTATCGACAGACTGTGGAGGGTCGCGCTTTCTAAGTTCCCATTGCAGTGGCAAGATATTCATCCAGGCACCATTATGAAGCCTTTATAGTCTTATCTAAGGGTTAAATTATTGCGACAATTATCATTTTTACATTAAAATGAAAATCATAGAGACAAATTTATAATAAAATTTACCAAAAATGCAACTTTATCCAATTTAGGCGGTACCTTCTCAAAAATGGTTAGAGAAATATGACCGACATCGCTGAATCCAAATATGTCAAATACATAACGTAAACATTTTTTTTTCCATAGAGGGATTTTTACTTTTTTGCCGGCCAGTGTTATTAGATATGATCCTTTACCTAATGGAATCTTTCTACCACCGTTTCGTTTAGAATCCTGCCAGGTAAAACTTTTACCCAAGTTTTATCAATGTAAATAATAGGACGAGGATGTTCTTCTGGACTTAAAGAATAATCATTATTGCATTTGTTGCATTAAAATATATAATTTGTAATGTTTATACGGATGACTGAGTTGTGTTTTCCTCTCACAGAAATTCCAGTGAAATTGTATATGAAACATTTATGATGTTTGTTTTGGAACATATTTTCGTATCTACTTTGCTTAGGTATAATGATAAAACAATACATGAAAATGGAATTTGTATATCATAAGGTAATAAAACAAATCTTGACCGTAACAGTTGGTAGAAACAAAGTCGAAAATGCAGTAACATGACATAGGCTATTGTCATTCCTTTGCCTTAGAACGTGCTGAAGCAATACATCTGACAACACCACTATTATGTGAACTCTCGAACGAGTAAATGGCCATTTCCCACTTCGACCATAGTTCGGTATATTCGTTGCTACTTTTCGAACGAGTTTCGCTGGAAGAAACAAGTGTCTCATAATGTACCGCATGAAACGAACGAATAAAACGCATGCTCTTGACAGCTCTAGTGCTGACCCCATCACCTCCCCGTATCGGTTGGATCATCGTCCACCTCTGCCGTGCTTAAGAGGACAAGGTAGTCTGAAATGGTAAAAAATCACATTTTTTGTTTTAAGCAGTAATAAAATCTTTATTTCCAGTTTCAGAAATATATACTTTTTGGGGATTAAGAGGTTTTTAAGACATTTAAATACAATTTATATGCTAGTCTGCGTTCTTTTAAGGCTGTCATTCAACGCCCCGTTTCAGAACATTTTTGTATCTTTTAACAACGAACGAATATATCATGCCCAGCGAGTAGTTCGGCAATTAACAAGAGACCAGGCCCAAGAGAAGGCAATCAAAAAAGCTGAAGCAACCCAGGAATGAAGGTGCAGATGATTATGACCCCGGAATGTACTGAAGTGTGTCACAATTTTAATGTTCAAACTTTAAATTCAGTTTGCTCAAAATAACATTTTTGGATACCTATGTACCTTTTTCTCAGAAAGTATGAGAGGTAGAGAGCTGAAATTTTCAGTACATGTGCACAACACACAGCTTTCTGAACCACAATCATAATTTTATAACGTATATTAGTGATATTAAGAGAGCAACAATATTGCAAATTTACCATAATTTTTACTTTTTTGACTTTATATAATTTTTTTCCAATATCTAGTGAACTGATATACATAACTAGATAATTGAGGTTCAGAAGATAGCTGATTATACTAATAACAAACATACAAAAGTGTAATTCCGTATTGCAAGCAGTATAAGAGAAAAATGTACATGAATTCACATGTTTTAAGAGTAAATTTTATTATTTTTCTGCTGAATGAAATAATTTTTATGGACTCAACTACATAAGCTATCAATGCAAACAACCACTTGAAATAATTATCATGATTTATAGAATAGTTCACAAAAATTTAAGGAAACACCATTGAGAACTTTTAAGCAGTGGCAATTTAACACAATGTGTAATTTCTGTGTGTTCAGACTACCTTGTCCCCTTAAGTAGACGGCAGTCGGGTTGGTGAGGCTTTGGTTCGACCCCGAACTGTTAGCCAGAGTGGGAGTGATAGATGTTTACACAAGGGCATCGACGAAACAGTAACATCCTTATACACTTTATAACAGTTAAGCGAGATTGAAAAATTTCCGCCCAACATTTTGCTATGCCATTAACTGTGTAACAAGCTAAACTTAGCCGGCTTCTACGTTTCAACCTGGTCCATTAATTGACGTTGTGATTGTGCACGTCTTGTTTGTTACGCTCTGCATTCACATAAGCCACGTTAGCATGCTTATTCACAATACCTGCATAAAATGCAAATAAACATGGTTACTTTGAGAACCAAAATCGTATCTGTATTCAAAATGAAAGCCAAGAAATTCGTCAAACATAGATCGTTCAGAGGACAGGTAGTAAATTCCAGAGCGCACAGATGTCACGCGAGAAGAAGAAATCCAACCGGATATCTGATAACGACCACCAAAGTACACGGCACTCCAAGGAATAAATCCGTCGGAGTAGTGAAAGGATCGAGAGGAAGTTTTTAGGATGTAGGCAAACAAAAAAGTAAAAAAAGATTCCTCCTTTTAAGGGTTAGGCGAAAGAAATTTGTGTCCTTTCTTTTTAAACCCAGTCCTAAATTAGATGCTTATTAAAAAGTGTAAATCGGAATAATATCATAGTGAGTTTTATGAAAAACTGACCAAGAAATATTGTTTTAGTTCCTTTTTACTTTCTCTACCACGTACATAGTAGGTAGAGAAGGTGTTGCATACCACCCTAAAGTTCGATATCAAGATTTCGCCGGAAATACATGTTTTAAGGCTCCCGCATTAACTCAAAAACGAAAAGTCGGATAAATACCAAACTTGGTATTTAAGTTCAGTGTATTCCAAAGATGCAACACGAGGATTTTCAAGAAAATTCCTCACCCCAACTAGCTTTACATGGAACATTTTTTGCAATTTTAATTTTCTCAAAAGTGGCTCTAACGATTTTTATTAAAATACCGTAATATAAATGATATTTGCGTGACAAACAAAATGTTTATCTCGAATTTTCTGGGATATCCTGTGGAGTCCTCTTCGTTAGGAAGCAATTTTGTATAACTGGTAAACGTTGAGCGATAGACGTAAATGCACTACACAAAGAAATGTAGATCTCTTTAGAACACAAATTATTCCAGGTAACCATTTCCGAGATATTCATCATTAATGGCTTGAATTGTTGACTTCTTTGTCGTTCTTTTAAAGTCCTATCGACATTCAGTTGTTTCTCGCGGTTGCATGGAAAGAGAGTAGAACTTTAAGGCCAGTATATAGCCTCCAGCTCTTAAACATTTGGCTATCGCTATTCCCTTAGCAATTATAACGAAATGTGTCATTTAACTACTTTTGCTAAGGTTTGTTTCGATTAAAATTAAGCAGATAGAAACATATGCTTTCATAGGAATAGTATTTATACCCATGAATAAATCATAGAGGTTAGAGAAAGTCATGTGATTGTAACACATCAGATTTTTCCTGTATATTGTGTTACGAAAACTTAAAATTAACTTTTAGGTTAAATAGTATAATTAAAAATGAGGCGTTGTTTTCGGAGTAAGAGTTCTTTTCAAAACAAATTCATATATATGTATTTTAATTATTTAATGATAGTCCAACAATTAGTTCATTCGGAACATGTTTCTAAGTTTCTCTCGGATATATTAACATGCATTTCCATTCTTGTAGGGTAGTGTATTAGTTCAGGTCATCCTCCGTTATATTTTAAAGCGTTTGTAACATAAATATAATCATTATGCGATGCATAGTTGTTTACTGCATTTGTGTATTAAGCAAGCAGACAAACTGCATGATTTTATTCTGTACATATGGAAATCAGCTACAAAGTTTTGCTTTTAAATACTATTTTTAACTGTGGCAACAACGCGCATGTGCACATGGATGTCACTAATATGTTTATGATGTTTGTGGTTAGGGAGGGTAGGGAACAAGTGTTTGGCTACTGCACAAAGGCCGCCGCTTGGGGATCCTTAGACTGCGACGACCTTATTCAAAGATACTCTTTCTTTTAAACGTGTAGTTATAGAAAAGCATTAGATTAGCCATTTCCGTTAAAATTAATTCATTACTGATCCTTACCCTCAGTATAGCTGTGATTGCATTGCGGAATTATTCGTGTATTACCTGCGTTAAATTACGCATTGACAGAAAAGCCTCCCCTGGAAGTAAACTAGCTCTGTATTTCTTTTAAACCCGATGGAAGAGGAATCACGACCGGCATGTTGAGCAGAAAGGAAATTCCAAACGAGCACACAACTTCCTGCTGAGATATTCTGTGGACTTCTATTATCGTGCACTTGTTTTCCTCCACGTTGGGATTTGCGTTTGCGATCATTTTTAAATCCGTTTAGTTCAGATTTACGTAAACTAATTTCATTTCACAAGGTTAAACACATACAATGGTTGCGAGGAACTTATGCACACGTTTTCTTGTTTCTTTTCCATTTCTTTTGTAAATGAAATTTAATGTGTATGCAATAAAAACATTGTTTCAAATAATAATTATCCAAGATGTTAATTTCATTGCTGTGTTACTGAATGGACATTTGCTTGTGTTTTCAGGTTGAATTAACGTCGGCCTAATTTTCCGCTAAACTTCGGAATGGAAGAAGTTAATGAACCTCTGCAACTTGGTGCTGTTTCGTTGGAAGAAATTAAACAGGGAGCAGTAACTCTGGAAGGCATTCAACTAGGCGGAGTAACAGATGATGGCATCATGATTTCCAATTTACCATTGTTATTTGCAGATGGAAACCCAACTTGTCTTGAAAAATTTACAGTGGTAAGAACTAGTTTCTCCTTACATTATTTGCTCTTACTTTTATTGTTTAAGTTGGCATTTATAAATTTATCGCAATATAAAACGTTGAAACTTGTTCGAACTGTACACTCCTTTTGCTGACATGCATTTATGGTTTTAATAAATTCCAATTCTGTTTATACGTCAAAATCAAGTTACTTAGTGGGATTCAGAAGGTAAAGAATCTTTTCTTTTTGAGAAGTATGTTTTTAGTTCTAGATGGTGCATGTGATTTCACGAAGGTGAACATGTTTTTTTATTAACGGAGGCACGAGTGTTTTTGCTTCAAGCATTTACCCGCAAATAAGAGCCTTTCTTCATAAGCAGACACAGGGATTTCTAAGTATTAAACCCGGACGAAAGGAAATAAAGTTGAATTGTTACTGAACTTAGGTAGGGACGTCGCAGGTAACAAATCACCCCTCATCCCTCGTTCAATCTATTTGTGTTTAAGAGACCGTATTCACTAGACCGTGATCCACTGTTGTTTGCGTTCATATGGCTTGAGTGTAGATAACTTGAAGCCAACTGCTTAAGAATTCTGTGCCCCCTGATAAGAATCTGACTAACATAAAAGTCGTTCTCCGTGGTGTAGTAGTTACCATGCTAGCCTCTAGTTCCCAGGTCGCGGGTTCAAACCCGACGGAGGGCGATGGAGTTTTTCGGGCGTAAAAATCCTTAGCATGGCTTCCTTCGGAAGGGAAGGGAAGTGAAGCGAAGCTGGTGGTCCCGTGTCGTAGATTTGCGGCACGTAAAAGAGTCTCAAGCCTGATAAAGAGGCCTCTGAGCAAAATTAGCGGTCTTTCACACCCAATATAGAATGGGACGCTAAGGACCACAGCAGTTAAAGAGCCACCATAAATAAAACTCAATTTAAACTAACATAAGCATGTTTCCCTGTAAACGTTCACATACCTGTATAAGATATATATCGTTTCCATAATTCCCATATATTATAATTCTCTGCGAAAAACTGCACATTATGTTACTCCACAGCACAACCAATTCTTTGATGCAAGTTATTTCAAAGTTTACAGTAAACATGTGGCAATATTACTATATTTGAAGGATACAGCGAACATTGAATTATAAATTACAGAGAAATAGTAAATTATTAAACGTCTAATAAAATTACTATGTATATAGGTAGAGATACCTAGAGTGGTGGTGTATGTTAAAATCACATCTGAAGCTTGTTAGAGAAATTGCTGCTTAGAGGAGCCAATTATACGAAGCTGCATCATGCTTTTAACCCTGATACCGGAACGTGAAAATTTAATGAGGATATAAGGACGGAAAGATGGAAATATCTATCAGTTAGTCTAGCTTCCGGAAACCGAAAAGGGATGGGGTACGACGAGACATTCTCACTCTGAAGAGTTTGCTGAAAGGGGATCGCTAAATCCAGTACCTAAGTGTTAAATTCAAACGCATTGCATGTGTTTCTTCGAACGTCACTTTAATATGAGCTGCAATCGTTTTAAAAGTTTAAGCTGACCGTGCAAATAAATCGCACGATCTTGTTATATGTGTAAACTCGTTTTAAATCGATTTAAATTCAGTTTAAGCTTATGTTTAAATCCTGGAATCGCCTATGCTTCGTTTTTATATCCTTTTTCAAAGTTCACTATCTTTAGACAGGAAGTGGTTGCATCAGATAATGGAAGAATTCATGAAATGGTCGTAAAAATGAGTTCAGGAAACCAAAGCGCTTAAGCTTCTGATATTCATCCTAAGGATTGAAGAAAATTCCGAATGACCAACAAGAATCCCAATATGGGTCCGATGCCAGTCCAAATGTGATAGTTTTATAGCGGGCCTATGTATAGTATGTAGTTTGATTTTGCAAGCGTACTTCCCATGTGAGGTTTTGTCGCTGCGTTCTGTGATATGATGTTCTGTAAATCAATGGGATTCCTGATGATTTCTATAATTTTAATGGTAGTTTTGCATTGCTTTAAATCTGAAGGGCTCCCAAGCTCATGTGGCACTCCCCGACGCATGTGCATGGACGTGAAATATCTAGAAAGAAATCTGAATCCATAGCAATGAATGTAAAACAGAAACGTGGTTTTGTCCTCTAGCTAAGTTGCAGTTGATCACAAATGTTCAACCCATTTAAGTCTAAATGCCGCAGATTACATGTTATCCAACGGCGAAAAAAACGAACCACGGTCTCCCGCGAAGCAGAAGACAATACGCCATCGACGTTCTGTGTAACGACTATATATACATTAACAGCGTTTCAGTACCACACATTTTAGTCCCCATTCCGAAACATTTTGGCTCCAGACCCGATTTGAAAATAGCCTTGATATTCGACCTTAATTCAATTAGTGATTGGAATAATCCCAGGTTAAAGTATCAATGGGGCTTTCTTAGGGTAGTCTTCTCTTCAGACGACAAATTTGGACGCCGATGTTGTACCTCACAGCTGCCGCAACGTCTTGAAGACTTGAGAAAATCTGTCGTACAAGCCGAAAAAGAGAAAGTTGGCAGAGTTCGTCATGCAGCTGTTGGTGTTGGACGAACCAAGAGCGCTAGTAGCGATCCGTGATTCGGCTTTGTATAACCTGAAGATGTTGGAGATGGCAGCTGCTGGCCGCGCCCAATCCTTAGAGGCGTAGGTGATAATCGGCCTAACAAGAGATTTGTAAAGAAGCAGGGAAGACTCGAGACTAAGAGAGGCGCGTTAATGGCACAAAGGATGGGGTTCGGAAAGTCATCCTGATGAGAAATAGCGCGATCAACGTGGTTGTCTATTGTGACGTAGAATATTTTTGTGCCATTTCACGAGTTTGATTATTGTGGACACAAGAAGTTAGTGCGAGATTTATGAAAATAATTTTGCTTTGACATGCGGTTTAAGAAAATATTGTAATTTTAATTTTTTTATTTCAGCCTTTAGTTAAGATTTTTCTAGCCCATTTGCAATGACAATCTTTCTAGACGCTGCAACTTAGCAGCAGTTTTCAGAAAACAAACTTGGAAACAGGAAACAGTTTAAGCACAATACAATGCAAATTGATCCCCTCTTAAATTAAAATGTCGAACACATTAATAGTTTTCCCCTCCCTTTCAATCACAAACATGGCTAATGCGCTTCTTGTAAAGTAGTTTGTATTTCGGCAGTGCAGCAACTTGTTAGAGATTCAAAACACAAAAATGTGTGTTAAACTATATGAATATAGGTACTTGGCACACTGAAAGAAGGAAAAAGAAAAATAGATTACGACAATTGTGGGACAGAGTGCTTCGCATGGACATAGTTTCGGCTTTCTGACAACAGGAAACGATTCATAATTGGAATCTTAAATTTCTAAACAAAGGGGTTACATAGCTGAACTGAGCAAGATCCCCTCCTTTAAAACACAATCACCTTAACGAATTTTGTTCAACCAGTAAAGATCATTTTATGGCACTCCAGTATCAAACACTTAAGTGTCGAGTATAAAGACAGCCACATATTAGAAAAGGAAATAGTGAAGAGACCTCTAGTCCCAACAAATTTTTAACCTTCCATTGCCCATTCTAGAAATGCCCAATGTTGTTAGAAAGCATGGCAGAATAATCCTTTCTCTGCTACATATTGCACTCCCCGAGCAGCACGTGAAGTAGACGCGACAGCTACAATCTTGTTCACTATACTCGGGGAAGCCCAACCTTACAGAAAGGGGTTGAAAGGAGCTTCAATCCCACTCTCCATTTGTGCTGCCAAGGACTGAAACTTGATTGGTTTAACTGGTCGTTCTCTTCAAATATAGTAGGTGGGGTGAACTATGGACATTGAAACTTAGCTCTTAAAAGAATAGGTTGGGCTTCACTGACTATATACTGTGGCAGTAATTTGTATCACAATAATGTAAATGCCAGAGTGATTGTAGTGTAAATAAGCATTATTGTATGACATTGATTTGAGATGTTTGTTAATTATAAGCATTGTTAGGAAATAAGTTGACACGGCCTCACTGAAACTGACAATAGGAGGGGATAACAATGTGCGAGGGGGTGAGTTGAATATTAATTAGAAGAGAGAAACAAATGACGTCAGATTGGCGCGCTTTTCTTAGAAATAGCGGGAATATTTTCCCTAGAGCATATGTTTTCGTAATTTTTGATTGGATATAAAAATAGACGCTAATGTTGGCGCGTTTTATTAACCAATAGCAGCTCGGTTATAATCTTTAGGCATATCGAGGTGTGGGAGTATAAAAAGCTAAAGTCAGAGGCAGATTTCGTCAGTCCAACAGAAGCATTCACGCGTTATACCTCGCACAGTTAGTTCATCAGAATCGTTCGTGGGTTACACGTCGCGTAGTTCAACGGGAGCATACATAAAGTACACGTCGCAATTCTACAGAATCTCTCGCGTCTTAAAGTTTGTTATAAATGTGAAACACGCGAATTAATAATGTGCAGTAAATAAGTGATTATAGTGATATTAGAAAATATAACAGTTTGTTTGGCGTGTATCACGAATCAATATGTGAACTGCGGCGATCACCTCCTCATCCGTTGCTGTAGCTTACCTTGATGCTTCTCCCGTTGCTTCCAGAAGTTCTCAGCGTGTTGGTTCTTCAATTTATCCTCGGCTAGCTGCAGTAATTTTCCTTAAATTATATGGGAGCATGGACTTATCCTCGGTAAAGGAAAACGTAGATCTCGGGTGGTGATATAGGAAGACGTCTATTGTTTTGTTTATGAAAAGATGACACTGCCGTTTCTTTTTATTTAATTAACACTCGTAGTATACAAAACTGGTATTGCCGCTGTAAAATACTGTCCACTGCTGTTAAACTATGGCGTGGATATGGCACGAAATATAACTATTCTTATTGTCGCTTTCAGAGTAGCGGATCTTAGGTGTGTTGCTAAAACTATTTTTGGTTCCCTGTTTTGGCGCGATATCTCACACATCCTGCAGCATCTCTCCCTGACCACACATTACGAAAACTCTCGAATAAAATGCAATACTAAGCTGACATGACAAATTTGACTTGATTCCCTTTTTGGCGCGATATCTCACGCATCCTGCAGCATCTCTCCCTGACCACACATGACATAAACTGTCGAATAAAATGCAATACTAAGCTGACATTACAAAGCTGACTTGATTCCCTTCTTGGCGCGATATCTCACGCATCCTGCAGCATCTCTCCCTGACCACACATGACATGAACTGTCTCGAATTTTCCCCAAACAGATCCATTTATAGTCTCAGGCTCCTGAGGCTGCTTCCTTTCCTATTGGTACATTTTTAGCGCGACTCGACGCGTCTAACTATTTCGAATAAACTTCCAGGGATTTCATTGGTCCAATTTTAATATAAATCGCGGCTTTTCCTACATGTACCGTTAGATTGTCCTTCTCACTCACTTGGTCACGGCGAATTATCAAATAATGGGACAAAGGCTCTACACCCTCGCTGTAGGAATAATAGCACGGCGACCGAAGAGAGGTAATAAAACTAGGTTTTCTGCCTTCGAAAGCACTATTCCTGTAGCTAAAACATTCCCTCGTGGACAGTATTTTAACATAGCGCTTAAATTATTTACCTTAAACCATTTATAACTCTACTAATATTAATAACCTAGATAGATACATAACGTTAAATCACTCTTCTTAAAATATACAAGCAGTATGAGAAAAAGATATTTACATAATACGATTTAACATCACTAAAAGTTAATTAATAAGTTATCTGTAATTATAGTTCTTGGGCTCGGCCTAGAGTTGCCGTTTCAGAACTTAATTGTGACGGTAATAAAAGTGTAAAAACAAATTCTTTTATCAGTGTTATCTTTGAGTAACAAAATACTTTCCGCTTACACACCCTGTTTAAGAGATTTGCTCGACCGAGAAATAATACCTAGCCGGAGGACAATGAACCCAACATTCAAAGTATTAAAACAATAACAGGCGCTCAGAAATAAGACAACACGAAGTGACCGCGACAAATTGGCTCCCATACGTGGTGCAGATAAACATGAAGTATCCTCCAACTAACAACTAGGTAATCAACAACTAACAAACAAACCACTTCAATACTTACTCCGAATGAGTCCCCTCATTTTCAGACCATACACTTTACTTGCCTCACATACAATTGCAAGCCTGCCAGCCGTACTGAACTCTAACATGCTTCCTGTTGAAGGAGTATTGTCTTTACGTTATTAGCCCCACGTTTAAGTGCCAATTTGAAGTAGGTGTTGTATTGTAGTTCCACTGTTTGGAAGCCGAACTTGAAGTAGTTGCAACCATGTACGGTACAAAGTTTCCGGTGGCCTTCGCCCCAACGTTCAATTTCCGGTGGCCTTCGTCACAACGTTCACTTTCCGGTGGCCTTCGCCCCAACGTTTAGGAATCAACTTTGTATTTTTATGTTTCTTTAAATATTATATTTATGTTTGCCTCGGCCGCGTCAGTATTAGTTTGTAGAAACGTGTATCTCTTAACAGGGGGTGATGCGGCTAAAGAATGTAGGCTTACACAAATAATAATTGTTACTTCACTCCTTTTATTAATCCTTCACACGATTAAACAAACTTCACTGATATAGAGAGCTGTGAGATTATTTATTAAATACTTGCACTTTTTAACACGTAAATTTTATAATATTCTCGCAGTAATGAATTTTATATGTCCCACACTGAATACGTACCGAGCGAACAAACTGCCAAGGTACGTTGCCTTCTAGCGACTGCCATTTACCGCTTAAATTTGTAAATATTTCTATTTCACGTCTCAGATTGGCTAATTTTACTCCAATAGTTTACTTTTATTTAATTTTCAGCTTTTCTGGTTGTTGATTGGCTATTTATAAACTGTTTTAAATATTACATTATTATTGCTCCAAGAATTACTAGTAGCATTATTAAACTTTCCAATTCATTATTGCCTCAAGGTTACCTCATTGTTAGCAACTTACGGCCTCTATTCTCACAGCTCCTACATTATTAAATTACCTAATACATTCACATAACATTATTATACATGTACACAATAATATAAACATATACAATGACTAATATACACTTTTTATATATTGTAGTATACATATATGGCTTTAAGGCGGTCTGTTATTATATTTTATATTATACAATTAGACTGAAATCATTTAAGTGTTAAAAATACTGCCTCACTGTTGAATTACTGTGAATGCAGGGGAGTGTGGATGACAATGCATTGCGCAGTGCACGTCCTATTTGTCCCATCTTGCAGTCTCAGAAAGCCAATAGCAGCCATTTCAGCTCTCGACAGAGCCAGCAACATTACCGAAACGAGAAATACTTGTGCAACATGCATGTAAACACGGCCACTTTATTGTGTGAATAGTGTTTTAAGTTGAAAATGAGACCAAAGCATAAACACAAGAGGACAAAGGGAAGAAGTGACCAAACCAAACTTAAATGCAAATGTTGCCCGTGAAAGAAGTCAGCGCTTAGACGGATATATACGCCGTTAGCAATGAAAGGAATAAATTTAACACCGAAACTCCCAGTCAATGCAACTATTTATAGAGCATTTTCTGATTGTTGATATTAATGCTAGAACTGCAGTATACAGTAGCTGCTAGAGCAAAAGCATTAATATAATAAAAGCATATGGCATTGCATCAGTAACCTTTTGTAGCTTGTATTATTTAATAAAGCTATCATAATTATTTATTTACTACGCATTATTTGATAACATTTATTGTTCTAACCTACGTAGAACTGCTTTGATTTCTTCAGTTTCAAAATCCATGTTTCAAGACATCTCATTTCACTGGTGTATCGATTTTAACCGCCATGCATTGCGCTATTCTCTCGGAAAGGCTCGGTCAGATTCGGCAGAGAACCCGAGTCCAGTTCTGTTGGTGAATAATTTGTAAATAAGCGGCTTTACACAACTAGTACACGTCAAGTATTCTTGTAGCTTTGCCCTAATTAAAGCACCCTCATTTCGAAGTTTGCTGCTCGGAAAATAAAATAAAAAACTAAAATAGTAGAATAAACAATTAATTTGTATGCAACGTACAAGAAATGATGGTCTGTAGCTAATATAAAATGTGTTAGCAAAATGAACTGACTTTAAATCCGTATTGAAATGTAGGAAAATGTATGTAATGACTAAAAATAGTAATACACAGAAATATTGGCACAATGCGCCAATCTGTTGTTCAAGCCGGTGCAAAGGATAACATTGGAAGAAAGCTGTGTTGTAAGGAGCTCTACAAATGTTAAGCACAGTTGCATGGTGACACTCTTTTACTGCCTCATTCTGAAGAACAGAACGACACTAATTATTAGTCTTATACTGGTCCTTATTTGCATCTGTAAAACTTAGTCATAAGTGAACCGCTTCCGCCGTTGAGGCAAAACCTTAGGAATTATCGAAGAAAAGAGTGGTTTGAAGGATGGGTTTTCCAATAAGCGAAAATGAGCAAAACCTTAGTTGCGTCTTCTACAAGCTCTTTCTTACCCTTAAATCGGCAAGTATGAGGTATTATTTCCAAAATAAGGAGGTATAAGGTCAAATTTTAATGAGAATATATCAAGAGTCGCGGAGAAAACTGAAACTAAGCATGTAATAAACCAAAATGCAGCAATAGACCAACCGGATTTCTGTTACTACTTTCCGTAATATCATTACCATCAATGAGGTCGATTTTTTTAATTTCTTTCAGCAACAAATCTTCATGATCCAAAATGAGCTGAGAAGCAGATGCATGTCCGTTAGTATGTCAGAATATATCTTGTACAGAAATCAATTTCGACAACTATGAAAACAGTGGAAGTTGCGCTTCTCTTTCGCTGCAGATGCAGCCGTTCATTTCTTAATGATATGCACGGTTCAACAGCTGGGGAAGTACCGGTGTGATAGGCAGATCGTATCATACACGGGGTTCGAGCCGCGTTTGTGGCCTCATCTTGTACAGCCTACTCTTCAGGTAGTCCAAGATAGAAATCCAATGTGATCAAATCTGACAATTTTGTAGGCCTCATCATAAGCCTATTAAGTTTCATGCAGTTATCTACCACTCGCCTGTAGCATGAGCGGATGCACCGTCCAGTTCAAACTAATGGTTCGTCGGCAGTGCGATAGGTACACCCTTCGTACCTCAATCTCTTGCCGATCATGCGATATCGGAAGTACTGGGCTTGATGATTTATTTCTGAGAAACCACAATAACCATTGAGACTCCAGTGCTATTGCACTCTACCTTGTCTGATCGAATAAGGCTTTTAGTTGGATGTTATGTCCGTCGACGGTTCTGTCATTGACGATGCTTTTCTTCGATACGTTAAATACGCTGGATTATAATATCTGGAACCCGCAGCATCTTGGTATAGTTGCGGCGAACTCTTCCGAAGTTATCGTGAAGAAACTGCACGAGCACCATACGATATGGATGCCGATAATTTTTCATTACGATGCGCCGTACGACGTCCCTCTTGATACCAAAGTGTGCGGCCATAGCTCAGATACTCGTTTGCTAGTTGGAGTACTTCGTTTGCGTGAACGTCAGTGGTCTTGACCGCAAATACTCGTATGTACTCTACACACTTTAGTTCATATCGGGTTTGAGACCTATGTGCCCACATACTTGGGGACTGGATAGGCGACGAGTCCGAAACCGCCCCTTGTGTCTTCTGCACTCCTAAACGATGCCGCCAGCCTGCCAAAGCAGCATGAAAATATCGACGTATTCTCATGCTTGAAACATATCTATCGTTCGCTTGCAAAGTTACGAACCATGAATGACTACCTTAACGGTGCCTGTCGTCTTCTATAAGCATATGGAATTCGAAATTGGAATCCGAAAAAACCAAACGTTATGGAGGAATCAGGGATACAACTCGAAGGCAGTTGAAAAAGTTTGCGAACCCATTACGTTGGCAATGTACCATTGACTACCTTGCCAAATCCTCGCATTAGAAATGACTTTGACACGGCCTTATTAACAGGTAGTAATTTAAAGCAGCTCATTCGAATCTTATTATGTTCACCTATTTCTGATAATCCCTTAAGCATAACAAAAATTCCCCGAGTTAAAGCGTTTCGAAGACGAAGTAGCGTGTGTCCAGCTCCAATCCTGCTGCCAATAGCGTTTTATGAACACCTTAAATTCGACATGTGTACAATAACTTGTGTTAAATAAACGCTTTAAATGCAGAGACGTGCATACAATGGAATATGTAGTGTATAATTGATAGAATTAGCTTGGTTCTTGTGGGTGAATGAGTACTTAACATAGCCGCGCTTTCGTAATAACCGGAGTGAGTGGTTAGTCGCACACATGCATGCATTTTGTTTGCCTATGCTTCACACGTACTTGTAGGTTTTAAGCATCCCCAGCTAGAACAGGTGAATAAGCATACATGCTGCATATCCTGTCTCCTAGCACAAAATTTCATACTCTGTGCCTACATGTTCAGTCGCATCCAAATCAATATGCTGTTCCATTAATTTTTGTCGTTAAGAGGTGCCCAGTCTGTAGCGAAAATAGTATTAGGTGCGCAAGCACTTAGCTAAGAATAAAAAAAAAACTGAATGAGAAGAAAGATAAAAGGCGTGATCAGGATTAGAATGCCTTTTGACTTGAAATTCTTTATCCGACTTGCTTGTATAGCTTGGTAAATAAAGGGCAGTTTACAATATATAGAGCAGCGTTCTGCTTAATTCTTGCTCATGGTTGTCGATTTACGGGTTCATTAATTTCTAATAAACGCTAGTGGTTGGTGTTAATTTCTAGTTCGTTCATCCAAACAACCAACCATCTGTTAGCCCTAGATGATAAACAGAGGCCGTTGTTTATAGGTCGTCGTGTTGCTTAAAATCAGTTTGTAAGGTAGTGCTGGGCACCTGATATAAATTAACCATCTGCCGTGCGTAAACGCAACTAGCGAGACAAAGAAGATGGTGAATGAAAGAAGGCATACACTCGCTTCTAATCGGGGCACTGCACATTGATAACTTCGTATGAAGTAGTTGGAAGGACGCCAACATGCCTAGCACGAATTTTGCCGAAAAGGAAACTAAGTTCAATAGGAAAAGTGTTGTTGCAGCTTCAAATCCAAATCAGGAGCAAACCACTGCAAAGGAGCAAGAACTTAAGTTTCGTCATGTAGTGAAGGATGTATTAGCGCGTGGGTGTACCAGAATGGTTTCAATGAATCCATTACGGTAGGGCAGGGTGGTAGCCGTAGCTGTATGGTGTTACGCTATTGCACTTGGTCAAATTTGAGTAATTCACACCATAGATTGCGTATGGGCAAGTCATCGGTACACTTAAGCAATTTGGTTGTAATTTGACCTTAAATACAATGTTACGATGCATTAGGTGTGTGGCGAGGAACGTTATTACAGAGGATCTGATGCTCACAGTTGGCCTAGAGCTCTAGAAGGAGGATATGTCTCCCCCTCACGCAACCCGAAACATCAATTTCCCCTTCGTGCATTCTGTAATTGACTTCCAGAGGGATGGTTAGTCGTCACATTCCCCTAGTGCCATGAAGGAGCTGAGTGAGGGAGATGTCCCTATTTATGCATCAGCATAGACTGACACTAGAGCAGCAGTAAAATCCGAAGCAATCTACATGCATAGACGTATTAAAAACTGTCTAAGATCATTGTGTTGTTCTAGCGCAATCAAACCTGAAACTAGCCCCGTTTTGGTGAATGTACTAGAGTTTAAATTTGAGAAAATTACATTTTAAGCAATACCAGACTTTTACCACTTGAAAGGGACCTTGCTGGTTCAACATCTTGTTTTTCTGACATTCTGGGCCTCTTCAGATAGGGGCGTCATTGTATATAAGCATCTCGGAAGCTCAAATTTTGTTGCCAACTTGAATAAATCCGCGCAGGCATTAGAGGACCTGCAAAATACTCTCGTCTCTGGAAGAATCTTGCTTCTTCCCCTTACTGGAACTAAAGAGCAAGAGATTGCATGTGTTTTGGGGGTTTTAAGCTTTTGGGGCTGACTTTCGAAGGCGATCGGTATGAGTTATTAATGGAAGGTTTTACCAACCGGATAACGAAAGTAGTTATGTTCACAAGTATTTTTGTGCAAGCAGGTTCACCACTAAGGGAGAGGTGTGACACGTGTCGGTGGGTCAAAGGTTATGGGGAGCCAGAAACGGCTTAGACAATAAAATATCAGAACAGTAGATATGTCACTTTACCATTATATATCCTTTTTCAATATTCTCCCCTACCCATATCTCGCTACTTTTCCGTCATTAAATGGGACTTGAGGCCTGCCACATAACTTCTCACGGGGACAAAATTCTATGTGGAGGCCTTGAGTGCAAGTGCTGGACTTTAGGAGAAATGATCAATGATGGTGATATTCAAGTTTCGGTCCAGTTTTTCATAATTTGCTGTACCTGAATAAATTAATTTATCGATGACTATTTGGATAGTCATACGAATGTGCTCAGCGACAATCAGATTGGCAGAGATAGAGAGAAATTGACACTTTCTTCGTCCTTTTTGTTCTCATAGCTTGCCAAAATGACAGTATATATTCTCCAATATAGCACGGGTTGCTAATATGCTGGTATTAAGTAACGCATTTTAATAAGCAAAATTTAGATCACATTTAGCATCATAGCGCGCCCACTTGAGGAAATGGAAGGAATGTGTATGACTACCTTTATTCTGTTTCATTAGGAACCTGAGAACGCACATCTGCACATTGTTTTCAATGGAGCTAAAGAGTGATGTAACATCCATCAAATAAAAGATACCTGAAACAATGTGAGAAACCAGGCGGCAGCATGCATGTCAAGAGAAAAAAAAAATCCATCAACCAGTCATAGGTTTTAGATGGCTGGTGAATGCTTTTTGTATTCTTAGATTAATTATTCGTTATAGTAATCTACACTAGATAAGCGGTGGGTTTCTACCTGCACAATACTTTGGCTATGGTATTGAATGTAGAGGCAAGCAAACCTCGCTCACAAGCAACGCTGACTTTGGCAGGCTTGGTGTACACACCATTATAATATAATTATCATTTTTATTTATTTGCATAAGTAGTTGAGCGTAATATATTTTATTGATGCGTGTCTGATAATAGCCGTTGTGAACGGGAATTAAAATATTAAGATTTTCTAGCAATAACCTGCATGATCGGATTTCCAGTTTATTTCGTACCTCTAAATTTCTAAATTGGAATTTCCAGTCATATCAAAACCTTCTGTAATACTTTTAAGGTGATCACTTAGTACATTAACTGAAGTCTGGTTGCTTCAACGATTGACAGGAACCCGTCTTTTTTGGTGGCATTGTTGATCCCTGTAAATATCTGAATGTATCCTTTTTCACAAAATTTTAAAACACTACTACTTAAACTTGTGAGCTTAGGCCGCATAGACGGGAACTCGTTTTCGCAATAGTGTTGGCACACATATTGCTTTTGCAAAAGGAAAGCTTTACTTAAGAATCGGATGGATGAAATAATTTGCACATTCCTTGGGTTTTCAGCAAAACACGGGACCTTGTACTAAAAAACCGAGCCCTGCTTGCGCGAAATGAAAAGAATGCACAACTTGTGCACATCAGTCCATCCGCAGCAGTATGAAATCTTGCTTTTTGAACATGGGCCTCTCAGTTATCCGGGCTGATTTCCAAAGGTGCTGAGATGATTTTCGACTTCTTTGCGATGCACTCGATGTCCTCATGAGCATCGTAACCACTGCCGAGCTTAAGTCCAAACCTATCCAAATAGCTCTCCAACAGCTGGAATTTGGGTCTAGAGTACTTGGAGTCGCGTCAGAGGAAAAAAGAAAATTAGGTTTTTCCGCTTGCAGCGAGATCCGAGTGAATGTCATCACCAAAGACTAAGATAATTATTTTTCGTATTGATACTGTTTTGAGGGAAAGTGTCATCAGAGCACTTGGATCTGCATACGGATTAGACTAATAAATACATTATATGAACGAAAATAATGCCCGTCTGAATCCAAGGTAAGGATTGTAACTATTAGCACACAGCTTCGTACTTAAGTGCCAGCAAAACGTGTCTGAATATCCTGTAATGACAAAAGTAATCCGTTCATGAGCGAGGTAAGTAAATTCACTTGATGTATACTCACTTTCCACTTGACTCAGTAACTTCCAGCAACTCCTGTTTTCTAGAATCCCAAGCATATCGTTCTGTTAATTCTTCGTAGGAACTAGAATAAACATTTCCAGCTTGTTTATAAACTTAGGGTTGTGTGGAACAAACGTACACTACGTGATCAAAAGTATCGGGACACCTGGCTGAAAATGATGTACAAGTTCGTGGCGCCCTCCATCGGTAATGCTGGAAGTCAATATGGTGTTGGCCCACCCTTAGTCTTGATGACAGCGTTCACTCTCGCAGGCATATTTCAATCAGGTGCTGGAAGGTTTCTTGGGGAATGGCAACCCATTCTTCACGGAGTGCGGAATTGAGGAGAGGTATCGATGTAGGTCGGTGAGGCCCGGCACGAAGTCGGCGTTCCAAAAACATCCCAAAGGTGTTCTATAATATTCAAGTCATAACTCTGTGCAGGCCAGTCCATTACAGGAATGTTGTTGTCGTGTAACCACTCCGCCACAGCCCGTGCAGTATGAACAGGTGCTCGATCGTGTTGAAAGATGCAATCGCCATCTCCGAATTGCTCTTCAACAGTGGGAAGCAAGAAGCTGCTTAAAATATTAATGTAGGTCTGCGCTGTGATCGTGCCACGCAAAACAACAAGGGGTGCAATCCCCCTCCAGGTAAAACACGACCACACCATAACACCACCTCCGAATTTCACTGTTGGCACTACACACGCTGGCAGATGACGTTCACCCGGCATTCGCCATACCCACACCCTGCCATCGGATCGCCACATTGTGTACCGTGATTCGTCACTCCACACAAAGTTTTCCCACTGTTCAATCGTGTAATGTTAACGCTCCTTATACCAAGCGGGGCGTCGTTTGACATTTTCCTGCGTAATGTGTGGCTTATGAGCAGCCGTTCGACCATGGGACCCAAGGTTTCTCACCTCACGCCTGTCATAGTACTTGGAGTGGATCCTGATGCAGTTTAGAATTCCCGTATGATGTTCTGGATAGATGCATGCCTATTACTCTTTACGACCCTCTTCAAATGTCGGCGGTCTCTGTCAGTCAACAGACAAGGTTGGCCTGTACGCTTTTGTGCTGTACATGTCCCTTCACGTTTCCACTTCACTATCACATCAGAAACAGTGGACCTAGGGATGTTTAGGAGTGTGGAAGTCTCGCGTACAGACTTCTGACATAAGTGACACCCAGTCCGTGAGTTCCACGGAGCGCCCCATTCTGCTGTTTCACGATGTCTAATGACTACTGAGGTCACGGATAATGAGTATCAGGCAGTATGTGGCAGCACAATGCAACTAAGATGAAAAACGTACTGTTTGTGGGGTGTCCGGATACTTTTGATCACATAGTGTATATTGGACTAGTGGATCACCTAAGGCCCGGAATGGAGAGGTGATGATTTGGGCATTTGGACTCCTCTCAGAACTACGTCTCCCCTTAATTTCCATTTTATTCTACGTGCTGCTAGGCAGTGTCACGCGTGTTGTCTGTTCTGGGACTCGAGGAAGGAAAATATTTATACTACGCCTAACATTGGTAGTTGTGTGTCTCCCCCACCTCCAAAGATGAACATCCTAAGTTTGGAGGCAAAATGTTATGGCGTAGCTTTCGCTTATAACAGCTACACTTACTCAGCAATTAGGAATCGCTCGGTTTTTTAATCTGCGTACACGTTGATACTAATTGTATTAGAGATTACAGGTGATGCTTCGTGATTACTTGCAGAAGAGGTGTTTAAACGTTCTCTAACTCGATTTCATTTTCAGCTATATTTTCAGCAATTAGGAATCGCGGGGATTTTTAATCTGCGTTCACATTAAAGCTGATTGTATTAGAGATACAGGTGATGCTTCATGATTACTTGCAGAAGAGGTGTTTAAACGTTCTCTGACTCGCCTTCATTTTAATGGCCTTCATAATAATGCCCGTCTGAATCCAAGGTAAGGATTGTAACTATTAGCACACAGCTTCGTATTTGAGTGCCAGAAAAAGGTGTCTGAATATCCTGTAATGACAAAATGTAATGTTGACTCACTTTCCGCTTGACTCTTTAACTTCCAGCAAGTGTAGTTTGATAAGGGGGAAAAACATGATAGTAACAGACGATCCCGAGGGCGAACACCATGTCGCTGACAATCTATCCTTGATGTTTTCAAGAGGCGACCGGTTGAGAAAAGAGTTATGTACAAAACATGATATGCATGATTATGTACCATATGATCTTAGATTCCTGAGATATGCAGCTTTGCTACGTCCAGAAGACGATAAGAGATCCATTTAACTGTAGCCTTCTATTACACGAAATAGACCATAGCAACAGTACATAAGTCCATATGCCTCCTATTGTAATGCATGTGACCTACTACCTGGAGGTATCGAGTTCTGCAACGTATCTACTATGATAGAATATTAAATGAATCTTCAAATGACGGGGAAAAAGCCTATAAAACACTATTATGGGAACACGTACTCTACACGCCGTCTAAATGCGAAGTGAGCATAGTTCCTTTGACTGAATGGGCACGAGGATAAATCCCACGTGCACAGTAGCTGTGTGTATATTGCGAAGCATGCTCCGAACATCTGCTGTGAAAGTCGCAATAAGCTCCAGTTTCGCGACTATTCAGGTAAGATGAGTTAATTGGCATGCTACTTATTTGTCGAGAACGATGCAATGCGTTTAAAGGAAGGAGGCAATTAAACGAGAACTGGCACTTATCGGAATCTTGCGACGTTTTCGTACAACCGTGCATTCAAGAAGCTGCTTTGTTACCTTCTTATTAGCTGTCTAAACCACTGTAGGTTCCTGGTAGGTACAAAGAAAAGTGTTTAAGTGTACTGAATACCTTTACTTTATTTTTTAAAAAGAAGATAGTTGAATATTTTTGTGTGTAGTTGTGATATGATTTTTGCAATATTTTTGTTGTCCGGGAACCCTGTAGTGTAAACTAAACGCGTAAGTATAATTGGTGCAGGATGGGATAGCTCGATCACTCTTCATTATTCGAAGCATTTCACACTTTCCATGCATAGGCTGCCTAGTGACGTATTAGCCTATGCTCTAAAATACTTATTTGCACCGGTCTTTAGAATTATTAGTTCCTAAGGTAATTTGTAAACGCAGAGTAGCGATTACTACTATTTTCTAGAACCCCAAGCATATCGTTCTGTTAATTCTTGGTAGGAACTGGAATAAACATGTCTAGGTTGTATAAACTTCGGGTTCTATGAAACAAAAGTATATTGGACCAGTGGATCACGTAAGGCAGGGATGGTGAGGTGATGATTTGGACTCCCTTCAGAACTACGTCTCCCCTTAATTTCCATTTTTATTCTACGTGCTGCTAGGCAGTGTCACGCGTGTTGTCAGTTCCTGGACTCGAGGAAGGAAAATATTTTTACTACGCCTAATACTGATTGATGTGCTAAAGATGGACATCCTAAGCTTGGAGGCAAAATGTTGTGGTGTGGCTTTCGCTTATAACAGCTACACTTACTCAGCAATTAGGAATCGCGGGGTATTTTAATCTGCGTACACACTAAAACTAATTTTACGTATTAGAGATACAGGTGATGCTTCATGATTTCTTGCAGAAGAGGTGTTTAAACGTTCTCTGACTCGCCTTCATTTTCAGCTACTCTGCAGGTTGAAATCGTTTGCCACTTAAAAAGCTTCTAACATCCAAAGTCCGCTATCAGGTGTTCAAAACAGTTTCGGGAAAGCTTTCCTTTGGCTTACCTGAAGAAATCGTCTATTTATGACATACGAATTAGGTGAGAAATGCTGATCAACTGTGACCTAAGTCCACTTGCGTCTTTGTTGCAGGTTAGTTTAAAGAGTGGATAATGTGCATTTAAATTGAATAGTTAATGTATTGGAGTGCCAGGTTTGGTGTTGACACCCGATTTCTTTATTTAATGGTGAACGAATACTCAGAGACCTAAAAGTAATTTGTTTCCAGCTTGCGGCTGGTTTAGAGACAAAATTCCAAGTTTGGGAGAGAAAGAGAAATTTAAAACAGGCTACACTTCATATATCTTGTGTGGATATCTGTATCCCCTTATATTGTATTTGCAGACTTCTGGGGTTAAATGTTATCGTGTGTCAAGGTCTCCCTGTTGATATGCCCATGCTTTAGGTTGAAGCAAATTTTTTTCAGAGCAACATTTTTTACCTAAGCTGCTTAAACGTTCTTTTACGCTTAGCAAGAATAACCGGTTTTGACGCTGTTGCATGCAGACACTATTTATAAGCTGTAGTTGGCACACGACTCGTGGTTGCTTGCTTTCTGTATTGGTGTAATACAAGTGAGAAAAGGGGAAAAGACAGGTAAATAAATTTAAAAAATTATTAACAGTGACATTTATTTAGGGAAATTTATACTTCCGATGTCATCCTGGAGTTAATTAAACATACAAAAATCTTTTGGAACCGATTGTACTTGCCATGAGGGTAGAATTTTATGTCCTTACAATTCTACTCTGAATCTTTTGTTTTTGTATATCACATTAGAAATGTGTGAAGCTTGTAGAAACCATTTTGTTTTCTTTAAGCACGGTTGCTCTTTCTGAGGTGTTAAAATAAAATGAATATAAATTCCTCCACCACCACCACCACCACCACCACCACCACCACCACCACCACCACCACCACCACCACCACCACCACCACCACCACCAGTGGTTTAACTTCAAATCCAGACCAGGTCACCGAATAACCTCGACGCTTTAGCTTTCGAAGATGTAAGACTATCGAATTCTTTTCCACTGGTATTGCTTCAGGGGAAAGAAAGAAGGAAAGAAGATAAAAACGTTGGACACAAAGTCTGACTATCCAAATATATCCGGAAGCCTCACGTTTAGATCTTACGGAAACTTTACGGTGACATTGTGCTCCAGCGTTATCTTAGTTATGACCAGCCATGAGAATATCACGTTTACATGCATCGCTGCATTTGAACATGCCGCACGATGAACGTATTTCGGTTATTTCAAACGTCGCCGGTAATCTTGGGCGTAGCACTGCCAATCGAAGTGGAGCCGATAGCCAAAGGATCAAGGTATTCTGAGTTCAGAAAACGGGGGTAAATTAGTCGTACATGGTTCATTATAATGATTGTTGTTCATTTAAAGGTATTTCGCCTGTTCGTGGGATATGTTGGAACCTGGCCAAAAAGTATTTTACTTAAGTCTGTAATTCCGCGCTTCCAAAACTAAAATTACGAGGGAAATTAGAAGATGACAGAGCATTTGAGAAACCACCATTTCTAACTATATTGCGGTTTATTACAAAAATTGCTTGAATAAGCTGAAAGGCAGGCTGCAACATAACGACAAGACACATTGGGCAGGGCGTACTTCAAGACTGGAAGCCCAAAAGCGAAACATTTAACAGGATGTCCCGCCGAGCCACAAAGTACGTTCAATACCCATCTTGAACAGGGATTTAGCTGAAACTACCCGAGACGGGTTACCGAATAATAACTTGGCCACTACATCGCTCATAGTTATAACCAGGACCCTTATTCTTGACCACCTACGCCGAGCTGCATACATGGCTTGCATAGTAAGGCGTGAAAAGTAAACCTCGAGTTATATTTCTGCTCATTTGCTTTATTAACTCACTCGTATGTAATTTACAAAAGTTGAAGGTTTGTTCCAAATTAAGCTTTACTTAAAGTTATTAAAACCTATTTGTCACATTGGCTTCCATGTATAATGGGGACAAAATAGTTGAGCAACGCGAGTATTTTATAAGCCGCTCAAATATTCCGTCTCCCATTGTACAGATCTTTTTGGCAGTTTTAGGATTTGTTTTTATTTTCTGGAAACAAACCCACCAAACATCAGGACATACAAGGGCGACGCTAAAAACTTTTAGAAAATCAAACAAAGATTAGTTTTAAAATATTTATATTATTTTATTGTTTTTCAAAACATTACCCTTTAATATCAATACATTTTTTTCCTCCGATTAAAGCACTCCTTAAAGCAATGATGCCACTTTTCCTGAGGTACTTCAGAAACCAGGTTTTTGTAATGTTCCACTACTTAATCTGATGACGAAAAAGTGATTCCACGCATTTTATCTTTAATTCTTGCAAACAAAAAGAAATCGCAATGTGCTAGGTCAGGGCTGTATGGTGGAAGGTCCGTGGTGCTTACCGTTAGGGCATCCAGATACTCAGTTAACGTTTTGCTGTATGCGACGATGCGTTGTCATGATGCAATATTATTTTTCCTTTTGGGCGTTTTTACCAACTTTTTCAAACATTTGCGGTAAGCAGACATTTGTGTACCAATCGACAGTAACGGTACGTCTATCTTCTAATGCTATAGTAGCAATATGGCCCGTTTTAGGAAAAAAAAAACTAACAACCATCTTCTTAACATCACTGCGAATTCGTCGGACTTTTTGTACGCTTAGGTTCTGTTCGAAAGACCCATTAAACCGATTGACATTTTCCGGATCATAACAATAAATCCAAGACTCACCACCAGTAACGACATTCCAAACCAAATTTGAAGTGCTGCCTCGGAATTTTTCTCAGAGTTTTTCTGCACCAATCACTACATTGTTGTTTTTGATCAGGAATCAGCTTATGTGAAATCTATCGACAACAAAATTCTCTCACGTCTAACTGTTGAATTAAAATGTTTTGGATTTCACTCATACCAATGCCCAATGTCGCCCGATTAAATTCACAAGAGGTCCGTTGATCTTCTTCAAGCGTTGCTCAAATAGCGGCAATATTTTCATCACTAACGGCAGTTCTTGGGCGTCCTTTAGGAAATTCATCACTAACAAAAACAATCTCTCTTGAATTCGCTCTACCAATTATAAATTGTTGCCGTAGATGGGGCTTCTTCGCCAGTTGTATTTCTAAACCGATCTTCTCATTGTTTAGGCGTTAATGTCGATTAAAATCGTAAAAAAATCATAGCCCGGAAATATTCTCTAGTAAAATTCATTTTTAGATGAACACAAAATCTTCAAATTGATCATTAAACTATTAGAACAAATCGAGCAAACTACACGGCAATCAAGTCGCAAAACATTAGAAAGTAGCTGTCAAATATAAAGAACTTTCATTTGTTTTTAAAACATTGCATTCTAAACATTTTTAGTATCGCCCTCGTACATCTTGTAATCAGCAAATTCAAAGTACGAGATTTAAAACAAGGAGTGTTCGACAATAAAATCAACATAGAGAATAATTCTGTTGAAGAATCTTGATCTCTGAATGAAAACAAATCGAGCGTTTTACGTCGAAAGGAACCCAAGTATTAAAGAATGTAAGCACCACCTGATAAATGGTTAATATGCTGGGATTCGTCAAACTCTCTTAAATATAACCTTATAAAGCTTGTCAGGAACAAATTGCACGCAATGTGATCAACATTTAGCAAAAGTATAATATACTCAAATTACTATTACTAGCCCACTTTCTCACCGAGATAGTTTCAGACCAATGATTCTACGGTATTTCACAAATCTAAGCATGCTAAACATCGAGGAAGATTGGACGGTCTACTCGGGTTCTGATCGAGTACTAACGTGCTCTAAATGAGCATTAAATTGCACTATTCTCTGTGGCTTCTCCTTGAAGACACCAGTGTTATATATACACTATGTGATCAAAAGTATCCGGACACCCCCACAAACATAAGTTTTTCATCTTGGTTGCATTGCGCTGCCACGTACTGCCTGGTACTCATTATCCGCGACCTCAGTAGTCATTAGACATCGTGAAACAGCAGAATGGGACGCTCCGTGGAACTCACCGACTTCGAACATGGTCAGGTGATTGAGTGTCACTTGTGTCAGAAGTCTGTACGCGAGATTTCCACACTCCTAAACATCCCTAGGTCCACTGTTACTGATATGATATTGAAGTGGAAACATGAAGGGACATGTACAGCACAAAAGCGTAAAGGCCGACCTCGTCTGTTGACTGACAGAGATCGCCGACATTTGAAGAGGGTCGTAAAGAGTAATAGGCAGACACCTATCCAGACCATCACAAAGGAATTCCAAACTGCATCAGGATCCACTCCCAGTACTATGACAGGCGTGGGGTGAGAAACCTTGGATTCCATGGTCGAGAGGCTGCTCATAAGCCACACATCACGCAGGAAAATGCCAAACGACGCCTCGCTTGGTGTAAGGAGCATCAACATTACACGATTGAACAGTGGCAAAACGTTGTGTGGAGTGACGAATCACGGTACACAATGTGGCGATCCGATGACAGGATGTGGGTATGGCGAATGCCCGGTGAACGTCATCTGCCATCGTGTGTAGTGCCAACAGTGAAATTCGGAGGTGGTGTTGTTATGGTGTGGTCGTGTTTTACTTGGAGGGGGCTTACACCCTTTGTTGTTTTGCGTGGCACATCACAGCGCAGACCTACATTGATATTTTAAGCAGCTTCTTGCTTCCCACTGTTGAAGAGCAATTCGGGGATGGCGATTGCATCTTTCAACACGATCGAGCACCTGTTCATACTGCACGGGCTGTGGCAGAGTGTTTACACGACAATAACATCTCTGTAATGGACTGGCCTGCACCGAGTTCTGACTTGAATCCTATAGAACATCTTTGGGATGTTTTGGAACGCCGACTTCGTGCCAGGCCTCACCGACCTACATCGATACCTCTCCTCAGTTCCGCACTCCGTAAAGAATGGGCTGCCATTCCCCAAGAAACCTTCCAGCACCTGATCGCAAGTATGCCTGCGAGAGTGAACGCTGTCATCAATGCTAAGGGTGGGCCAACACCATATTGACTTCCAGCATTACCGATGCAGGACGCCACGAACTTGTACGTCATTTTCAGCCAGGTGTCCGGATACTTTTGATCACGTAGTGTATATATTAACTGCATAATAGATTAATAGCGCTTCGACATGAAACTTCTCATTTTTAATCCAGACGTGGGATTCTGTTTCATCTCGACTCTGTTCGCTTATCCATTTGATCCGTGTGTGAATCAAACCGCTACTCTGTGGACACAACTGCGACCTTGTTAGGCGCTGCATTTAGCAGTATTGTTGTGCAGAATAAATCGGATTACGGCTACTGTCGCAATATGACGCGAATTTTCCTCGATCTCGTGTTGACTTTCTATTAGAAACCCTACACAAACTGGAAAAGCTTGGGAGACGGAGTTGCTCAATGCGCGTATTACATATGCAACTTATTTTCTGAAGGAAGATTGTCGCAGAATAATCTTTTTATGCAACATCTCTTTTTTGTGAACATGTCAAAGGCATTATGGATGTACGTACTTGAGTGACTTATCGTTTTCTAATTTAAAGCATGGACTTTCGAACTATATAAATTTAAGTTCATATATCCTGAGGGAGCTTAAGCTCACTAATCCGAAGAGAACAAGTTCACTTGCCGTGAGGGAGAACAAGGCTCTTCATAGAGGTTTAATTTATGGTGTCAGTGCTTCAATTATATAGCTGTAAAAATACTGAAATACTCTTCTCGGTTAACATGACATTTGTCAGAAACAGCCAATGCCTTAATAAGTAATCGTAGATAAACTAAACTCTGATTATTTCTAACGGTCATACTAAGCGTCGAACTCAGTATCAAGTAAATAATCAAGAATATACAACAGAGTGAGTAATGGTTTAAAATGTTGCACAATGATAACATGACACCGTAAGGAATTTTCCAAGATTCACTCTCTCAAGTATTCCATCCTGTAGAAAGACAGTTATAATACTGCCCAGTTTGCCTAATTACAAAAACAAAGAAAATATGAGGAAGAGCGAAAATGTTCGGTGAGAAATATCTTCATGCTTTCTTCAAAGTTTACGTTACACGAACTGTTCAAAACGATATCAAGGCTGTCACCATTCCTGCATCAAGAATATTTTAGGTTATGAGGCGGATAAAAACGGAATTGGGGAATAAAAGGAGATAGTGTTTCAGCGATCCTGCTAATATTGCAATGGTGAGATCAATTAAAACCCTAGATGTTGAGGCAGTCGAAGACGACTTCGACGGGCTTCGTTAATTGTTTTTATTATACAATTCTAGTAGAGTTACACCCAATACTATGACCGTGGCTGTGCAGTACAAAATGACGGAAGGTAGTATGTATATAGTTGAGTGAAAGCTAAGATTACTCCCCCGCTAACAGGCTACCCCTTCTCTAGCGCCAGGTTGGAAGTTTTTGGCCCTGCCTTTTGCGATTGCCGTCATCTCCCATGAAGCAGAATATTAGCTATATTAGTGTAAATGTGCTTCAGTTTTAAACTGTGTTAAATGCTGTCGCACAAACGACGCTAGGATTACGAAATTAGGAATGGAAGAAAGAATAAGCAGCTAGGAATTAAAAATACCGGTTTCAACTTAAATTAACAAGAAAATTTAGATAATAAAAGCTTTCCAAGGAGTCGATACCACATAATATGATGGTTACTCATAAAATTAAAGTAGATATTGAAGTGTCGCTAACAAGGTTATGGAAGAGTGAGGCCCACATCAACACTGGTCTCCGTCTAACTTCCACAGAGAGAGAGAGAGAGAGAGAGAGAGAGAGAGAGAGAGAGAGAGAGAGAGTAAAAGAACAAAATTGCAGGTTTAACGAGAAATCAACTGTTGTGCATGAGAAAGCTGGAAGAAATTAAGACTGTGACACACGACGGAGTAAAACCACTATCCACCTGAGCAGGCAGCCAGAATGCAGATTCCAGTTCAGTTTTAGACGGAAACGCTGCTATTGGTTACTGAGACAAAATGGCTGCCGGCCAGCTGACTGAGCGTGGGCGGTTACAATACAAACTGAGTTGCCTTTTCATCAACTGTTAACATAATTAATGGCTCTTAAGTTATTAAGTTTATAATCTCATTAAATTGTCATTACTTTTAGTGTATGTATTCAGTTCAGAGTGGTATGCTTACATATGATGTAGCTTTTGTCTGCGAAATAAAACAAACGGGAACTAAATGTTGAAAAGCAGGGGTGTATTGGGTATATTAGCTGAACTTCTGTTAAATATTTTTATAGCATGAACAGTTGGATGCTCCCCAGGTTAATGGGACAAGCCACAGTTATTTTCCTTTATCCTGAGACCAATATGTCTTATCATTGACTGCAATGAAATAAAACAAGGTGGATTTTATTGATTGTTGAATTTAGCTCACTTAAAATGTTACAGTTGAATTAAATTCACTCAGTGTAATTCAATTTCAGTTTTCTTTCTCTAGAGGTTCTGAGGTGCTGGAGGTTTTCTTTTGGGATAATGAGCATGCGATTCCTTCCCTTTCGAATAGCAATGTGCTTATCTTAACTCTGAAGTGGGCCATTTTCCAGACCTAATGCATTTTCTTCCCTAAAAAGATGTTCTCTCTCTTCATGACTGCTGTAGGCTGCACAGCAATGTTTTTGGTGCTACATTGAGAATTTTTTTATCTCAGCTCTAAAGGTCTTCCAAATGTGTTGGAAAGTATTTGTTGATACTTCTTTGAATTGATTGAACCATTTTACAGTATTAATATCTCTTAAGGTTAACAGGAAACCTTGTGTTAAACTTTTCCTTCATCTCATTACCGGATATCTAGTCACAAACTCTGAAAATTCTTAAAGTTCTGAAAATTTAATTCCAGATGCTTAGCGACACAGATATACTGCTTCAAAATACCTTTAGTGGGAACTTATTTTCGTGTATATCCAGAGCATATGTTTAAACATTATGTGCTTATGTGTGCAATAAATTTCCAAATTATGGAATGCATTTACAGTATTTGATAAAATCCATTCTCGAAGAAAACAATCCTAACAGTAGTGGGGGTAGGTCATCGCTCAGTCGTCTAGTTCCCGAGGTCGCGGGTTCAAACCCGGCGGAGGGAGATGGGTTTTTTTCGGGCGCAAAAATTCTTAGCATGGCTTCCTTTGGAAGAGAAGTAAATTGTCCCGTGTCGTAGATTTGCGGCACGTAAAAGAACCTCAAACCTGATAAAGAGATCTCTGAGCAAAATTTCCGGTCTTTCGCACCCAGTATAGAATGGGACGCTAAGAACCATAGTAGTGAAAGAGCGTGCATAAATAAAACTCAATTTAATTTATCGCTCAGTAACTAGCAAGCTTAGCATGTTAACATACGGCGGATAGCCATATTGTTCAAACAGCCAATGAGTGAGTGTGTTCCAAACACCGTGTATAACTAAGAGGAGCTAGCATTATGGTAAAAATCCGCGAAATGGAATAGAAGTTATCGCTCATAATTTACACAATTCAACCTACGTCCGGAATTAGAAATAATAAAAACCTCCTAAGGGCCTGAATTACGATCTCCGGTTAAGGTTTCCGGTTTAATATGGACTTGAGTGTCAGTCCAAATTTTCGTATTACGACCTTCGGTTAACATCTAACCGGGAATTATTCTTAGCGATGAACTAACCGCCACCTCGGGTAATGGTTAAGGACCATTGGAAGTAGCCATTCAAAAATGGCGTACCTTCGGCCTCGATAGATGGCCGATAGCAATTCCCAGACAAATATTGGAGCAATATTTATATAATCTGAGGAAAGCCAAAATACTTCGAAAGAATAAATTCCAGATTGGCACGAGGAGAGATTTCATATGCGTTATAAGGCTGTCAAAAGTTGCACTGGTTTCTTTAATGTCTATTACATTTCTGCTGCATAATGCATACAACAGTATTATACTTGGGCATAGTTTGCTTATCGTTTTATTTTCTCTCTTTTATTAAGGTGCATGGAAGAATATTTGCTTAATATAATATAACTGATACTAACCCGATATCCATAAAAGCGTCCAACCTACTTTGCAAGGTGACGCTTACAAAGTATACAGCAGCGAATCTTAACCTTATATTCCAAAATGTCCTATTTTTCTACAAACCTGTAGGAAGCCGAAAGCAAAAATCTATATAAGTTAATACTTCGAAATCACCCAACATATTTATACACCAGTCTACACGGGTATATCAACGGCGAAAACATACGTAACATAGGCTTTTCATTTTTTTTCTTTCTTTTAAGCGTAAGCATCACTTCGTTAAGGTTACTAATTTCATACTACCCTAACCAGAGCGTGTTAACAGCGAAACCTACATAATTGGATATCTTAAACGTTTTAATGTAGCAAAACCTCTACGTGATTCATTTTGTAGAGATGTATGACGGGCTCGGACATTATGTAATAGGAATATCTCGGAAAAAATAACTTGAGGAGAGGGAAGAGGAAAATGGGAAATAATTTTGGTTAATGAAAACTGCACTATAGCATTATTTTTATCACACTCATGATCTGTAATAATTTGTAGCAGTGTCATAACTTCTTCCTGGGTTTATGGCATTTTTTTTTAACTCGACGAACTTGACGAAATGTTTGTTAAATGTAATCGACACAAATTTCAATGTAGTGGAGTAAGCCTTATGGCTAATACTTCCATATCATCAAACACCTGACAAAATAAGTAGGTACGATACTTTTACATTAGGTAAACCGTTTCATTCCTGCCCTACTCAGTTATGATTGTTCTAGCATACGCTAACAAACTTCCTAATTTGAACTTCATATTTAAAGGCTGTATATGAATATTCATCTTTATATTTTGATTAGGGGTCGAATTCACAGTCGTCGCTTATTTCAAGGAAGTCCTTAAGCAGCGATTTTAAATACACATAGGTTACTCTTTCAGGTGAATAAGGAAATGCTTATTCATATAAGGAAACTCCGACCTCCGCTTATATGCAATGAGAGCCGACGCCATCTTGTATCAACTGCCTACAACGGAGGTTAACCATAATAACAATTTCGTGGAGCATATGGAATTTCACAACGAAATTGTATTGCACGTAATAAACGTATTTGCGTGATTTGCAGAATTCACTTTAAATGCATTAGGGATGTTGAATTAAAGAAGCAATATCGATTTACCGAAGCCGCTGTTGTAATAATCTAATGTCTCTGCTAAACAACGTTATGGCAGTTTATGAAGTTGCAACATGAGATAGGCTTACTTAAAAAAATAATGTATAGAATCTCAGTGATATGACACTATCCACATGTTTTCTGTTCAGACGTTTTCCCATTTATGTCCAAAAATTTTAGGCTCGTAGAAAAAGAGATTCCGCTACATTTATTCAGAATTATTTAATAAAATGCGGAAATATTTCTCCAGTAAATAAAGTACATCTGAGCAGTGATTTTTCTCTATCAAATTGTCTATTTTTCATAATCACTACGACTGCAATGGACCATTTAACAAGTCATGCGTTTTTACTATTGATTCGCAAATATACGTTGGGTTATCAAAATCTTGAACATAGGTTTACAGATTTCGCGTGTAAAACCGCTGTTAAAGCAATACATTGTAAGTTATTGGCTACATTGCTTTTCTGCTTACTGCGATGGTGTAGTAATTGCATTTGTGGTTTTCTTCCATGCATGCATATACACAGTGTGTAGATTGTTTTAAATACTTCTAGCTATTTACACTTTACACTAGAAAGTCAGGTTTTCAGTTTTAAAACAGTCCACGAGTGAATACCACCTAAGGCCAGCACATCACAGAACGCCCGATTGCCTGCATTCTAACATGTCTTTATATTTCAGCACCATCTCTTTTAATTGGTTTCTTTCCTGCTCGCTGAAATGTTTTCTTTTTGGCATGCATTCGACCTAACTAATGTAAGTGTATAACTATTACTACAAACCCTTACCTAAATTTACAGTCTACTTGAATTTAAACTAAAGTTAACTAATTAATAAATGTACCATTTAAAACTCGCAAACTTCTACCACGTGCTCAACAGCTGTTGTGAACAAAACAATAACGAATATGGAAATGGCGACTGGTTATGTGGTCTCCTGCATGTTCGTTTACACATTCCTTCGCGCGTCCGAGTGGCTGTGAAGCAGCTGAACCACGTTGCCACAAGTGCTTCGGAAATAAGTGAGCGTTTAGCGCTGAGCATATACACTACGTGATCAAAAGTATCCGGACACCTGGCTGAAAATGACGTACAAGTTCGTGGCGCCCTCCGTCGGTAATGCTGGAAGCCAATATGGTGTTGTCCCACCCATAGCCTTGATGACAGCGTTCACTCTCGCAGGCATAATTTCAATCAGGTGCTGGAGGGTTTCTTGGGGAATGGCAACCCATTCTTCACGGAGTGCGGAACTGAGGAGAGGTATCGATGTAGGTCGGTGAGGCCTGGCACGAAGTCGGCGTTCCAAAACATCCCAAAGGTGTTCTATAATATTCAAGTCAGGACTCTGTGCAGGCCAGTCCATTACAGGGAAGTTATTTGTCGTGTAACCACTCCGCCACAGCCCGGCAGTATGAACAGGTGCTCGATCTTGTTGAAAGATGCAATCGTCATCCCCGAATTGCTCTTCAACAGTGAGAAGCAAGAAGGTGCTTAAAATATCAATGTAGGTTTGCGCTGTGATAGTGCCACGCAAAACAACAAAGGGTGCAAGCCCCCTCCAGGAAAAACACGACCGCACCATGACACCACCACCTCCGAATTTCACTGTTGGCACTACACACGCTGGCAGATGACGTTCACCGGGCATTCGCCATACCCACACCCTGCCATCGGATCGCCACATTGTGTACCGTGATTCGTCACTCCACACAACGCTTTTCCAATGTTTAATCGTGTAATGTTGACGCTCCTTACACCAAGTGAGACGTCGTTTGGCATTTCCCTGCGTGATGTGTGGCTTATGAGCAGCCGCTCGATCATGGAATCCAAGGTTTCTCACCTCACGCCTAACTGTCGTAGTACTTGGAGTGGATCCTGATGCAGTTTGGAATTCCCGTGTGATGGTCTGGATAGATGTATGCCTATTACTCTTTACGACCCTCTTCAAATGTCGGCGGTCTCTGTCAGTCAACAGACGAGGTTGGCCTGTACGCTTTTGTGCTGTACATGTCCCTTCACGTTTCCACTTCACTACCACATCAGAAACAGTGGACCTAGGGATGTTTAGGAGTGTGGAAATCTCGCGTACAGACTTCTGACACAAGTGACACCCATTCACCTGACCACGTTCGAAGTCCGTGAGTTCCATAGAGCGTCCCATTCTGCTGTTTCACGATGTCTAATGACTTCTGAGGTCATGTTTGTGGGGGTGTCCGGATACTTTCGATCACATAGTGTAAGTACCATCTATGTATACCAAATGGTAATAAGCATTTCCTTATCAGAAGGAAATACTTACTGCTTAAGTATCTCCTTTTCACATAAGCGACGACTATGAATTCGACCCTAGGCAGCTTACCCGTCATTAAATGGGTGTCTTTTAAATCTTAAATGGCAGTATAACTAAATTCACTTACCTTCCCTCGTATTGTTTATGAAATTATTGCACAATTGGATAGACTATTTTACCCCTTATATTAAATATAAATACAATAAACGTTATTGTAATCTCGTACAACTATGCGACGTTTCTAATAATGGATGAAACATCCCCTGATATTCATGGGAACGGATACGAAATATTGACGGATATTGCATATATGCTTTTCTTAACCTCCCCTCGACTCCTCAGAGTTCTGGAAATGTTGTATAGGCTTTTAAATACATTTTGATAGTGATACCGTTATAGGAGTGGTGGAGTAAATGTTTAAATAACCATAATAGATGCAATTATAAGCCCGTAGAACTTACTCTTTTGTCCCAAGGTTACTTAATACCACAACCTTCATATGGTAGAGAAACTTCTAACATCTTTATACAACGAAGTAGGAGTGAAACTGGTGAATTTGAAGAATTTCTACGCCTAGGCCACGAAGTTAAACATTTTGGAAAAGGCACATCGTAGTCTGCAATTAAGAAAATTTTCTGCAATGCTGCTGAGAAAAAATAGCAGCAAAACTGCCGCTATTAGACAAGGAATTTTAGACTAAAACGAGGAATTATGACGAATTTCCGTCTCGCAGATTCATTAATAAATCCACTTATATGCTCCCTCCTCTTTCTCTACTCTCTCTGGTTGTAACCTAAACTGGACTAGGTTCTGCATTCTCTTGAGCAGGTAAGGTGGTGGGGAGATGCAAGAGGAGCAACATAGATAATGAAATGTCCCGAACGTGAAACGGAACTTTGCATTAACATTTAACTATAGCTTGTCTCAGCCTTAAAAGAAAGTATGGAGGTAAATGAGATATCTATCTAACGCATGCATGTTGCATTAGCTTCGCCCTTTTCTACTCTCGCGCTTTAGCCAAGTTGCTAATAACATAGTGTAAATATTCAGTTGTTACAATTTTCATTATCCTATGCGTATTTTTCTCGATCAGTTAATATACTTTTTAGAGCCTTTATAGATTTCTGTCGACACAAATTTATAAAGAAAACAAGTAAAAGTTCTATATTTGCTGTTTTAATACTTATCAGGTAGTAACTGTTAAAGT